>CM025657.2:1992094-2018460 GCA_014621495.2 Entosphenus tridentatus
AAATAAATAAATTTGAATGCCTTCATCGAGCAGCGGGACCCACAGAGGGCTTCACATTGCAGGGCGCTTCACAAAAAATGTGAACACTTCTGAGAATTTGTGCAAAAATACCACGATGAATACTGTGTCACCGGTAGGCCTCGGCAAGGTAAGGTAATTGTACCCTTTTTACCGGGTAAAAGGGTAAAGGTAAAGGGTAAAGGTGTCGACATGCCAAGGGGTAAGGGTAAAGGGTAGGGTAAAAGGTAGGCTCGTTGCTTTTTACCTTTTACCTTACCTGCTAAAGGGTAAAAGGTAGGGTAGAGTGATCGTATTGTGGTAAGGTAAAAGGTAGGGTAAAGGTAGGCTCGTTGTTTTTATACTTTTACCTTACCTTGCCGAGGCCTAGTCACCGGTGCTCTAGAGACAATGATGGCGAATAAGTGTAAGACTCTTTGACCTTTTTAAGCTATTAGCATTACATTTGTTATGTTACACTGTATTATCCGTTCTCTTTCCATTAAAAACGATAATCCCATATAACTGTTAACGTTTTTTTTAAGCACCCTGTAACTATGGAAATATACAACGAGGCAATGCGCTGGTGACTAATCGTGTTTTTGAACGCTGATGACCGACTAACTGCCGGTTTGCGGCGTTAAACACGACACCGTTGAACCTGCAGCGTTCCACAGAGGTGTGGGGGAACCATTGAATGTCAAGATAAAGAACCCGCGCATCGCCTCTCCCAGAGGAATCGGCAAACAAAATAAGAGAAGCCATTTGTTTCTAATTCAGTAGAAAAAACAACAACAGCCCCTCAATGTCTCAAGAGCCGCAATGCAACGCGAGTACGAGACGGCGGGGTCCTTCATAGGTAACGTCACGAGGCGGCCCTGAGTTTGCCGACCCCTGCCTGCCATTTTGACAGGACTGTTGGGGGGGGGGTGGGGGTCAAGTACCGACCATGAAGGCCCCGACGGCACACGAAGGGCCACGTGCGGGCAGCACCGCTCCAGGCCGCTCGTATCCAGTGGCGATGTTTACACAGCGCACCAGGTGCTCATTTAAAGCCCAGGACCAGTTTAGATATTCACCACTGATGTTAGCCGGGTTCAAAATGCGAGGGGTCGTCATGCTGGTAGCGCAAAGCATGACCCAACTGCATCCCCCATATCACCAAAGGACTACGGCGGCCATACAGAGGTAACCCATATAGCCTGCAGGGATTATTGGGGGCAAGCGCTGTTCACAAAGCACCTCCGAAGCGAGCACGCGGCACGTGCACACAGCGAGGAGACGAGGACAGTTTTTACAAATTTAATCAGGCTTTTTTTTCCTCCATAAAACATGTTAAGTTTAATTACATTTGATGGAGTCGGGGAGACTGAGAAAATTTAAATAAAATGGGGAAAATTTTAAAAAATATATGGGAAGGATGTGGGGGGCGAGGAAGGGGTGGGGGCAAGGGCGGGGGGGGGGGCTGCCATAAAAAAGCCCATTTAACTGGTCACGTGTGAAACAGGTCCAAACTAATTTCGGCGAAACAAAACAATTGTACGATTTTTTTTGCTCACGAGTCTGAAAATCCAAACAAAACTAAAATCGGATTTCTGTACAGAGGGGGGAGGGGAGGTGGGGGTTGGTGGAACAAACTCAACCAACTATAATCAGGACCTCCAGGGTTAGCCCCCCCCAACGCCACCCACATTCCACATTGGCATCGATTTCGTTCGCGGATGCCGCGTTGTGTACTCTCGCGAGATGCATCATTCCCCGACCCTGCCCGCCAACCGGCGACAACTGCCAGACGCCCCCATCGAGCTGCGCTCTTTAACCCCACCACTGGCTGACTCGTCTCACGGTCAAGACACGAATTCAACAAACGGTGGTGCTGCTGCTGCTTCTGAATTGACCCATCCATACTGGACATGTGGTAAAAAACAGAGCGTCATAGCTCATCGAATTCCTCCTCCGGTCTAAAACACAGATAATGATCGCAGTCCACAAAACACGGTTAACAAAACAACTCAATCCATTCGTCAAGAGCACCGGTCTTAAAGGAATATAACCTGTGAAGTACACGTTTGGGGCAATGGCTCTTCTACCATAGAGACGATCTCCCCATTGCGCGCAATTTCACCTCCATTATATATGCGTATGCTTTTGTTTCACGGCAGCGTTGCTGATGAACGCATTAAGTTGTTATATATAAAGAAAACAAGAGCTCAGTCACTTGAATTGCTCACTCAATGCTTGCAGCCGGAGTATTAATTCATCAGTCCTCCATCGTGTTTGAAACGAATGCACGGAGACCCACGGTGGTGGTAGTGGTGGTGATGGCAAAGCACGTGTGCGATTCAGACAGCCTTGGACGAAAGGGGTTGGTGTATCTCGGTGACTTGTGTAAAATGCCAACATACTCTGGGATGCAAGGAGGGCACACAATGACAGCTCAGCCGGTGGGCGCGTGCACCAACGTGTGTGGAATGTTATCCCTTTGTTACTCAAGATTGCTGGGTAAACATCGCAATGACTCGGAGAAGAATTTCCCACATAAATAAATGGCGTTATGTTTTTCCACCAGCACGCGACGGGCAGCCAGTTCTTGTCGACGTTTTAAGAAATAAATGCATCCGAGTCATGGCTTCAACTGGTTGAGAGATTGGACCAAGAGCGCTTAAGACAGTTGTGAACAGCATCTCACGGACATCAGCAGGAACGTTTTGCGTCTCCAAAACCAGGTGTCCCTCGCTTTACGCGGGTTCGGTTTGTGCGATTTCGCGCTGGTTTACGCGGCGACCCTATTTCTACCCATAAATTCGCGACATTGCGCCGTTTCAATTCACTCCACATGCGGCTAAGCAGTCGGACGTGGGACGTTGTGTGTGCGCGTGCACTTTACGCGCTACTCGACCGCACAAAGCGGGGGAAACCTGTATAAGCAAAAACACGTTTTATTCCATCAGCTCATCGGCTTTCCGGCTCAATATTTTCAAGCAGCAGCAGCATTTGTTTCAAGCAAACTCTGGACCGGTTTCGACCATCTGGGTTTCATCAGCAGTCAGGCTCGTTTAAACACAACTACTGCTGCCAACATCGTCCAATTGGCATTTATTCACCAAACCCGATTGCTGGTGGTCTGGGAAGCCGGTAGGAAGATGGACTAACAACACTTTTCACTCGTGCGTGGGGGGGGGGGGGGCTGTGTGGGTGGGGTCGTGAAGACGCAGCACGGAGTTCTGATTGTTTTGCCTTTGCCCGCGGCTCTCCACGGCGAGACGGAGTAACGGAACCTCGTGGAGGTCACGATGTTCCGAGCGCGCCGCAGCCCGCCTCCAAGAAATTAAACAAAATTTAAACATCGAGACGGTTATAAATACCCCCAAAGGCGTTCCTTTCCAAACCAAAAATAACCACAACAAAGTGACTGTGACAAATTGGACCTACCCAGCAGGCTTTTCCCAGTTAAGATACAGCAACTTCACACCCCGGCACCACTCTTCCGAACCCACCAACATGTTCCACCATCACCAACACAATGTCTTGTGAATTGGAAGGAAAAAAAAAATATCATATTTAAATACGAAGCTTCTCTATTCTGAAAAAGGGTGGGGGGTGTAGGGGGGGGTGTGGTCACCACAACCTGAAATGCCATATTATTATTATTATTTGACAAGCTGCGTTCCGGACAGCGGTGGGACGTGAGCGATCGGCCTTGCGGAGATCCTCCAGAGCTGCCAACCCAGGACACTGGCGTCGTGACATTTTACTTTTCGCGAAATACCCATCCGCTGGCATTCCTTTTTTTGTAGTTTTTTTCTCCTTCTAAATGTCTCCCAACCACTCAATGGCTTACATTGTTACTCTATGAAGGGCGAGCTGCTGTCAGTTAGGTTCCTGTGTCGAGGATGGGGTTTGGGGGGGTGTAGGAGATAGAATCCTTCATGGCCACATTTTTCCCAACAGCAAATAATTTCACTTTCGGCGAGGTGCAATGCCCTATGAACTTTTATCGACGAACTTCCCTATTGCCAACGGATACCTTAAAGAATAAGAGCTGCTACTATTAGTCAGATGAATTCAACAGGAACAAAAAAAAGTATCATCTGGGCGAATGATGCTCAAAAGATGTGGCATGGATTTAGCAGCTGTGCCACACACACTGCTGCAATGACCCATCACACATTCACTGCTCCCATCCCATGCACAATGTTCTTCCACTTAACCGATATCGAACTATCGTCCCATCCGCTGCAGCATCTTCGTGTCATCAAACGAACAATATTTTACCGTGGTCACTTACATAACCCTAATTTCATCCCAATTAAAGTTCAATCGTCCCCGCCCAATAAAGAACTATTTAATCCGATATGGAATCTTCATATCGTCCAAAGTAGCAACCCTCGTCTCGTCTCTTGAGAAACCTCGTCTGGTCCGATACAGAACCCGTATCTCTATGCAATTAAGTACACTCGTCACATCTGAGACAGAGTTAGTATGTCTGATAGAGAACTCATCTCATCCAATTTAAAACAATTGTCACACCCGATACAGAACCATTTCACCAATACAGAACCCTGGTCTCGTCCGATAAGAAACCTGGTCTCGTTAGTGTCACCACACTGGCCAATTCTTTTAAGTCATCATGTACCTACAAACCACGAAACACCGCAAACGGCTTCAACACTCGCCCGTAAAAAAAATAATCACAACTGCGTAACTAATCGACGAGTCGCCATCGGCCGCAACTGGGGTCCAAATACATTGCGATTGGTTTGGAGCTGCAGCTCTGATTCAACAAACAAAAAATCCACTGGCTCCTCGTTTTAAAAGCTGCAAACTTCCCTGAATGTTAACAAGACTCTGCACCAGGGGCTCTCAACCAGCAGCCGGTTGCAACAACAAAAAACACACGGTTGTTAAAACTAAATAAGCCGATGATGATGAACAACGACTTTGCACGTTTTATGTAATCAGCAGAAGGAAGCTATTGAAACCGTAAAGGACCCCCCACCCCCACCCCGTGGTAGTCAGGGCAAGGGCAACACGGTCCGTCGACACACACAGAGATGACGACCACATAGGTGCGTTGTTTAGCACGATGTCCGACGTTCCGTACCTCGAGCGGACTAGAGGAATTGAGGCTCCCAGCAGGTGTGGAGGGGGGGGGGGAACAACCTCGGACAGCGTTGCCCAACGGCGCGCGAGGACGCAACCCAAAAAGTACGCCGGGAGAACCGCGCGGAGAAGGGACCTTTGGGAGACCGCGGGGAAGCGCACGTGAAACTACGCGCCAACACATCGAAGCGATGCCACCAGCTTAGCCGCTGGAATCGCGGCCAGTAAACCAGTGGTGGTGTTGTTGTTGTTGTCGTCGCCGCCTGCACAAAGCAAGATCGTGGACGGAACTATATTCTTGGTTCTTTCGGTAAAGTCACGTAGAAGGGAAATAATAAAATAATAAAATACATTTTCTTGTTTTAAATGTTGTAATATTTTTAGTATTTTATTATTTCCCTTCTAAACGTTATTCTTAAAAATTTAATGAGTAAATTTTTATTATTTTATTATTTCCCTTCTACGTGACTTTACCGAAAGAACCAAGAATACGAATCCCTGCAGTCACGAAAGCTTCAAAGTGTACCGAACTGTCCGGCCGGGGGCACGAGAAGAGAAATATTGAGAGCCGGATGACCCCGAGGCCCACAGACTCGGGACGGCAGCTTCGGCCGACGCGGTGGAGTCAACCACCCCGCGGTCGTAGCGAGCGGCCATCCGGCAACCTCGAACCCAACGCTTTAAATGTGGATTCAAAACGTGTTAACAATCATTGATGGCAACCGGAACAACATTAACTTGGATATCGCGAGATGGAAATGTTCAGTGGCGGAGGCGCGTTTACAAAGGGGTGGCTGGCTTGGTCTTTACGGACATAACTCATTGGGGGTTTTTTTTGGGGGGGGGGGGGATGGACAGGGACAAAAATAACAAAAAGAAAAGCTTGCCATCTCGTACGCAATCGGGAACTTAACCCATCAGCGGCACAGACGACCGGCGGGCGAGGCGGCGGTGCGGTCGGCAAACAAAACCCCTTGGCGCGAACACCATCGCGGGAACTGCGATCGTTGGCGTTTTTTTCTTGTTGATGTTGCTGTAATCAATGAATACCAGTGTGGCACAGCTTTGAGCGTTTGGCGCGTGTCGATGCCCCAGCATCATCGGCGGCGGCGGCGGGGGAAAAAGTGCAAATAGACCGCCGCAAGTCGCCCATCTCACGTCAAGCCGACGGAGCCGGCCGTCTCGAGAGTTGGCGGAGCTTCGGGGAGAAGCGGCCATCGTGCGACTCGCGCCCCACAGGGGTCGTGCCGCGTTGCTCGGCGGAAAGGTTTCCTCCACCTGGCCCCTCCGCTTCGTTCCGTAAGTACGCGGCGCACGCGTGCCCTGCGTGCCGATCCGCTGGGTGTGTGCGTCGTTCGCGATCTGCCCGCGCGTGAATCGTTTCGCGGAGTTCCGCGGGGGGGGGGGGGGGGCGTCGCTCGCCGTCGTCAAGATCGACATTTCATTGTTTTACAAAAAAACTCGGACTACTTGACGCAGACTTCAGATTAGCACCAGTGCATTCGTTCTCGCTCGCTTACTCGCGACTGCCCTCCCTCCCCCTCTTGGTCGCTCGCACAGCATATGTTCACAACCCCAGCACGCGTGCGTACGTGCATGCGTAGGCAGACGGGCACGTACGTACGTAGATAACCGTGCGTGCGGTCGCACGACGTTATCGTTTTATAACTCGCGAATGTAAGAGGCTGCCAAAACGTTCTGGGTACGACATAGTTAATAATAAATAAGATGACAGTTGTACTTCTTTATTTAGAGCTCTTATTTGTTAATTAATTCAACGTCCTTTATTTAACCACATGAGAGCCATTCCAACGTTCATTTGTCCGGGCACTCCGGATGTCCTCGATGTTACTCTTTTCCACTGGCACAACCGAGCCGCACCGGCACGGGGTCCTATGGTCCCGGTGGTTTTTCCACTGGCTGTCCTGTTGAGCCGCGCCTGAACCAAAGCGTGAAACGTTGTTTAACCTATTTCAAACTATTTAAAATTTTATATTTTAGCAGGTAGGGCCCACTGAGTTCGAAAGCTCTTTTTCAGAAGCGACCTGGCCACGAATAATATCCCAAATGACATGGCTTATCAGGTGGAAATTTATAGCCAATGACTCTAAACGCATGTCGATTCTAAATGTGGAGGGACAAACTCGAGAAAAGTCCCCGCGACCACGGGGAGAACACGCAAACTCCAAATATACAGGCGTCAGGGTCGGGATCGAATCCACGACCTCCTGTATATCAGACGAGGTAGTTAACATCTCGCCACCGTGGCACCCGCTGAAGGTCCGAATCTTGCTCGGAATCGAGCCGTTCCAGGGGCGGAGGGGGTTGTTAATCGTCAATTCAAATACCAAATAATGTATTAACGTGCGATGTTAGCGGCACAGTTCAGGTGCTGCAATGGAAAAACCACCAGGCGATTTCCGAGACTCGCTAGCTAGGCCAGCTCGGTTGTACAGAATTCCACGCAGAACTGCTTGAGAAAGTTGTCAAATCGATGCCATGCCCAGGTTAATAAAAGGCCTCGCATTCATCTTACTCTCTTAATGGAGGGCTCGGGATAGTGCACTTATCATCCGATAACACTACACGAGGGCAACAGTTTAAACTAAAAGGTAAGTGCTTATCCGTGTATACTTTAAACGTTCATCTCCAAACTCGGATCTTCCTCGCCATTCTGTATTTACACATTTCGCGTACGCTTGCGTACACACGAACCGCAGTTGCAAAAACGCACTCAGAAATTTGACACGTCCAGAGCTATCGAGAGCAAATCAACGTTTTTACTCGGTTTCGCATCGTCAGGGTTTACGATTCTTAGGGGGCTCAACTGGCCAAAACGTTGACCGTGATCGGTCGATATTTTACCCTGCGACTGACAAACAAATCCTTTCCGAATGATCTTGTGGGTTCGCTGTAGCAGTAACGGTTTAGGATTGAGCACGCGCGCGTGTGACTATGCACGAGCGTGCAAATTCACAGCGGAAACCGGCAGCCACACGTGCAAAGCTAAGGACCGCCGATTCCCAGGCTCTGAGGCAGCGTTGCGGCCGCTCGCTACCCTCGCACCTGCGTGCGTGTCGGGGGTGGGAACCGGGCACCACTTGTTTGGTCACGGCAAGCTCACCGCCGCGGCCAAGCAGAACAGCTCCATGTTTGAGTTCCCCTTTTCGAGAGCCGTCAAATAAATTCTGCGAATGCGTCGTTCATATTTTCTGCCTCGAAATGCTGAAGGCCCCGTGACGAGATCTCTCTGCAAGTGCCAATCGACAAGATTTTAAGCACGGCCGCCAAATGTGAAAAACCAACCCTCCTCTACGCAAATGTGGTTACCCGGGTCTCCAATGCACACAAGATTAACGGTTCTGAATGGGCTCTCATGCGGTTAATGACACGTACCGACCGCCAGCCCGTAGCAGAGATGCCAAAAAAAACACAACGCAGTCCCCCCCCCGCCTCCCCCCAGTTGTGCAGTGACGATCGGAAACCACACTCTCCGAAATTTTCCTCCGCGACTCTCGCTCCCCCATCAATCCCCAATTGGTACAAACGCAGCGCTCCGAGTACTCAGTCTCTGGAGCTCACGCAACACCTCAACCCCGCGCGGGCATCGCGTCAACTCCACCGCAATCTTCAGCTCAACTCCTGGGGAGATGCCCGTCACACGGCGCGTGCCGAACGCTCGAGAGGAGGCGGGGGGGGGGGAAGAGGCTCAACACGCGGGCATAGCCCTCAACATCGCGCGTGGATTACGAATGGCCGCGTGGAAAAAAAATAAACGTACGTTGGTACACAGCGCGAGGGATGGGGCTTGTTTGTTTCCTTCCTCCTTCATTCCTTTTCCTTCCTCCCAGGTGGGCAACCGAGACAGACCGGGGGGAACAGTTGCCAACGAAGAGAAGTGCGTTAAAACTTCACAACTCCTGACGAACGCACGCGTGCGCGCGTACATGACAGCGGCTGGTAGTGCACAGCAACCTCCCAAAAAGTCAGGGCCTTCACCCACCGCCGACTGCCACCGCCGACCGGGCGAGGCGAGGAGGCTGCTTGGGTTCCCCGTTGCCGACGAGGTGAAGGAAGGGGGAGGCGCGGCAAATTCCCGAGGATTCGGAAAAGCACCGCTGAGGCCGAGGCATTGCTTCTGGGGGGTTGTGGCAGACAGTGGGGAGAGGACGGACGGACCGACGGGACGGACAGGACTGAAGGTCGTGCGCCGAGGACAGGGAGGGTCAAAGGGAGGAAAAAATAAACGTATCGCTCATCGGGCATCAATTGAAAGGAGAAATCGTGGAAATAATACAATTTTAAGATAAAAAAAATTAATCATTCAGGTATTAACAAGATGGATGAAGTAATTTTTTTTTTCCTGCTACAATTGACTGTACATATATATAGTTATATATATAATGTTATTGTCCTAATGAGATAAACAAAATAAAATAAAACTTTTGCGGTGTGACGTAAGTTTTTTTTTTGCTCTTTCATCGTTAGGGTCCAGCAAAAGGAGTCCACCGCCTTGCAATTCGCGGTCGACACAGCCCCAACGCCGCCATGTTCCCAGCATGCCGAGCAGCAGGACTTCCTGTCGCCAACGAGACGGTGCGCGGGTGTTGGAGGGGGCCGCGGGGGGAGGGGGGGGCCGAGCTGGAGGGGTGCTGTTTGGGGGGCAAGGTCGGAGGGCGATGGATGGGGGAGCGCGCGTCACCAAAGACGGTGCTGGTGCAGGTTTCGACTGAGGACTGACCTCACGTCCGCTGTGAACCTGCAACACACGACGCACACAGACACACGTGGACCACATCACGATGACAAAGGATCATCCCCGCCCCCCCGTCGAGCCTTCAACAGACTGTTGAGACAACCACTTGGAGAGATACCCTAACATTCATGCAATGAACACAGTATGACCAGACAGCGATGAGCAAAAGAGATATAAGCATGATCTTTTGCGTTCCTTAAATTACTATCTACAAGTGCTATTAACGATCACATATTCAGGCCGCCACGGCACATGAGGCCAGCAGAATCTCCGGGCCACCTCCGTCTTCCCCAGTCATGGGTGTTTACATCCAGAAAACATGTACCGATTTAAGGCTGAGTAGACCGAGGAGAGGCCCAGGATGAATTCAAATATTTTTCACCACGGTTACCGACGCGAGTGGGAATTGAACTCGGGGTTGCTGGGTTAGTAGCACATTGCGCTAAACCACTGCATTTCCGTTACCATTGGGTTAGACAGGCACAAAGACAAACCCCCCCCCCCTCGTTTTAGCCTCAGACTATTGGGACAAGTGCTGTTAGCAAGCGTCTATGAAGGCCGGCATGGCACATGCAGGGTGGTGGTTGGCCAGCACCACGCCTTTGTCTCCCAAGTGACGATGTTTACACACCATACCAAGTACTTATTTGAGGCCAAGCCGACCTAGGGGAGGCACAGGACGGGTTCAAACATTCATCACCGATGCTGGCCGTGAGCAGGGGTCGCCGGGTTCGTAGCGCAGCCAGCTAGCCGCTTACACGACCACTCCCCACAACGCTCAACCAATCACAGACACACGCCCCAAGTACACGCACGCACACACACGCGTGCCCTGGCCCACGCCGTGACGCGCGGAGAACGGCACCTGAGTGCGTCGAGCATCGGCAGGAGGTTGAGGAGCGCCGTGTCGCTGGGGTCGCTGAACCACGACTTTATGGGGATCGCATTGTCTGTCGCAAGAACACACACGTACACGCAGAGGCAGGCACACAGGTATACACCGTGGGTAAGAACGCAGTCACAAATGTAAACACACACGTAAAATAGTAACGAATGCAAGTAGGCAAACTGGCGCGCACACACACACACACAGCAACACGCACGAACAGCCCCGCGCGCACACACACACACTATGCTTGTGAAGGCATAAGCACAAGCACGGCCCTTTTGCCGATCCACTGCTGGATGAGGGCCTCCCCCCACATGCCCTGCGGGTCGTGGGAAGTTGAAGGTGCGGAGAGTAGATGTTGGGAGCATATTACAGCACAACGATTGATGTTTCTCCACTGCCCTCTGCTGACAAGACAGCCCTCCGGCGCAGCACCTGTCATGCATAGCGGGTTGCGGTGGCCCGTTCAAGCACTCGACCCTGTTTAGCTTTCGAGATGTGGCGAGCTCGTGCGCCTTCTAGGTGATTTTTCACTGCATTGCGCGCTTCTGCGGCCGTCTGGAACGCTCTTCCACCCGATATTCGGTAGCCACTGGAGCTATGCACTTTTATATCACCGACATTGAAACCTCATTTCTTTAGAACTGCTTATTATGGGTTTAGTTTGTTATCCTTTGCCCGCACCTCCGATTAGCGCGGTTGGCTACATACGGTGCGAAAGACGTGCAACATACACACGTACATAGTGTTGGTGTGCGCCGTGCGTGCTGTGTACATCTGGCGCTGTGCGCCACGCTTGCATGCATGCGCCGCAGACACGCATGTGTAGGTAAACGTGGGGGGTTGGTGAAGGGGTGGAAGGGGGGAAGTGGGGGAGGGGGCGGCGGTTGGTTTGGGGTTGGGAGGCAGGGCAAATTCAGTTATCACTCGCCACTGACATTAGCCGTGGCCAGGAATCGAACTCGGGGTCATTGGGCTCAGAGCACCGCGCCACCGCTCAACAATCCATTGCAGGCTACACGGGGTGGTGGGCTGATCGTCGTCGTCGTCGTGTGCCGTGCACACGGATGTCGCGTGCGCTTCGTTACCTGGGTGGCCCCGGTAAGCGCTGGGTGAGTTGTCCAGAATGACTATGCTAGCCAGGTCTCCATGCACCGCCATCAGGTTCTTCGTGTAGCTGCCCAGCTCCACAGTACAGTGCTGCGAAGGACGACACACGAGCCAAGAGGTTAGGGTCAATGTCTCGCTACGCAAGGCATTCGAACAGAAAATCAGCAGCGGCAGTGGCGGGCTGCAATTGTCCGTTTAATGTTGCGAGCCATTTCAAGGTCATCCCTGGTGGTGGCCGAGCGCAGTCCGCTTGCTCCACCGGAATGGGCGCGTTGTATCGGCCCTCACCTGTCTGTAGTATCTCCTCTGCAGGATGCTGCGGTTGTTGTCGAGCTTTTCGGCCACTGCGGAGCCGTAGATCTCCATGCTGGCCGTGAACACGACCAGCTCGTACCACTGGCTCACCTGTTGGGGTGGGAGGGGGGTAAGGCGGCGGGTCGAGACACTTGCCAGCTTCATTCTGTGACTAACGGGACCATACACTGTGGCAGGCCTACATAGCCTTAACAGACTGTAGGGGCAAGTGCTGTTAGCGAGTAGCACCTATGAAGGCCGGCACGGCACACGGGGGGGTTGGGTGGCCAGCAGCACGTCCGGTCACCTTCGTCTCCCAAGCGGCGACGTTTTCCCACCGCACCAGATACTCATTTGAGGCCGAGTCGACCTAGGGGAGGGCCCAAGACCCGGTCTTACATTGGCCGTGAGTGGGAATTGAATTCGTGTCGTGGGGTCCGTCACGCTGCCCTACTGCTCACCGACTACATGGACACGGGGAGTCTATACACATACAGTATATACAGTATATAATTAGAGGAAGTAGACGTCACTGACCGACGCCACCCCTCCCAATCCCCAGCATCCCAAACTCCCCACTCCTGGGTGTGTCCTCCCCCCACCCTGTACGTGAAAACCCCTCGGGCCCCCCCCCACGCAGCTCCCCCCCAGCTGCCACCCTCCCATGTGTCCCCACCCACAGCCCCCTCCCCCTAGCACACGTCACGCATACACAGCGAGGCCACAGGAGGCCAAGCAACCTGGCAAACGTCCAACTCTGTTTCGTTAACAAACGTCCCTCTCGCCCGGCACTAATTAAACATAAATAAATCGCTAACAACTCGAAATGCTAAATTAGCGAACACGAGCAACGAGCGCGCCGCCGTCATCGCCGCCCCCTTGTTTAGCCGCCGCCGCCGCCGAGGGGCGCCGGTGACCCAACCGCGGACGGGGTCACGCCACGACGACGCCGACGCAATCGTTTCCAGATGCCGCTTGCGGCACGCTGGCAAACGGCGCCCGGGCCCACTGTGCCGGTCTCGTGCCATTTGCAAGCTCGCTCCATTGCGGCGCGACACCAAACCGCGAACTCGTGGTCATTAAACGATTTTCATTTTACCAGGTAAGGCCCACTGAGCTATTTGCTTATTTTTCAGAAGTGGCCTGGTCACATATGATAGTTCAACCAAGTGGTTTATCACGTGGAAATGTATAGAAGCTAAAAACTCCACGCAACCACGAGGAGGACATGCAAACTAAAAATATACAGGCGCCAGGTTTGGGATCGTACTCGCGACTTCCTGCATACCAGGCGAGGAAGTTAACATCTCGCCACCGTGGCACCCCACGCCACCGAGGGACACCGTCACGTGGTCCACCACCCCCCCACCCCCGGCACTGCATCGTGGTAAAGCCTTGGACCACAACCGCGGTAAATCCGAGACCGGACCAAGGCTCAGACCGCGTGGGCGAATTCAGTCACGTGAAAATATCAACTGCTCTTCTATTCCGAGTCTCAAATAAATTTTGTTTTAACTTGGTGATAACTCAAAGAGACCACGATGAGTTACATATGCAAGAGTGTTCGAGACTATGATAGTCTGGCAGTAGCGAGCGATGATCGCTGCTGTGTGTATAAACCCAATTAAACAATGGGCGCCAAAAATTGGACCCTAATGCCGGCAAACACAACGGCCTACTCTTGCGAATCGCATCAGGGAATCTTTACCGTCCGTTGTGAAGCAGACGTATTAACATGGTTATTAGGCCATTATGAGATCAACTCTCCCGTTAATGAGTGAGCGCGCAATGAGTTCTGAAGCTCTGATATTGCCCGTCGTGTTCTGGACGTAACCGCCTGTTGAGAGACCCATATTCCACAAAATGAGTTGTGAATACTGCACATTGAGTTCTGGATATGACTTACCGAGTTCTGATTCATGAACGCCGAAGTGAAGTGTGCTAGCTGAAAAATCAACGGGCATGCAGGTGATCGGTGCATGTTACGATCGCAGGCTCGTGAGAGATTGCGATGTTTTGGGGAGGCCTTCATCCAGCAGGAGATTTATTATGGCCGGGCCAATTATGGTAACATCGATAATGATGACGACGATTACATTTATCTCATCCGACTACTACCAGAAATGTTCACGTTCTCACAAATGAGACTGAGAGACACCAAACTGTCCCCGATCCCCAACATAACCTCGACCGAACACCGGACCCTCAGCGAGTGGCAACTGGAGCTAAGCTTGCACGCGAGCGAACGTGAACCCGGTGGGCGGGCGGGCGGGCGGGCAGGCGGCACGGCGGGCTCGTGTCGCGCAACCGTCGGGAGCCGCGCGACGCGTGAGCTCACCACTTCGAGGAAGAAGTCGACGTGAGGCCTCTTGTGCACGAAGAAACGCACTGGGTGCCTGTCGATGATCACCTAAGGAGCGCGCACACCCACAAACCGCTGTCGCTTGCTTCCCGAGACAAAACCCTCCTGTACTTGCAGCTAATTACACACAACTAGGGCGGGCTGGCATTGCCAATGCATCAGATCTGTCTGTAATGCGGATGGCACGATTACTCTCATGAAGATCGTCCGATGTAAATTACATTTTCATATAAAGTCGTCTGGCTATTTCTTAGGGACTAACTCCAGAGGCAACTGCCAAATTGACCATAGGGTTGGCCAAAACTTAAGAGACACCAGAGTAAAATTGACAACAGGATATTTCAGTGGCTGCTAGTTGGCCCTATATACCCCAACATAGGCCAGGCAGAGCTTGGGAAATGATTGTCAACGCTGGGGGCTGCCATTCCCACTCGTCGAATTTTCCCATGCTCCTCTCTTTCTCTCTCCCTCTCAATCTTCTCAATGACATTGACTATTAATTTGAATTAAAATAGTAGTCCCGGCTGCGGCGCTCACCTTGAGAATGAAATCCGGCGGCGTGCCCGGCCGCACCATGGTGCGCGACATGCCGTCGTGGTGCGAGTGGATGAGCGTCTCGTCTAGATCCAGCACCAGGATCTTCCGCCGCACCTGGCCTGCACCGCCGGCACGGACACAAGCGGCGTCACTCCTCGCAAGGGGCTCTCGCTCGTCGGCGGCGACGCCGATGAGCGGTCCACGACAAACTACTTTCTTGAGCTGCGCGGCTGAGCGGTACGATACACTACGTGGAATGATACAGTAATGCGGCGCCGCACCCTCAGTTGGCGAAATGTTAACTACCTTGCCAGGTAAGGTAGTGGATTGGATACCAAACCCGACGCCTGTATATTGGAAATTGCATGTTCTCCCCGTGGTCAAGTGTATTTTTCACCAGGTCCTCCGGTTTTTCCATCCACATTTAGAATCAACGTGCGTTTAGAGTATTTGGCAGCATTACATTTTTAACGTGACAAGACACTGCGTTGAGCTTTCACTTGGGGCCAGGTCGCTTCTGAAAAAGAGCTGTATCGCTCAGTGGGCCTTACCTGGTAACATAAAAACAGTTTAGTGTAGTTTAATATGTGTCTCGGCATTTTACTGTGCTTGTGCGTAGTACATCGTATCTCGGCAAACTTTATTGTTACATTTATGGGGAAATTGTTTTCGCTGAACACGTTTTTCTCTTCAAGGCGGCACTTTTCAGCAACGCATCTACCGCGTTAAACGAGGACCACCTGTACATTTCATTGACATACTTTGCCCATCTCTTAACCACAGGGGTTTGGCCATCAGATCCTTGCACCATCAGAGGAGCCACCAGGTGGCGACAGTGACTCACACACGGATCGCTTAGCTTGCAGGCCCGCTGCAGCCTACTACCTACCATAGCTTGCGGCAAGACGACCATCGCTTGCCTCACACCCAAATAGCAACAATCTCCCGTTCGCAATTCTCAACAAGTGTCAAGTTTCAAGATTATTTTGGTTAGCCAGGTGAGAACTGAAGAGACCAGGATGAGTCTCATTCGCAACGAGTGACCTGGGTCACCATAATGACAAGCACGACTGGATACAATTGGTGTAGATTGCAGGTCCAGCTGGTGTGCCTTGCTGATAAGACCCAGTTGGCTGAAACCGGTCCCAAGAGTTTGCTTGCTTTTAAACAAACGCTGCTGGATAATATTGGTCTGGAGAACCAATAGACTGATGACTAAAACAAATATTGTGTTTGTATGTGGAGGCACAATACCGGAACGGAGGAGGAAAGGTTATTGACGTTACTGCTAAACGTTATGCATGTTGGAAAACACGTGATCGCACGTGCAGAGTGATGCTGGACTTTGATCTTCCCAACGCATGTATGAGTCGACGTACACACACAACCGCTAATTCTGAGTGGTGGGATTCCGTCGTCATTATTTAATGAATCATCATCACCAGCTGTGGTTTAGGAGAGTTCCACCTTTGGCTACCAATCCTTCGTCAGTCTCGTCCATTCACCATTACGCTATTCTTGTTAGCAATGAGATCCTGCCCAAGCCCACTCAATTTTCTGGACAAATCCTTTGGTGATGCTGCATTGGAGGTTGTGCACAAGCACAATTAACAAATTGAAACATTGTATTTATTGACCGTTGTGAAGTATTCGTCGATAATGCTGTGTGGCCTGAGAAGTCATTTTTTTTTATTGCCAACGTTTCGGGCAATAGCCCCTCTTCATAGCACATGAAAGAAGGTCGATTTGCCGAAATGTCGCCTGTTATATATTGTTCCTTTCAAGGCCCAGCATTATTGACAAATGTGCGTTTTAGACTTCTCAGCACCCCCCCGATGCACGTGTTCCTATTTCGGTTCCCGAGTGTAATTCCCACAATGCATCTCACCATGATTCTTTGCACAATCACAGCTGCCATTCTATAGTGCTTTGTTCAGTGGCCCTGTGTCTTGCCCGTACAACAAAGCGGGTGATATGCATCGACTGCAAACGTTCTTTTTTTAAGCATGCCGGAATGCTGCTATTTCACAATCAACTTTTCGTTCGCCTTCCATTCAAAGGATGTAAAGCAATACGTAAAGCCACGAAACTACATCTCTTTGTTTTTCAAGTACATAGCTCAACTTCGCCCAAAAGTGATTTTGAAAGAAAAAAAAAATCGGGACCACGGGACCCCGGTGAGAAGCCCTCCACCCCCCCTTTCCCGTGCGGATCCCCTCTACTCACTGAGCCGCACGCGAGACGTGGGCGAGAGGGGCAGCAGATCGTACCGCACCGTCTGATACTGGATAATCTGCACGCCAGACGCACACACAAACGCATTGCGGTTTGTCAAAAAAAATCACAGCCGGCGACGACGCATGGAAATCCGACACCCGATGCTGCCCACGTTAAAAAGCGGCCCCGGCAACGAAACAGTCGAGATTGGACAGACACATGAAGGCATTGCCACTGGCCGAGCTGTAAGGGGGGGTCGGTTATGGGTGGGGGGGGAAGTCGAGACGGGGCGAAAGTTTCCATCCCGCAGGGACGGCAGCAGCCGCAGGCGGTGCTAGCCGGGGGGGAGGGGGTCCTGCTTGGAGAGACCGCATCCTAGAAATGCAACACAGTGTGGATTTAGGGGGCATGTAAGACGCAACTGCACCCCCAAGATGCTGGGTCAAGCGTCAGAACATGTGCTCCACGTGAAGAGGGCGGTCATGCATCCGAGGGAATAAACTGAATACATAAATAAATCAAGTGTCAAAGTACTCCAACCAGACAGACTTACACACACACAAAGCAGAGCCTTGTGCGATTCCACGTTTGCGCCAATTGCGGCTAAAATGCTACCACCTCCCACCCCTCGCCGGCTCCACTGCCACACGCTCACTCGCTGACGGTGACGGCAAAACCGGAGTCACAGCAGAGGCGTCACTTGCGTCAGCGCCGTGTCAAGTGTCGGATCCGGCCGTTCGCCCATCTGGCACACAGCACTACCGCCACCACCACCAGCAACATCAGCACCACCACCACTTACAACAACAGTCGCCATCCACTCAGCGATGAATACGAGGGTGACATTAATCATGTGGCGGCGATGTTCGTGGCGTCGCCCACATGTGCTTGTACCAGGCTAGGTGCACTTAGAGGCTATGCAAAGCGTGGAAGGCTGACTGGTCGGTCGCAGGGCAGACCAACTGGCAGATACACCGCTTGTACTTCCCACTGTGCCAACTTCCTGCATTTTAGTCGACCAGTGCTCTGCTCGTTGGTATGAGTGTTGCTCCTCCGTCCTCCGTTGTCGTTGGAGGGCAACTAAATGGATGCAACGGGCCGATTACCCCATCGCCATAAATTTAATTTCCAGTGGACTACAGAAAGATAAGCACCACCACCATCATCACCACTGAACTTACCGCCACCTCCCCCATCATCATCATTATGACGACCACCACCACCGTCGCCACCACCAAGAGCAGTAGCAGACACATCAAAAGCAGCCATCATCCATCACCACGGGCTCCACGCGGCTGCTCCGCCGGACCGCGGCAGCTTGGTCCACGACGACACGAGCACGTGCATCGAGTTGGAGCGAGCCCAGTTGCTGGCAGGGCATTCCCAAAATAAATGCCCGCTAACTACGCGCACCACCCCCTCCCCCCTCTACAACCCCCGCCGCCCCCCTTAACCGCACCAACCCCTAACCTGGTGGCTTGCGGAGAGGGACACGGAGCTGGCGGCGTCAGCTGTGGCAGGAATTCCCGCCACCTGTTGCCGCTGTTTTTTTTTACGTACGTGGAAAAGGGACGGCCGAAAGCACTGCGGTGGCCGAGAGATTCGTCATCACCCAACGGTGACCGCCGCTTCGACGCCGTACGTTAGACGGTGCGACGATTTCCTACTGCTATTGAAATCACTTGAAACTGCGGTGGGAATTCCACTCTGTTTGTTCTTCTGTGCGCGTGCACAGCGGATTATAACAGAGTCATGCGACTTACGCACCGAGCGGTCATTAATTGCACGGCATTCTACTTAATTCCACCCTTTGGTAAAAAAAAGCAAGAGGACATTTCCACCACGTGGAAGTTTTAAACCTCAAGATGATTATGGTTGGGGGGGGGTAACAACCGTCAATTTCGTCGTTTAAGAGTTAACGGCTGTAATGTAGCCTGCTCCATTGGTCAGCGTTACTTTTAGTAAGCATTTTTATTTTAGTCGTAAGTCTAGCTGACGACAACAACATCATGTGGAATTACGTCTCTGGATTAGTCAAATGTCAGTCTGTGGATTTCATTCGGGCATTCTCTTAGTCTCGTCGACGAGACAAGTCAAACAATTAGTCCACAAACGGTGGTGCGAGGGCCATAAAAAAAATATCCAGACTAATATTTCCAGGGCAGTCAAGCAATAAACTCGGTCTGTATTTTTTAATATGTACCAAGCCAATTAACACTTTTGGTCTTCCTCAGCGCCTCAGTCTCCAGTGACGTTACTAAAACTATTTTGGGCTGCGGCTCGCACAGATTACCTCATTTTCGCTGGGTCTTAGTCACATTTCAATCTCTGGTGGGTTAGTTTAGATTTTTTCGAATCCGCTCGTAATCACCGTCGACTCAAATTAAACACACGTGCACTCCGTTGACGAATACTTGCATCACTAATTTCGTTGGTAAAATCAATGCTGCCACTGGCTGGATTGAGGCCATCCAGCTGGGAAGAGGATCCCAGCCAACAGAGATGACAGAACATCCCCTACTCGCTCCATTGACTCTCTCCTGGACATATTGCACCCACCCCCCTCTGCCACCACCGCCGTCCTCCTGCGAGCAAACCCAATAACCCCAACCGGATTGGACGTCCACCAGCTGCAACAGAATTTGGAAATTTGTTATTTTACCATCACATGCGGGATTTGTGGGATGAAGTGGTGGCTGCTGTGTCAAGCGCGCTGCACTATGAACCCGCAGGCCTGAATTCAATCCCCGGCCATGGTTAACATCAGTAGCGAGTGATATTTTAACTGGTCCTGTGCACCCCCCCTCTATTACAAACCAGTGCTGACCAGCGTGAAGTACATACGGTACAACAACCCCCAAGACTGGCATGGCATGGTGTAGCTTTCATCCATGGGTGAAATTACAATTAGCCCCAACTTACTATTCATTATTAATTAGTGTATAAATACAGCTGCATCTCAATACGCTGTACAGGATGCAGGACGATCGCATCCCAGGGACACCAGTGAAAACAGGACAAATATACCGAATATACATTGATATTTAAGATACTTCACAGAGAGCAGTCGATGAGATAGAGGTCTTGGGCATGGGTTTGAACAGTGGCAGGCAGGGAGTCGGCATCACAGATGGCTGTGGGGAAGGAATTATAGACTACTGAGGCAGAATCAGAGACGTAGCAAGCAGCCATTAAGCAGAGGTTGAGCAGTTTTCAAGGAAGGCTACAGTCACTAGAGTGGAGATGGGATATCGAGGCTGTGTGAAATAGAGACTTTAAAACCAGTCAGGAGCACTATACAAAAAAAACACACGAAGGGGGAAAAGAGCGAGATTACGTGGGTAGAGGTATGTGGGCGTGAATCGATGAAGGCTCTTAAAGCTGGTAAGGGGCAATCTTTGCAATCTACATCACGAGTACACTTGGTATGCGTTCCATTGTCATAGAGCAGGGGTTGTCAACCTGCAGCTCCGGAGCCACATGTGGCTCTGTGCGGGCTGCTTCGTGACGTAATGTACATGTGTATGTAGGGATTCACACGCATTGCGGCTCTTGAAATATTGAGTATGCACCAACTTCGAAAAAAGTGGCTCTTCGTTATTTTTCCTGCCGACCCGTTAAGAGAGCAAGGCGATCACAAAGGCGCTATGTTTCATGGGCAGTCTGTGCTGTGGTTTCTCAGTAGGGGGTGATGTTACCATGTGTAATCCCAATGGAGTATTTTTGCAGGTACATTTTTTCATTTGGCAAATTTGGACCACGACACTGGCACACAACGGGCCTACTCGTGTCGAATCATGCCACGTAATCTTCAACCTCCACTGTGAAGTAGACGGCGTGTATTTCTATGGTTAATACACAGCAGAGAATTAACTGGGGCTGCCTACCGGATTTGAACAGTTAACCTCTGCAACAACAAACGGCGAATGTGCCGCCCCGCTAGGCCGTGTCACCGCCCCCTGTACTTGATTCGGGATTGGATTGGGAGCCCGGGGAAGAAGCGGAGGAACGGGGTGATGTGGTCTTGTTTACAGGGGGCTGTTATTTCATGAGCGTTTATTTTCCAGGAATAACGTCTCCACTCACGTCACATTCTTCATTCATTTGTTTTTCAATAATTGCTTTAAGAGATTTACAAATAAATGCATCTTATCTCCTTCTAAAGCAGGTCAGGTTTATAACAAATACATGTTGTAAACACAAAATTACCATAATTTATAGCCACATAACAGCGATGAAATAGACCCACTGAGAGAAGTGAAACGACATTGTTCTCTTTTGTTTGCAAGCGCAACTTGCGTTACAAAGACATGAGTTCACAGAATATTTTAAAACAATTTTAGAGTGCCCATTCTGATGATTCCTCCTTAAGTTTACTAACTCGGGAGCAAACTCGGGGGAAATACAAACTCAAGTTGTCATCTGTACACAACTGGTCCCAGCAGTCTCACTTCAAGGGAGAGCCATGTTTGTTGCGGTTGTGACTGCAACAAATTTGGGTGGGGAGAGGCCTTCGTGCAGCATTGGAGTGATCATGGCTTGTTTTGTGAAATGCATAAAATATGATTGGACCAAATAATAATGATGACTGTTATTTGAATGACTTATTTTCAATGACATCAGCACTGGCCCTGAGTTCCCAAAGTTGTTTTTTGCCCAAGACGCTCATAGGCCCCAAGGCAGGTTTCGCCCACTCCGCCAAAACAATTTTAGAACTCTTTTACGAGTTGAACGGCCGACCGTAAAATTATTAAAGGGATGATCATGAATACAATGACGAAGACGATGATGAGTGGGGTCCAACGCTAGGCCTTACCGAACAGCAGGAAGCACAAGATTCCACCCAAAGCTCTCGAATATGTTTTCGGGTTCGACCGAACATTGATTCCCACGATGTGCATATACTTTGCTCCACACGTGCTGGGATAAATCTTTATGGCACCTAGGTGGTGACATGTTAACTACCTCGCCTGTTATACAGGAGTTTTGTCAGTTCAAACCCGACTGACGCCTGTATATTTGGAGTTTGCATGTGTCTCCCCGTGGTGGCGTGGATTTTTCTCAGGGTCCTCCGGTTTTGCCCTCCACATTTAGAATCAAGATGCAGAGAATGTGGCTGCTATAACTGTCCACGTGATAAGCCACTTCGTTTGGCTCACATTTGTGGCCAGGTTGCTTGTAAAAAAGCTACATAGCTCAGTGGGCCTTACCTGGTAAAATAAAAATTGAGTCGAATAGTTTTAGAACCTGAACATTCCAGTTCAGTTTAATAATTTGGTTTCTGAAGCTCACAGCTTATGGAGCAAAACGTAAAACTTCAAACCCCCACGCACCAAATTTGATCGCAGCTTGCTCGCTCCGCGTCAACCACAGAGTCCAATGGTCACTCGTCCGTTACGTCAAGGTATGGGGCGCCACAGGGGGTGGCAGTAGTAAAGTCAAACACGCACACACCCTGAGTAATCGTCAATAAATGCCCGACTGACCGCTTGGATCAACCGTTTTTGCAGCAACTGGGGGATTTTCTCCCGTGTGTTTTTGTTGGGCTGTGACGCAAGTTATTTGGCATGCGAGCGCATTTTCAGGAACTTTCAATACTGAACTTTCAGTTCAGTTCTAGAAGAACCCCTCTCCCCACGGAAAATGGAGCAAAACGTCGGAAAAACCTGAACGACACTCGGTACATCTTGGCATTTGCGCACAATCCAGAGTACCTTCACACATGAGCCCGACGTGACAACTACATCTCACTTCAACTACCAGTCATTCTTCTAGCGACACATTCTGTTCAAGCCCACTTACTTTTACTCACAGTTGGAATTGGGTCTGCATGTGCTCTCCAATCCATGAAGTTCTACGTTTCTTGATATAATTGCAAAAATGCACCTTACCATGCATAACGGTGCCATTTTCAGTTTCTGTGCCAATTTATTTGTTTATGACCATGATTATAAACCATATGTCACAGCAGGTAGAATGCACCAATTCAAACATTATTTCTTCTTTAGGCCAATCTGTGTGTAAACTTCAATCTCTTTACAAACACACTGTTGTCAACAGACATACAATGCAGGTTCATATGCCTCGGGTTAAAGTTAATGGCTAAACCCTGCCAGGGGTTAGGGGACAAGTTTAAAATCAGCTTTAGATATTTCACTTTTCCTTCTTAATAAAAAAATGGAACGGAGCTTGGCTAGAGAACAAAAAAAGGTGGTTGAAAATTAACAAAGAAGAACTATGGTTGGGCATTAGGTAAATATACCACGAAGAACCCCTGGGTAACCTACGCAGGACTGTTAGGGCAAGCGCTGTTAGCGGGCATCTATGAAGGCCGGCACGGCGCACGAGGGGGTGGTGTAGTCAGGGCCTATGCCTTTGTGTCCCCAGTACTGATGATTACACACCACAGCATGTACTACTCATTTAAGGCCAAGTCGATGAAGGGAAGGACCAGGACTGTTTCGGATAATTGCCACTTATTATCTGTATAATAACGACTATGCCACTGCTCCCCACTTGCAAAAAACACGTATAGATACCCATATATACATATATGTTTATAATCATTGAATGGGCGCACCAGCAGATTCATATTTGCAACATCATAGCACGAGTTCACTTAGTTCCATTGTTCAATGCGGGGTTGTATAAGGAAACGAAGCCATGCGAGAGCAATGTGTAAATGTCACCAGTGGGTCAGGAAGTGATGTGTCCAGGAGTACCGCTCAATGACTGTGCCCATGGGGAAGCTTTGATAAACAATCACACTGCACAACCACTAGTCACACGAGTACGTTTCCTAATATCGTGTGTTCCTTGTTCCGTTCCACAATATAATTCGAAACGTGCATCTTGTATGTATGTTGAACATCTTTCGCACCGTACGTAGCCAATCGTGAGGTTGCATACTTTTTAAGTCGCTTTGCAATTGTCTACGTTAATGACTGACAGTTTCTGAACCACGTTATAGAGGTACATTCACCGTCCACTTATAAGACCACACACCAGATCATTGAATGGTTGCTTGAACTAATACAGATGAGGTGAATAAAAAATAACCTTTTTTTTATCGTACACCATCTCCAAAGATGATCTTTGATGAAACCGAATCTCTGCTGGTACTAACTGTCCCACATTTTCATCCAACCACTGACCTTCCTTGGGTTTGAATTAATGAAATGTTAAGGGACCCCTATTTAATTTTATGTAAGGTTAACGGGTTTGGTTTTATGGGTTCGGGATATGGTTAGGGTTGACGAATCAGAGTGAGTAATGGCTACATTCCTGTCAACCGCTTATCAGTGCCCACCTTATTAAACCAATTCAGGCCTTATTGGTCACCCTGTGCCCTTGTAAATCTCAACGTTCATCCTACAAAGTCCCATGACAAGGTAGAAACACAAAGACATGTATTTGATGTTATGCCCGTATTGAAACGGCCGTACGCCGTATGGACCTGAAAACTCAATTTCCCTGTAGAAGAAAACGGGGTAAACCGTATGGGTTGATAGGTATATGGTTAGGAGAGTAGTTGATACTTTTAAAATATATATTTTACTTAAATAATAGGAAGATAGACATTTTGGTTGACTGGTTTTCTTCATAGCATTCAAATTAAGATGCAGACATAACTCATTCATGATTCGACACAAACTCAGCTACAGATCACAACTATATACGCATACTTTGGGACGTACCATCATCACGACACGCACACGAAATCACGTGTACATACAAAGGTACAAACATGTACTGTACTCCAAGTTGTACATAAGCACATACACACTATAGACATGTACTTGCTCACAAGTACACACACTGGTGTACACTCACACAGCCGTCACGCCACACGAGCAACGGTGACGTCACCGCAGCGCGTCGTGCCAGGCTGGGTGCACTTCGAGGCCACGGGAAGTGTCCGATTGAGATGAGTGTGAGATGCACCGTGCTCAGGTGCTCGCATCCCCTAAGGCGCGCGCACACTCCCAACACGTACACAGATGCGCGTTACCCTTTTGTCGACTATTGGCTACAAATGCCAAGTCCCAACACACACCACCACCACCACCAATCCACCATGGTCAATCCACTGCTGGATGAAGGCATCCCCAAGGAACCTCCACCTCTCACTTGACTGCGGTGGTGTAGTAATCCACCCAACTCCTGCACACGAGAAAACTCAGTCGCTCTCACACACACACACAACTAGGACACTTCCGAAACCGCAACGGAGTTACGTGGCATTCGTCGTCCTGGACGGACGCTCTTTTTGCCGGCCGCTTTGACGCGCAAACACAAACCTGAACAACACAGACACCTTCATCACACTGTGTGCCTACAACGTGCACAAAATAACAATCGTTAACAGCGGCTTCCCACGCAAACGAGCCGGGCGGCGGCGTCGACAAGAAAGTTTTCAATCTGTGCATGTTAACCCACTGACATATAGATCAGAAACGTGGTGGTGGTGGTGTGGGGGGGGGTTAGCAGGTAAAATGACACGAAAGACGTACGTGGCGAAAATGGGCACCCAGAGACCGCACGCACGCAACGGTGGAAATTCCACGTTCGTATGGCAGGGGACATATTCGAGGAAGCGGGAAGAGAGATCGCGCCCGGGGCCTGGTCGCCTACGGACCCCCCGGCCTTGCCTGGCCGCCCCTACCCACCGTCCGAATCTGCCGACGGAGGACGTAGAGCACGAAACTCCAGGCCTTGAGCAGTAGCGCGTAGAGCTTGGCAACGGCGGAGATGAGCGTGCGCAGACCGAGTAGGAGGTAAGTCTTCATGACGAGCGCGGCTGACGCCTTCGCCTCCCGGCCGAGGTGAGACGACATGGAGACCGCCGCTCCGTGGCTCTCACCTCCTCCTCGACACCGCCATCTTCACCCCTCCCCTCCCCCAGGAGTCCCCCGCCACGACTTCCGGCGAGCCCCGCGGAGAAAAAGGAAGTGACGTATTTAGTGAGGAGAGCCCCTCCCATCTCGCCACACACTCCACTGCCACCTCCCCCCACGCTCCCCCCACGCCACACTCCCACCTCCCCCAACACTCCCCTCCCACCTCCCCCCACGCTCCCCTCCCCTCTCCCCCCACGCCCC
>CM025657.2:2028460-2042129 GCA_014621495.2 Entosphenus tridentatus
GCTTGCTTGCTTGCTTACGAACGTGCAAATCTTTCGGTCGTTTTTTAACCCACTTCCCGTGATCCAATCGAGCTGACATTTTCCACACAGACTCTTTGTGCGTGACAATTAATGTTCGTGAAAAAAAATCCAAAATGTAACACTTTTTAGGACAAAAATATTATATTTAATTACCAATTGCTTAATCCTTGCGCTGCAATCATCTGACCCATAGGTGGCAGCCATCTCAAGCCAGAGGACGAGAGGACTCGAGCCGCCACGCATATAAAGGATTTATTGTGAAAAACTTTGTTTTTACGGGTTACATTTTATTTTACCCTTTTATCTGGCAACAAAACTGACACCTTTTTTACAAGGAGTCATGTTTGCATTGACCACAATACCTGCAGTCGGAATGCAAACAAACTTGTTCGCCATCATTGTCAACACAATGCCTGGAATCTTCTCCAGGTGGTCTCCAGGCACATGTCTCGTGGTATTGTTGCAAATTCTCAGAAGTGTTAACATCTTTTTGAAGCACCCTGTATGAGACACCGTCGTTGAAACTGATTGGCCTACCCCAGAGACGCTGGTGGTGAGACAGGGCCTTGAATTAGGAAGGTTGTCTCTGGTATAGACAGGTTCGGGTTTAGCAAAACAAATTGAACGTGGCATGTCCAGCCCGCTTGGCTCAATCCACTGCTGAGTGAGAGCTTCCCCTCCCCCCACCTGTGCTAGTCGTCTGATTAAACTGCAATGCATCCGTATTTGACCATACTTCACCGCGCTGGTCAGTGCAGCGTTGGGAAGACGTGGGGGCATAAACTTTGAGTAAAACAATGGCATCCCCCACCCCCTACCTACGCTGCCTAATTAGCCCCCGCATTCTATAACGCCTGTTATGCATTGTTAGTCATCGTCCCTTCAAAATTCAAACTATCCAGGCTCCAACCTGCTTAGGTTTTGCGATTTTCTGCATTGTGCACGTGGCCGGGTTCCATTCTATTCCTGGGTATGATGACAGCAGCAGCAGGAATATTTTCTGGAGGTCCATGCCAATGTCGAGGTCTGCTGCTGCTGCTGGCCACGACGAGAGGGATTCAGCAGAGAGAGAGAGTTGGTGTCGTTCTTCCTCCTCATGTGTTGAAGGAGCCCAGATCACAGTAGGTTTGCTGCGTGGTCCGTAGTGTGGGTCCGTAGTGTGGGTTTACCTGTAATGTGTCTCAATGTGTCTGTGTCTCTATGGGTCTTCATGTATCTCTATGTGTGTCTCTGTGGGTCTCCATGTATCTCCATGCATCTCTATGTGTGTCTCTATGGGTCCCCATGTATCTCTGTGTCTCTGAGTCTCCATGTATGTCTCTATGGGTTTACTGCGTGGTCCGAAGTGTGGGTTGCATGGCCACAGTCGTACTACGACTGTGTTTTGCTTTTCAAGTGTCTCTATTTGTATTATTATCTATGGGTCTCTACTTTATCTGTATGCATCTATGGGTTTTTCATGTATCTCTGTGTGCCTATATGGGTTTACTGTGCGGTCCATAGTTTGGGTTGCATGGCCACAATCGCATGGCTGTCGCTTGGGGTGCATGATACATATACACACACAACGTTTCGGGCAATGGCCCTTTTTCATAGCACAATGACAATTTTATCTTGGTACAATGTTAATATTGTGCTGCGCGTCACTCGCTCTTACATCTCGTAGTCCACATAAGCGCGGCGCGTGCGCGAGTAATTTAATTATTTACGTATCTCTCTCGTGATTGGTCGCAACCCCCCTCCACCCCACCCCGCCCCGCCCTTAGCGGGATCGGGCGCCCAGCCAATGGGAAGGCGGCCTTGGGCGCGACCGCGCTGGGAATTCCAGAAGCTCGAGCGGCTGTGGCTTGGCGTTTCCCCGTCGCGTCTTCGTCCTCGGGTAAACATTTTTTTTTAAAACAGCACCGAGCGAGAGAGCTTTCGCTCGCCCGCCTCTGTGCTTTTCATCCTCACGTTCTCACAGTTTCGCCTCTGGTGCCGTCGCCGTAATTGCGTTGGGTTTTCGATATCTCGCGCGACGCGGCCACGCGAAGCCGCCGTTGCGATGGCAACGGTCTACGCTTTCCTAACTAGGCCGCAGGCGTCTGACGCCATCGGCATTGTTTTTAAAATGATTTATTTTAATTCTTCGTGATTTTTTTGTTCACTATATTTTTTTCTTGACAGGTGAGTGGATTTTATGTTTTATGCGCGAGGAAGATAATATTTAAGGGGCTGTAATGTTTTTTAAAATGGATTGCTGCACGAGTCTTGTGCAGCAATGCAATGTGCTATTCAGAAGTGGCTTTTACGGAACTCTTAGTGAGGTTATTCCTTTTCTTTATACCTTTATGTGTCAATCTCATGCAGTTTCCTATCCTTTTAAATACGGTGACAGTTCGGAGACAGTGCCACGCTTGGTCACAGAAAACTCGACGGTGTTTAGGGAAAAGTTAAGTAATGCATTTGTAGCGGTGATGAGCAAAAACAAGGAATAGCATGCAACATGCATTCTCATTCGCCCTCTTAACAGTGTAACATCGACTCTGTGAGGTGTTCTTATGGCTAAGATACCTTCATATAATCGTCCGTTGAGCCCAAGTAACTTTTCCAATTAATGTAGAAAACACCATGGAGAAAGTATGATTTTTTTTAATACTTATGATTTATTAAAACATCTATATATTAATACACAAGGGTGCCTGCAATGTAAAATATTTCGTAAAATTTTGCATTGAGATTGTCCAATAGTGACTTTACATCAACCTTAAACTTGAATGACACAATCGAATGTTTAATGCAGAAGAGGCACAATATAATTCTACATGTCAAGGGAAATTATCCAATGAGGGTTCACTTTTGATAAGCGACATGCATTTAGAAGCCTGCCTTAAGAGCACATTCGACAATTAATTTTCCATAAAAAGGAAAATATATAAGCCATATTTCGTAAAACAAGCTTAATTGCCCATCTGCAATGGTTATTTTTTTTATCTGTACTGTGAAGGGCTATTACCAATGTTTGAAATGGCAGTTTTATTTACGAATAGGTTACGTTTTGATATGTGCATACGCACGATTGCCAACACAGCATAGTATTGCAAAACATATTTGATTACATTATTAGGGTGTACCAATGAGCTTAGCAGCTCAGTTAATTGGCAGTAAAGGTTTTTTATATACGAAGTGTTTTTTAATAGACATTTGGCACGCTGTATTGAACGGATTTTTGTTTTCACTTTACCGATGGTTAGGTGGAGGGTGGGTTGCTTTTGTTTCTCGACATTTGTTGGTGCTTCAAGTGGTGTTGAATAACATTCAATCATGCGAGGAAGCCACCACCTCCACCAGCGCCTCGTGAAGTGAATTAATGAAGGGGAAACGTAAACAATGGGACGCGGTCTGCATGCCAGGCACCAAGCGAGGACGGTGCAAACATTGCTTTGTGTTTGGATGCGGGGGAGGGCAGTGTTGCGAGGCAAATATATCGGGTTACGATTGCACTCATAAACCCTGACCAAAGTAATGTTTCAGCATGACCCTGCACGCACACACTTGACAAAATATTCCACAGTTCAGGTTGACCAGATTATAGGGGCCAGCTAACCTAGGCAAGTTTTTTTTTTACCAATCTAATCGGCAGCGGTGGTTATTACTTTTTGAAAAGTGGGAACTGTCAAAAGTGGCATCTGATTAAAAGTGGAAGATAAATGCTCGGGGTGGAACGAAGCATCGATTAGTATTGATTGAAATTGTCAGAAAAAAGACTGGTCCATGGCAGCAAACGTTTTTATGGGGCGGCAACTTCCCACCCGACCTGATAAGAGTACACGACAGTGAAATAATCATTTTAAAGTCTCCGAGCTGGCCAAATTAAATACGTGTAATATTGTTTTGATCTTAATTCATTGGCGATTAAACTCTGGCGTCTTTACCTTCCATCTCATTCTCATCGTCTCGCTCTCATTGCTGTCGTTTCTCGCCGTAGCTAGGGTAGCCTGATGCAAGGAAGCGGTTGCCATGGCAGCAGCATCACCTAGCAGCAGGCCACGCAGCCGGGCCGGCAGCAGCGGCTCCCTCGAGGCCGCATACAACGCGAGGCCACCGCGGCCGCCCTCGGCCAAAGGCCGTGTGCGCCCATCCTCATCTCACGCCGCAACCCGTGGCAGCATTGGCGGCGACGGCCTCACCGATGGTTCCGCTTTTGCGTCATCTCCCCCTTCCTCTCCTCCTGGGTGGTTCCCACCATCGACGCCGCGCTCCGAGCTGGCGGGTGGCCGGGCTACCCCGCGGCCCCCCTCGGCCGCCCCTCGGCCTCCATCAGCCCGGACCTCCTACGTGGGGGGCGGTACTCCCGTGGTCCAGCGGCCCACGCTCAACCGCTACTCCGTGCTGCCCGCCATCCGGGGCGGCCGCAGCACCGACGATGGAGATGAAGGGGATGCCGACGAAAGTCGCCACCAACACGACGCCGAGGCCGGCATTGATGCACTGAGCCTGAGGGGCGACGAGGAGCCCAGACCGCATGGTCGCCCTCTCTATCGGCAGCAGCAGCAGCAGGATCATCAGCAGCAGGATCATCAGCAGCAGGACGACAAGGAGAGCGGGAGCCCAGTGCCGGGCCTTTCGTCACCATCGCTATTGCTGGCTGTGCGTCTGCCGTCAGGAGAGCGTGTCGAGCGGCACTTCTCCCCGGACGAGACACTGTCCGCGGTTCTGGCGTTTGCGCTGTCGCGGCGAGGCAACGACGGGCAACGGGGGGAGGAGACGGCAGTTGTGGGGAGACGGCGCTGGGTGGTGGGAGCCGGACGTGCACGTTACACCGACCTGACCCGTTCGCTGCGAAGCTGCGACGTGCGGGACCGGACACTGCTCTACCTGTTCTTGGAAGAGGACGACTGAGGGTATGCGGTGGTGAAGAAGGAAAACTAAACAACCACCATTGCGAAGGTTTTTTGCAGTTGTGCTGTATATAGTTCACAGACGTGTTTTTGTGCAGCATATCTGACGTTCCACTCCACATACTGCGAGCTTCTTAAGTTCGTCTTTGGGGGATGAGAAACGATTGCTTATTCAATTATCGAAGAATCTTCTTGGGTTCACGACGATGCTCCCAGCACGTGGAGAAAAATGTCAGATGTCATGCCAAACAACACGCGTGAGAACCCGAAAATACATTGGAGTGCTAAGACACCGAGCACCATTCCCGCCGCCCTCCCCAGCGTGTGTCGATGCAGGCACCAGACAAGCTGGGTTGTGGTCACCCACAAGGTGCTGAAGCCTTGTTCACATTTACAGTACTTTAAAAAGAAAAAAAAATTCAAGATAATTGCCAAGGTTGACGATTGCCCTCGCGATTCAAACTCGTGCTGTTTGAAATATCGTTCCGTTCGTCGCGTTTGGTGACCGCGGCATCTCCCAAGACTCCTTGCAGAGAACGCAAGATGTGTGGGGACCCGCCCCCCCCCATGACTTGTGCCGCAGCCTGGCGGATGGCAGTGTCGCGCTTTGGTTACCGCCACGGGCATTTGGTACGACGACGAGCGAGGGGGCCGAGAAATGATAGAATGGTTGTGCTGTGTACATAGCGGTGAAAGGAATCTAAACAAAAAAAATATCGTTAGTTACAAATTTTTCAATCTCTTATTTTTTATGCGATTGTTTACTCTGAAATAAATTTTACACGATAATGCTTCTAAACTTTTTATGGAGTATCGTGTGCTTTTACGGGACAATGGACTTCGTAGCCCAATGGATGCTCAGAGAATTACAATGATACATCCGAGCCAAGACATTGCCATGCCCTCCTGATGCCTGCAGTGAATAAGAACAAAACTATGATATGCTGGTCTCAAGACATCGGGTTTGGCCAAGCAGGGCCAGGGGGTGTGGCTTCTCATGCTTTTATTGCATGTGATGTCAATTCGTACACAGAGGACACAGCGTCACGTCATCTACACGCGTCTCAACTTGTTAATTCGTGTGACATCCGTGTCATGGCTTGCATTCTGCAGTGGAAAAACAATCTGGCACCTTCGAGCTGCACCAGGTTGGCTCGGCCCGGTTGTACAATGGCAGACAGCAAGACAACGGTACATTTTATAATTGTCCGGCTTTTGATTAAAAATTAACTTCATTATCGATGTGCAGCCATGCCAGTGTGCTGCCTCTCGCGAGTCCCTGAGTGGAGACGCACATTTATCCGTCTCGTTCATTTAATTCTAGTTCGTACATCAACAGCGACTAAAAATCCAGTGAATACTTAGGGTTGCAGGGAACGTGAATTATGACAAGTCATGACTCACCAGCCTTTTGTTTTCCAAGAGACATTTTCAGACATCGAGGAGACAAGATGGAGTCATCAATAAAGCTCCATTTTCAAATTTACACAGTACTACCACATTGTGTACAGATGTGCATGCAAATTAGCACCTCTGATGACGACATTCGTCGGATGATGCATCTGAAGAAGACCGTGCTGCAGTCGAAATATTTCACTTGTTAGATAAAATTCTGCTTTGCCCCACCTTGCGCAAAGGTGGACAAATGCTATGCTAATTTCAAAAGTGCACCTGTTTACTCGGGTCAGGACACTTTTGGCAAAAAAAAAACACTACTCAATCACAACACCATGATTGTAGCTGCCACACGCTGCCCTGCCAGTTTCCCGAGTACCTTGCAAGCGTACACGCAATGTCGTGTCGCCACTCCGATTTGTTTTCAGGTTGTACCGTGTGTTGGCTCTGCATGATATGCAACGTTATGCGCTGGGCGCTTGAGTTCTTGAAGCAGCTCCCAGAATACGGAGTGAAACAGTGGACATCGTACTAGACCAGTAAGCGGCATAACCTGAAAACACATTGTCGAGAGCTGTACAGCACAACAACGAAATAGGCAGCCATATTCTATTTCTGTAAATAGGTTTCTGTCAGGCTGATTGCCCGAATGGCCTTAAATGTTCCACATTGGAGTAAAACACTGCCAGGGTTATCGTACATGTTGCGGTTTTCTAACGCCGTCTTGCTTTACTTGCATTAGTGGCGTAACATGATTGGCGTGGGCCCTGGTGAAAGGGAAAAAAAATGAAATGGGGCACCCCATCCAATTTCCGCCCCAAAACGTCGTAGCTCGGTCCCTTGGGCGCCCCGGTGCCGTTGTCCCACCTCCACACTTGTTAGCTACTTCACCGGCTTGTAGGGAACCTGTGACACGCAAATTACCGCAATGTAACCTCAGAATTACCAGACGTTGGAGTTTGTCTTCTTTAGTTTTCATCATAAGTGTGCCATGTATTATGTTGGCAGTTATCACAAACAAGAAAAAAGCCAATAGTATTGATGCAAGACTATCGCAGCACGTCAACAATGGGCTCTTTTTAAAATTTCCTGTTTTGTAATTTAATAAATAAAAATCAAACTTAAGGACCTGTGCTTTAACAGCAGTGGCACACGTCATCTTACGTTTTGTAATCACATCACAGTCGTGAACACTCCTTCCACACAAGATGAGAAAATTTAAAAAGAAAAATATACCCTGAAGAATGACGGCTAAGCGACACCATCCAAAGCCCTTGTGATATGCCCGGGCGCTGGGCGCAGAGGCATTCAGGTGACGTAAAAAAACACATTGAAACAAGACCTATCAATGGGCCAAGTAGGTGAGGCTTACGCAAGGCTTCTGAACGCTAGGACGTCTTTGCATGGGTGGCCGAGGTTGCGGGATCTGTGGGGAGCGGTGGCGGAGGCGTTGGCCTCAGCGTGAGCAGGATGAGCACGTGACAGACGTGCAGGGCGAGTGAGGAGATCTCTGTGGAGGGGTACGTGTTCCACGCCAGCTCGATGACGCCCAGCACAAGCACCCTGCGGTTGCACAAACACCAAAATCCGTCCTTTAGCCTCGTTCAGACATCTGAGACGAGCGCTGTCCGAGAAAAGCGTTGCCGGCGAGTCTTCGCTTTTTTTTACGAAAATGGTAAAGACATTTTGTTGGCAAAGTGTTTTCTATTAGGCGACGGCGACGACGACAATGCAATCAAGTCGACGAAAAATCGTCGCGCATCGTGTGAAACTCGTATCCCGATAAATGTATTGTGAAATTTGATATCGTATCCCGAAAAATTTGATTTCGAAAACCCAACATCTCTCCTATGCCTAAGCCCTCACCCTTCCCTGTCACCATCGGTTAGTGTTGAGGCTACAACCAGTGTTCATTTAGTAAAGGAATATATCGATGAAAATATTTGTCAACAAAGTCGTTTATTTTATTTCATAAAAAGTTGACTATGACTTGGGGCAGAAAGTGCTGTTAGCGAACACCTACTCAGGCCGGCACTGCGCACGAGCCCCAAACCAGCACAGTGGGTGCATGTGCGCTGCCCAGGCGGGAGTCTCACCGCAGCAGCGGGGCCACGGAGCCGAGAGGGCAGCACCAGAGCAGGAAGGGCAGCGAGTGGAAGTACCACACGTAGAACTGGTAGTGCAGGGACCGCGCGAAACACACGCCAACCAGGTTGGACGAGAAGAGCACGAACGCCATCTGTGAAGCGGCGCGTCAAGGACGACTAACGCACGGACAAAGTTGCAATACACGACGACAAATCCAATCATGTTTTACAAGGGAATAAACGGCACTTAATGGAGAAAGATGGTGCATAGCAGCAAGCAGCACTGTTGAAAGTGTATAACAGGAAATACCTTTCTTGATTTGAGCAAGATAATCGGTGGGATGGAATTCCACAGATGAGCGGCATGTAACAAGGTGGCTAAGCGCAGCATGGATGAGAGAGGAAACTTAAACTGGTAGAACGAGTTCTTGACACGGGCAGAGGAATCCAGGCGTGAAGTCCGAGATCGTAGCAATTAAAGGCTGACAAGGAAGCGACTGAACGATGGAGAGCGAGAGACCGGGGTGGCATCGGAAGGATATGATCGTCGGTCATTGGGTCACGCTTCTTTTTCTTTGTGGGCGCCTTGAGGAGGCCTAGAAGGCCTTCCCCGGGCCTGGCGAGAGAAAAACCACCGTCACAACCCGCTCGGCGACACTTCACACAAGTACACCATGACTTATCAGCACCGCCCTGGCGGTCGTGGGTGACACGAAACAGCCTGGTAGACAAACTCCTCACCGTGGGTGGAGGAATGAATGAGTGAAATTTACAGGAAACAGTAACCAAGGTAGTAGCCGATTTCAAGAGTGATAAGGTGACCAAAGTGCCTCCCTCTCAGACTCCTGCCCCCGTTACCGGCTCCAGTGACGGTGGGCGTAGAGGAGCAGCACGGCGAGGTGTGCGGCGAGCAGAGCGGCGTGGAATCCGCGGTGCAGGAAAAGCCATTCGGGCAGCAGGCGCCAGTTCACGGTCCACTCATACAGGAAGCTACGCCCGAGGTCGAAGGCCCTCGTCGCGTAGCCCAGCGGGTTTGCCAGTAGGAAGGGCAGGCCCAGTATCACCTGGGTGAGTGGGTTCGGGGCACACACCGCCCCCTTCATCGTCATCAATCGATGTCTTCCTCGTTTTGAATTAAGTCAAGAGCGTCTTTAACGAACAGCTGTGAAGCATGCGGTGCAAAGTCGTAGTAATATTACGGTTAATATACCAGGAGTATTAACCAGGCGGCCTACCATAGGAAGCCACTGCAGCTATGCACTTTTAAAACTAGATTGAAAACTAATTTATTTAAAACTTCTTTGTGTTTATATTCTTGGTTCTTTTGGTAAAGTAACGTAGAAGGGAAATAATAAAATAATATAAATATAAAACAATAAAAATTCTCACCATTCGACTGTAAAATCCACAGCAAGAAAATTTTCTTGCTGTGGATTTCACACCTGATGATGATTGCTTGTGTTGCAGTCGAAACGTCGTGAGAATTTGTATTGTTTTATATTTTTATTATTTTATTATTTCCCTTCTACGTGACTTTACCGAAAGAACCAAGAATATGAATCCCTGCAGTCACGAAAGCTTTAAATCAAAATTTGCTTTGTGTTTAGTTTGTCGTCCTTCCCCGCACCTCCAATTAACATGGTTGGCTACATACGGTGCGACAGAAGTTCAACGTACACACACACATACGACTCCGCAACGTGCGGCGAACGCGCTAACCGATACCGCCGGCGCCGGCGGCAGCTCGCCTGGAGAGCGGCACACGCGGCCAGGCGCGGCACAGCACGCGCTGGGCCCAGCTCCCGCAGCAGCACGAAGAGCAGCCCCGGCGCAAACAGCAGCACGTTCATCTTCACCGACACGGCAAGGCTGCGGGAAAACAACAGCAGCAGTAGCAGCAACATCAGCATCGCCACGTTGTGAACGATTCGTGGCCACTCGCAATCTAGATCCCCCTCACGTCCCCGGCTTCCGGCCTACGGCTATTGAGAATGTCAATACGATCATTGACATTGACACAGCCAGGAGTAGAACCACACTTGTTGTGCTCATCTGCTTTTGTTCCCGCTTTCCCAGTCGGTGCCTGCTGCGTCCGACCCGTATGTCACAGACCGCAGCGTTTGGCGATTGAAAACTTTATCAAGCGTAGTCGACGTTCGTCATCAATTATCGCCACCGACAGTGCCAGGCGATGGCAACAGCGGCGCAATCGTGTCCACGTCGCTTAATTGGTTGGTCGCTCGTTCGTGCAACTGGCAGAGCGTGCGAGCGGGCGGTGGCGCGGACACCTAAAGACGAGGCATCCCAGGGTCCAACGGCGGTCCAGCAGGAGGTTGACTGAGGCGAAGAGGATCGCCATAGCGACGGGGTCGTTGAAGAGGCGCAGCACGAAGATGGAGTGCACGCGGTACGAGGCGCAGCACATGAAGAAGAGCGCGTATGGTGGGACCTGGGCAACGGCACACACGAGCGTGACACACCGCCCCCCACATCGACAATTGACACACCGCCCTTCGATCCATCCACCTGGTCAAACGACACAGTGCTGGTAACCGTCGCATATCGCAGGTCGCGCGTCGCGGTCCCACCCGTCGGACGCGCGCGTAGATGCGGAAGACGAGGACGAGGGTGACGAGGTAGAGGACGGCGAAGATGTACTGAGCCCTGCGCACGTCCACGCCGTGCTCCGTCACGTGGTACAGCAGCGAGTAGACGTACACGAAACCCGCAGGGTAGCTGGGTGGGGGGGGAGAGCGAGAGGATGGGAGAGGAAGGGAGGAGAGTAGGGAGAAGGGGAGAGGTAGGGAGAAGTGGGAAGAGGGAGGGAGAGGAGGGGATGGCAGCAGGGGAGAGGACAGGATGGGAGAGGTGATTGAGAGGAGGGGAGAGGATGGGAGTAAAGGAGAGAAGGGTACAGAGCGGGAGAAGGGGAGAGGTGGAATGGCGTGGAGATAAGCGAGTACAACAAGGTGATGGGGAGGGGGGGTGAGAGAAGATCAGAGAGAAGAAAAAGGGAAAAAGTGAATGTGAGACGAGGCAATAGGACAAGGTTGGCAGATATAAGAGTGCAGGAGATAGTTGGGATAAGAAGGCATGGGATTGGTCGAGCTACCGATAATCGGTAGGCACATAATAACCCAGTTCCTCCACTACATTAACAAAGCCATTTTTCACTGGCACATCCATACCAAGCCAGTGCGGCACACTAATAATGTGAGCGATTTTCCACTGGCTGTTTGCGGTACCGAGCCGGAACCAAAAAGCGATACGCGGGCCACGCAATACCTCTAAATCTATCTGGCTCGGGGCCAAGCGGGGCCAGGGGCAAGACCAATTATGGCGTCCCCTACACTCGTCTCGACTCGTTCACCGTGTGTGATGTCAGCGGCATGGTTCGGGTACTGCAGTGGAAAAACGACCGGGCGTCTCCTGAGCCGCGCTGGGGCTGGCTGGGCACGGCCCGAGCACGGTTCGGTTGTGCCGTGGATACAGCGGTGATAAGCGTCGTAGCAGCAGCAGTAGCAGCACTCTGCACAGCAGCGACAACTCACACGAGGGGTCCGGTGCCCCCCTGCAGTTTCATGTAGTCAAAGGTCCCGTTCATCACCCCCTCCACCTCCTCCATGTACGCTCTCCAGTCGATCTCCGTGTCTGCGGCACGAAGGCATCGGACGTCAGCGCGCGGAGGACGTAACAAAATCGAACGACGGATCGATTACAACAACGATGATGATGATACAACGTGTAACGCGCTGCACTATCTTTCCACGGACATAAATGACTGCGCCTGAGGTGCGGAGCCAAGCTCAGGGTGGAAGAACTGGGGCCTTTAAGCATCTCTTAGAAGTCGGTGTGAATTGAACGCTGCTGCTGCTGCTGCTGTGAATGTGCAGCAGCTGGATGATGATGACGACGATCATTGCCGTGTTCCAGATCGCGGGGGGGGAAGGGGGCTGCCGCAGAGAAAGGATGCCTGGCAGTGACGGTCCTGCTCTTGGGCGTTAAGAGATAACACTGGTCAACACACTTTTTCTGGCATAAGGTATTCCAACGGTTTGAAGGTAATTTTGGGGTGCTGATTCCAAATCTGGATCAGTTTTTGTCTATCGCATCACGTTTGTGAGATATCAAATATTGCATTTTCAATAAAAACTGCAGAAGAAAAATATTAAATAAATGTGGATATCTACATAAATTTATATTATAAACACACTATCCTAAAAATACAGCACCATATTTTAACACTAAAGCAGTCACTGACTCGCAACAACTTGCAATCATAAGTGACAGAGTTAATTTCGGGTAAAATCAATGAAAATGGGGGTAAATGCCGATAGCATAAAATGAGATGTGATAGAGCAAATCTGAGATCAGATTTTTGAATCGGCACCCTGAAATTAGTCTAAAACAGCTGCAAAAGTCCAGGCCAGAATTTTTTTTTCTTGTTGACCAGTGTTATCGACAAGTCTACACGGGCCTAAATCAGCGACGCGTCACTCAAAGGGCCGGCGTGTTTTACAACGGCAGCGCCTGCTTCGTCCGCAAGGATTGACAGCCGCCAAACGCTGCCAACGGCCGCCACTCTTTGCCGGTCGAAGGGCAGCAGCTGCCAGGAAGCATCAGGGACCCACGCCGGTTCCTTTCGCATTCTTCAGGGGATCAGGAGGAGGCTGGAACCGGAGGAGGCTAAAACGGTTCGGACACACGGACGTACGCGGAGAGAGTGCTGCGGTAGTAGACGTGGGGTAAGAATAGCAAAGTCAGATGCTTATGCTGCTCCTTCTGCTGATGCTTCTACCCTCCCCCCCCAGAAAGCATAAATAGCAATCTCAGTGTGCCAAAATCTTCACCGGATTGTAAGGACGGAGCACAGATTGATCAATGCCATCATTGTCATCGTCGCCGTCATCAGCCACGGCCAATCCACTGCCGGACGAAGACGCAGCTTCTCACGATTCCAAGATGAATTAATCCACCCAGCGCCTGCACACAAGATGATTTGATCACTCCCATCTCCCCCGACGGACCTCCTCTCGGATGGATGGGACCTGCCTTAGCTGCCATTCAGTCGTTAGTCCCACACGTCAGACATTACCCCTGATAGTGATGTACCTTGTCGGGGGGGGGGGGGGGGTATCAACTCTCCGAAAACACTGGATTGCAAGTTCACAGTTCTGACCCCCACCCCCAGTGCACCCCCGTCCCCCAGTGCCCCCCTCCACCCCCCAGTGCCCCCTAGTGCCCCCCCACCCCCAGTGCCCCCCCACCCACCCCCTGTGCCCCCCC
>CM025657.2:2042529-2058143 GCA_014621495.2 Entosphenus tridentatus
TATTATTTTATTATTTCCCTTCTACGTGACTTTACCGAAAGAACCAAGAATATGTGTAAACAACCCGAAGACCTCCCTATAGACTCTTATGGCAAGAGCTTTTAGTGAATAATAGCACCCAAGGTTGGCGTGGAACACGATTGGGCGGATGACCAACACCCCACGCCCGGCCTACTTTGTCTTCCCGGCGCTACTGTTGATGACACAACCGCAGCAATTAATCATTTAAGGCTGAGTCCACCTAGACGCTGTCTCCCCGACAGACCTGGTCTTCACCTGAGGACGGCTGCTTGCGTTGTGGCCGAAACGTCGTGAGAATTATTTTATAATGTTTTATTTTATTATTTCCATTCTACGTGACTTTACCGAAAGAACCAAGAAGATTCACACCCCTCACGCATGACGCCACGTGGAATAGCCACGCCGCATCGCTTCCTGCGCATGCGCAGTCGTTTGGCTTGTTGATACGCCCCCTTTTGAGTGCCCAATGAAAACGGATCATCGCTCGAAACGTCGCTTATTATACATTCTAGTTGTTTTTGTTACTTTAAAGCCACGGTGTGATTGACGAATGTGTGTTGAGGTCTTTAATGTTTAATATCGATCGTAAGGAGGTCGATGCGGAAGCGGAAGTTGACAGTACTCACAACAACGTGCGTAACACGTGGCCGCCGTCAACACGTGCTCGAGTGATTTGGTGGTGGTGGCGGCACTTGCTGCGTTAATTGATTTGGTGGGTGGGCGAGGTGTGGACAGGGTAGTGGCGGCGATTTCTTGACCGGTTGATTCTCTCGTACAAAAGTTATCGATCGGCTTGTACGACTGTAGTAGCGATGGCCCTTTCGCTCAGAGATGGAGCGCGTTATCGTGAGCGCTCTTACTGGGACGAGCGCTACTCGAACGGCGAAGAGGCGGCGGAGAAGGAGGGCGAGCAACGGGAGTGGTTCGGAGCTTACGCGGCGCTCAAAGAAGCGCTACCCGAGGATCTTGACCGGAGCGGGGCTATCCTGGAGCTAGGTAAGGATGGGGAGGAGGGGGGGGAGTTGTCACTCGAAGCGGAATTTCCCCCGGCTCAGTCTCGGTATGGCAACGCTGTTGTTCTTCTACCGCAAGGTAAACACGGAAGGTTGGGCCACAAGGTTGGTCTAACGTCCGCCCGACGTTGACATGCCTACTGGGAATAATAGGCGTTGTAAATTATCCAGTGGCAGTGATTGTAGGAGACGTGGCAGCAGGGCTGTAGTTTGCAGTTGAGCGTTTTTAAGCGTCTTTATTTGTGAACATCAACCCAGTAAAACACGCAAACAACGTTGGTCCGACATTGGTTGACGTTGAATTGAAATAACACCAGATGCAATCGCAAAGTTGCGGAGATATCGCCAAATCCGATATCGTGTGACGATGTATCACGATGGACCCTCGGTGTACCTCCTGTCTCTCTCTCTCTACTCCCCTCTTCATCCACGCGGTGTCGCTGTTACCTCGGCAAATGGCCTGGCACGTTGCAATTGAGACATCCCACGTGGGGGGTGGGGTCGGTGTGTCATTTTGAGGTTTTAATTACGTTCTCATAATCATAATATATTGTTTAATTGTCATCATAATTGTTACATTCACATAGTTCACCTGGGAAATCTGGTGAGTTGAAATGTTTTTCGTTTGCAAGACAGGGTGTTCAGGGTAAAATAAAATATTGGTATCCGTATGTTGAACTTCTTTTGAACCTGTCGTCCCCTGGTTCCTATGGCTCCGAGTCGGCACCGACTAAATACATAAATAACCCACAGTGGCGAGATGTTAACTACCTCGCCTGGTATACAGGAGGTCGTGGGTTCAATCCCGACCCTGACACCTGCTGTAATATTTGGAGTTTGCGTGTGTCTCTCCACGTGGTCGCATGGATTTTTCTCCGGGTCGTCCGTTTTTTCCCTCCACATTTCGAAACATGCGTAGAGAGTATTTGGCTGCTATACATTTCCACATAATACACTTAGTTGAGCTATCATTTGTGGCCTGGTCACTTATGAAAAAGAACTATATAGCCTAGTGGGCCTTACCTGGAAAAAAAAGAATTAGTAGGTTTTTTTTTAGTGAAAAATATAATGCAGTGAAGACCCCATAGCTTCCAGTCTTCTGCCACAGGAAGACTACCAAAGGGATATAACTTGATTTATGATTGATTTCTGGGTCAGATCGCGTAGAATCAAATGTGTGTTGTAAACCCTCCACCCGACACAGCCAAAAAGTTGCCACGTGAACAGACGTGCCGATTAATGACTGCTTAGGCACTTAACCGGTAACGGAGAGCAATCCACGCGGTTGTCAGAGTTGTGTAAAATGTCCTTCACCCTGGAATCGAACTTCTTTGGTAGAATTCCCATTTCCAACCAATTCCTTTGGTAGAGGCTCCTGGTAGCAGAAGACATCTGGAAGCGGTGGCTCTACGAACTTATTCATTAAACATCTGCAGACTCTTCCAGGAGAATCCTCCGCTCCTGAACTTCTGAACATCGGGGGCCATAGGATCCAGGGGGCAGGCAGGACTCCACAATGTTATTTGTGTCAATGATGACCGTGATGGAACTCATCACCGTATGTATGTATACGTATGTTGAACTTCTTTCGCACCGTACGTAGCCAACCGTGCTAATCGGAGGTGCGAGGGAATAACCACAAACTAAACACAAACAGTTCGAAAGAAATGTCACCGGGGCGTGACTACGACCGAGACTGCTTAACCAAAGGCCAGAGCGGCCCGTGACTGCCCGTGACTGCCCGTGACAAGACGGAGTTACCGAGTCCCTACGGAGTGAAGGCTCGGACTGAGATAATCCAGTAGCGCCACTCGAGTTCCTCGTGACATCGGTGCACTGAGGAAGACCAACGCCTAGTAATTGGCTCCACAGTACGTGCACATACATATTTTGAACTACTTTCGCGCCGTACGTAGCCAGATTTATAGAGTTCACCGCTTTTGGCTGAGCTGATAGCGGTGACGGTGATAGGTGGGCATGAACTCCTCAGGCCAAGTCCAGATTCCAGATCCTCCTTTTTCACTTCTGCCCACGACTCGCTGCCTCTTCAACATTTAGGTGCCACATACTCCTGTGCAGTGCTCGTGAGATGAGTTCGCATTTAGCTGCTACAGCATTTGAATTCCCAGGTGTGTGCAGGTGCGTATTATACAGGTATGCATTGTTTTTATACACAGTTATGTAGCGTGTGTGTATAGTAGGAAAGGTATGTTTATGGATGGACAGGTGTGTGTAATGTGTACCTAGGGTGATGTGTAAACATTGCCACTGGGAAGACAAAGGCGGACCGGCGGAGTGCTGGTCATCTACCCCCTCGTGTGCCGTGCCAGCCTTCATAGGTGCTCGCTACCAGCACTTGCCCCAAAAGTCTGTTCATGCTAAAAGGGTCGATCTTTGTCTTTTTTTACGTGTAATATATAGTTGGTTGTGCATAACAGGCATGTTTATGTATAGGTAATGGATCTTACTGGAATCTTAGGCTGGTTAAATAAAGAGCGTTTGCTATTCTCTCTCGGTATAATACACTCTTTCCACACTCGGGGTGTGGTTTTGGATTTCATAATTTTGGATTCTCTGACGTTTGGGGCCCATGTCTGTCAGATGAAAAGTCTTAATTGTGTATTTAAATGTATTACGTTTTAATAACGTTGATTTTTCTACGCGCTAAAATTCGATAACTTTAATCAGAATCAACATGATCAGTCCACTGCTGGATGAAGGCCTAGTCATCTCTCGCGATCCTATGATGTAACAAGTCGCCTAGCATTGCCATGCAAAGCTTAATTGAGTAATTTTAAATAACAGAAGTTGGATGATAATTTTTACATAACATTCCATCAGTAAAGTTTTGTTTAATACAAACGTTTGTATATTTTAATAATTTAAGCAAGAGCAATGTCGTCGTGCATCGTGAAAATGGCGCCACGTGATGGCACTTTTGGCGGGAAAAGCACAGGGATGTAACGCCCCCTCCTGTGACATCACTTCCGGTGGTGTCACATTTTCGGACGAATCCGTAACCCCACAGCATTTTCTAAATCGTCTGATGTTCAGCAGCTAGGGTTGATTTTCAAATTCATGCACAAATCTGGAATGCACCCCTCAGACAGAGTGGGTTATGTCGTGGTATTCCAGTGTGTGTTGTGGTCTGACCTTGTGTATGTGTGTGTGTTCTGGCCTGGCTTGCCTGTCCCACCAAACCCTGCAGGCCAACTCGTGTAAATTTTCACTTCTTTTGAATTGGACATTTCCATCAATCGGGGCTCTTAATGGCCGTGTAATTCCTTAATAACGTAATCAGATGCTTGCCCTATCGGCCGCCCGATGCACAATCAATGCCCTAATGTGATGAGACTTGTGTTTAGCCCTGAGCCTGCGTTTGAGTGAGTGAGGGCGAGCTGGCAAGTGGATAAATTGAGTGTGTGTGGGCGAGTCGGTGAGTGAGCGAGTGTGGGTGAGCTTGGGTTTGAGTGAGCGAGTGTGGCTGAGCCAGTGGGTGAGCGTGTCGGCGTTGGTGAGTGAGCGAGTGTGACCGAGTGCTTCGTAAAGAGACACGCGTGCAATCGGGCGAAGGGCGGATGGGAGGGGAGGGTGAGAAGATGAGGTATGGAGAAGGAGGATGATGGAGGGATAGCTAACGTGAGGCGGAGGCAGGGTTGGGAAATAACGCCCGGTGAGGTTAGGCTGGGAAATCCGACGCAGGTCATCTTAGGCCGTTGCTGCCCCCTCCCCCTTCAACTTGGCACATCCCCCGGCCCCCCCCTACTCCCTTCTGCTGGTGGGAGGATCATAATTAGTGCGGTCATTCAGTCTCATCAATCAGAGTCGTCCTCGCTGCAGGGTCTCCCCGTCGCGATGCTCGGGCTCGCGGTGCAGTGCGGTGTTTTAATTCCCGTCAACGAAATCGGCCGCGGAAAATATTCGTAGCAACGCCGAAGAGTGGCTTCCGTTATTTGTGGTGAATCGGATGACCGTTATTGTAGGAGCGTCTCCACCACCACCAGCAGTGGCAGGAGAATGGGAAGCCAGGTCACTAAGGTCAATCGCCCCGCTCCCACCACCGCAACTCCCAAACTCCACCATCTTCCAATTGGCCGTGTCTCCACGTGGGCGGTGCAGCTGGATTTCAATTATCGTGATTTCAGACGAATAATAACGATTATGATCTCAACTTGCAACGCGCCGCCGCCACCACCGCACACACGGCGTTCGCTCGCTCTCCTGGAGATGGAACGACTCGGAGGTGTGGGGGACGAACCATAGACGAGTGGGAATGGCAGCAGCAGCAGCAGCCAGGCAGTGAGCTGGCACCAATAATTGCCTAAGCTCTGCGGTCCTCTATATATGTTCAGGTGATATCGGCCAATTCATGAGTATTCATTTTCGGTAAAGTCAGGTAGGTAAAACATTTAAATTAATAAAAGTAAAATTAAAATAAAATAAAAATCACGACGTTTCGGAGGCAACACAAGCTTCCGTCTTCAGGTCTTCAGGTGAAACCGTCACAGCACGATTGCTGTATCAAGTACTTGACGGAAGCTTGTATTGCCTCCGAAACGTCGTGATTTTTATTTTATTTTTATTTTACTTTTATTAATTTTTATTTTTTACCTACGTGACTTTACCGAAAAAACCTAAGAATATGAATCCTTACAGTCACGAAAGCTTCAAATCTAGAATCAATTCATGAGTGTTTACATGAGGGAAGAAAGCGGAGCACCCGGAGAAAACCCGCATGTGCGAGAGGGGGGCAACACTGTCCCATACAGATGGAACAGATGGGGATTCGTCCACACGTGTTGTACCTCCTTCTGGCGAGCCAGGGTATGGCTCCTTGACGCTGGATCGCAGGCCACGCGCATAGCTGCCACCGTCAAGTTAAATATTTTTGTATACATTGCGGTGAATGTAGCGGCCTCTAGCGGCTCTCGGAGTAACTTTGAACCCATTTATCTGCAACAAATACAAATCGAAAGAGTCCATGACCAATACATGAATTGCGAGTTTGATTGAAAACTTCAGGCACTCGTCGGCTTTTCAATCTCGCTCGCTCGTTTGTTGTGTGCGCTGTCTAATACAGTCCTGAACAAACTATGAATCGTTTATTAAACCACGGTGGTCTGCGTTCCTTTAACAGAGGAAGCACACTATGAGGAAGCACAGCGACACGAACTCTCTCTGTCTGCTGAAGCCCTGGCTCGTCATGGCAGCAGTAGCAGCAGCAGACCTCGACATTGGCTTCGAGCTCCTGAGCAGATTTCCGCTGCTGCTGCAGCTGCCATCACGCGCAAGAACGGAACCGAACGTTGCATTTGGGCTGCGACCACTTCCGACCCGAGTCACTGTCTCATGACGTCCCATTTGCTCTGGCGTCTCTGCACTGGCACGGGAGGTGCGCCATGCATTTGAGATAAATTATCACGACTTCGCGGAGTCGATAACCATCGATTTTTTTTCTCGTTCTTTCAAATCACCGCACCCGTTTTTTGTCGTGGCCAATGCGTCTCGTCTGCGTTCCCCTCCCGGGTCTGTTCCGTGTAAAATGGTGACTCCTGTTTCACGAGGCCGATGGGACCAGTTAAATAGATTGTAAATATCCCCCCACCACCACATCCCCATCTGTTTAATCTCCCTCCGCCCACTGTCTCTCCTCCCTGCCAGTATCTCTTCCCGCACTTCCCCTCCCCCATCTCTCCCCCCATCTCTCCCCTACCCTCTCTTCCTCTGCAGTTCTCCCCTCCCCTGGTATGCAGGAGACCGTGGGTTCGATCCCGACCTTGACGCCTGCTGCTGTATATTTGGAGTTTGCGTGTCTCTCTCCCCGTGGTTTCGTGGATTTTCTCCAAGTGCTCCGGCTTTTCCCTCCGCACTTAGAAACGGCGTTGAGAGTATTTGGCTGATATAAATTTCCACGTGATAAGCCACTCCGTTGGGCTATCATTTGTGGCCAGGTCGCTTCTGAAAAATATCAATTTTGCTTAGTAGGCTTTACCTGGTAAAATAAAAAAGTGTAATAGTTTACATAAGTATTCAAGTTACTATCTTTGCCTTAGAGCTATTTTAGTGATAGGTGTATCCCAGTAGGTTCCTAATGGCAGTGTCAAATCCTCTGCGTGGTATTTATCTTCCCGTCTCGAGGTCTCAAAACCTGAAAAGAGGGATGCGCAAAGAGGTGGAAGAGGTGGGATGAATGGGGAGGAGGAGGAGGAGGAGGAAGAGTAGAAGGTGGAGGAGGGAGACAAGGAAGAGTCCTTCACTGCGAGGAGTCTGTCGTCGTCTGGAAAACGGCCGGGACGGCTCCCCTGAAACTCGCTCGCTTAAAACTTACCGGACGGTAAATTATTTGGCGCCGAAATGGCCCGATTAATAATGTCCTAAAAGCGCCGAATATTTAACGGTGAGCGGTAACGGACACTGGGAGGTGGGGAATGTGGCGGAGAGGGGGGCAGTTGGGGGAGCGGATGGTAAGGGAAGGTGGAACAGCTCGATCAAAGAGAAGAGGTGGTTTTATGGAGTAACTTGGAAGTTTGGAGAGCGGTGGAGGTGGAAATAGGGGGAGCGCGTCCCAGAGAACGACAGCGGGGGTTGGCGGATTGCACGCGGATTGCCGCGAAGCTTCCCGTCCCGTGGGTGTCGAGGTGGTGGCGTGCCCTGGCTCGATAGAAGGCGCTACACCACAATGTGCACATCAGCTGTTTCGTCTGTACGGGATAGAGCGTTGTCCCCTTGCACGCACGTGTGGCCTTTCCCCGGGTGCTCTGCTGTCCTCCCGCACGTGTAAACACTCATTAATTGGCCGAAAACACCTTAATGTACAGAGGTCCGCAGAGCTTTGGCAATTGTTGCGAGCGCCGGTTCCTCGCCGCATGGATTTCTGCTGCTGCTGCTGCCTTTCGCCCGCTCGGTTTCCCCTTATGGCGCCTCTTGAGTCGTTCCGTCTCAGCGAGGAGCGGATATGGTGGTGGCGGCGGTGGCGGCGGCGGCGGCGGTGGCGGTGGCGGCGGCGGTGGCGGCGGTGGTGGCGGCGATAACGCGGTCACAGCGTCACTAGCTGGGACGATCGTTCCGTGAGCAAACCACACCTTGAGTGACGCGGGTGACCGACCCTCGCACCTCCGATTAGCGCGTTTGGCTAAGTGTGGCGCGAAAGAAGTTCAACATACAGCATACATACAGCCTCATGAGTTGATCAGAATCGGATTCACAATTTTTATTTTTTGTCTGATGAGCTGTGAAGCTCTTTTTCACAGATGTATAGTATCATTAATTTAACTTACCACTTATTTTTCACACTTTAAAAACATGTTATAGTTTTAAACGTTGCGATGATTGATGTTAGTCAGTTTTTAAAAGCGGAATAAAATGGATTTTAAAGTTCTCTCTCCCGTCTTTTACTCTCCTTTCTCTTGTTTTTTTAATTGTAGCCCTGTCACTGTTATGTTTTACACACCGCACCAGGCACTTATTTTAGGCCGAGTCAACCTAGGGGAAGGCCCCAGGATCGGCTGTCACATTTCTCGCTGCTAAGTGGTAGACTTTCACCGTTCCACCCCATTGACCCACAAATACAAGACAGATTCCGCGTAGAGCCTTCAACATATACTGTTGGGGCAAGTGCTGTTAGCGAGCACCTAATGAAGGCTGGAACGGCACACGAGGTGGTGGGTGGCCAGCACCACGCCAGGCCGCCTTTGTCTCCCCGGTGGTGATGTTTACACGTCGCACCCAGGAACTCATTTGAGGCTGAGTCGACCTAGGGGTGCTCAGGAATGGTTCAGATAATCGTCACCGGTGTTGGCCGTGAGCGGAATCGTACCCGGATTATCGCACCAACAGACGTACGCAACGACCAACACACGCGTACGCATTTATAACGCACATTTTGTCTTCGCCCCGTCTCCATCTCCCACCCATCACTGAACAAACTGTTGCCGTAGGAACTGGGTTGTGAGGCTGTGGTTGCCTAGGAGACGTTGGGAGTTGTGAGCATGCCGTGTGTGCGCGCATCTGTGTGTGCGGGGAGCGGTGGTGCAGCGGTTAGCGCTACGCTGCGCTACGAACCCAGCGACCCGAGTTTGATTGCCGCACGCACGCGGCCAACACCAGTGACGATTATCTGAACCGGTTCTGGGCCTCCCTTAGGTCGACTCGGCCTTAAATGAGAATCTGGTGCGGTGTGTAGACGCTAGCACTTGGGAAACAACCAAATCAACCCCTGGTGTAGCGTGCCGGACTTAATAGGTGCTCGCTAACGGCACATCGATGCTGCGTCGCATGTGCCGTGTCTGTCACGTGTGCATGTACTGCATATGCAAACACAGATTAGTACGCTGCACTTATCAAGCCTCTGACCTTTATTTAACCGGGTTGAAAGTCCATGTGTAGCTGTGTAGTACATAGTACAGTGGACTACTCATGCGAACCACATTTGCCAGTTTGTGCTGTACGCTTTATGCTTCCCGCCTTCAACCAACGCGCACCGGTGAAGTATGGTCAAATATCCCGCACGGAGCTGGACGGATGTCTCATTCCTGCAGTGTTGCGGAGGTTTTTTAAAAAAAAAATTTCAAGATAAAGGAGCAGCCCTGCAATTGCTTGTTCACGCCATTGCCGGCAGAAGAGGCCTCCGCTAGAGGGCAGCTCCAGAGAGCACCCCCCCCGCCCCACCCCTTTTGGCCTACTCTTCCAAGCCGGCCTGCCGGCCTGACGTCTTGGAATTTTCAAATGTGTAGTATTTGAAATGCGTGGCGGTGTAGTTTGAAGCAATCGCCAAACTGTCTTGCTGCTCATGAGCAGCAGTGACCCTGCCTGGTAAAACGTGCGACAGCGGGGGCGGTTGGTCCAAAGTTGACCCAACGTTGACCAAACGTTGGGTCAGCATTGGGTCAACGTTGGGTCAACGTTGTACCAACGTTGGCCCCTGCATCTTTATGGGTAGTAAAGTAATAACGCTATATCTATGAGGCGCCTTTCGTCGGAGCCATCTCAAGAGTGCACGAAAAATAACTCGTGAAAGTAAACGCGGCTGCCACGAATGACGAGAATGAAACATGTACCGACAAAAAAACATTTGCCGAATTGACTAAAAGCTAAAGAAATGGGAAGTGTACAGATGTAAGATTTAAGAGGAGCTTTTAAAAAATGTGCGCAGACTGGATGAGATGCGGACGTTCGCGTGAGGCCACGTGGGGTGGGGGGGCAGCTCGGTCGCCCATCGACCCAAAAGCCTCTCCGTGACCTGGGATCGCAGGGAAGATCTGTCCCCCCTCGACCCCCCCGTATCTTAGAAACCTTGAGGGGACATGGGGACGTGCAGAGTGTCTCTGACATAGACTGGGAGTGAGGCAAATAAATAAATGCACGTGTGCTCGTTTCTCGCACGCAATATTAAAAATCTGAATTTTTTATCGGCGTGAGAACCTTCTGAACCAATATCGGCCCAACGAAAATTCATTCGGAGATTCTGCGTTGGCGGTTGTGGCGGCGGTGTGAATCTGGGTCGTCGCCCCCTTCGCACGCATTGCTAGACATTGCACTTTGTACAAGAAGCCGGGGGAAGACAGCGGGATTGAGTTACAAAAGCAAGCTGAACAATTGGACGCAGCCGAGTAGGAGCATCTATTGCAGCATTCTTCATCGCAAGGCCCGCGGGCCACTGGTGACCCTGGTGGCCTTTAGTGCAGCCCCTGACAATACACAAATGGTGAAAACACTCCCCCCCCCTCCCATCATCATTGTGCTGTCAAACTCCAATGGTTTCAAATGTGTGGCTGCCCTCACACCGATGGTGTATTTTTGGCGAAAGTGGCCTGCCTCTGAAAATGAGCGAAGAACACTGGCCTAATGCAACGTTCTTGAGTAAATATCATGGATAGAGCTAAATGGACGGAAGGCCATGATCGCCAACCACTTTGACAAAAAAATGTAAGGCAGAGAAATTATATAGATATACGGCAATTCCTCGTTTAACGCGGTAGAATCGTTCCTGAAAGTGCCGCGTTTAGCGAGGAACCACTGGTACTGAATCACATTTGCACGAACATCAGCCTGCAGCCATCCCGTGTCGGGACAGAAATGAGATGAGTGTCCACGCCGCCACTGCTTTTCTGTATCATTCCACGTACCGTATCACCGTACCGCTCAGCCACGCAGCTCAAGAAAATAGTTCTCCGTCGACCGCTGAGAAACCGCGTTTATAACAATGAGCGCGTTCCGCGTTGTAACGGTGCGCGGTTTTCACGTTGTGCGAAAAGTATTTCACGAATGGAAGAACCGCGATATAACGAAAACTCGTCGGTGTGAACACCGCGCGTTAAACGGGGACTTTCCGTATACTTTGCCATTTAAATGCACAGTGTTGTATTTTTTTTATCATCAATACAGCATCATCCATCAGATATTGGCTACGGCTGCCAAAACAAGAGAGAGCGATTTCGCGGCGTGCGGCCTGAAATTGCTCGCAAGTTGCACCATGGGACGATTACCGATTAGCTCCGTGAACGCGCACGCACGCACGCACACACAAACACAAATATCCCCCCGATAGTCTGAACAGACTATTGGGGCAAGTGCTGTTAGCGAGCACCTACGGAGGCCGGAACGGCGCACGAGGGGGTGGGTGACCAACACCACGCCCGGTCGCCTTTCTCTCCCCAGTGGCGATGTTTGCACACCGCACCAGGTACTCATTTGAGGCTGAGTCGACTTAGGGGAGGAGGACCAGGACCGATGGAGACAATCGTCACTGGTGTTGGTGGCCGTGAGCGGGAATCGAACCCGGGTCGCCGGGTTCGTAGCGCAACGTAGCGCTAACCGCTACACTACGGCTCCCCTTACACACGCGCACGCAGGCAGGCGATCGTGCGTGGATTCGGGCTTTGTCGTTGGGGCTCCAGGCCTGGCTGTTTTGTTTTACGTGTGAGCAAGATGACTTGGCCTCTCCCGGCCCCCCCCCCGGCCCCCCGCCATGTGCGTCTATATTTAGCGCAGGCTTGGCTTTCGCTTGATGCGATGAAGGTCGCCGTCTTGACGAGTGTGTGGTGTACGTATCGGTGCTCACATGTTGCGTGTGCTTGTTGCACAAAGCAGTCGCCCTGTGATGGTGATTACGGGCGCCGTGGTGGCGAGATGTGAACTTCCTCGCCTGGTATACAGGAGGTCGTAGGTTCGATCCCGACCCTGACTCCTGCTGTATATTCGGAGTGTGCGTGTTCTCCCCGTGGTCGCATGGATTTTACTCCGGGTCCTCTGTGTTTTCCCTCCACATTTAGAATCACACTTTCAGAGTCTTTGGCTGCCATACATTTCCACGCGATTAGCCACTTCGTTAAGCTGTCATTTGTGGCCTGGTCGCTTCTTAAAAAGATTGGTGCATGAGCATCACCCCTGCCTTAATAGCTTGACTACGACTGTAATAGTACCATGGAAAGTTCTCTATCACTCTCTGTCCATCGCCTGTCTCAGGTTCAGTGGTCAACTCTCACTGGCCAGGGTAATGCGGGGAAAGGTGCGACCTGGATAAAAAACTAAAGGTGAGTGCCAAACGTCGCCAGTGAACGTTGGCCCAACGTTGGCTTGCGGTTGGAACCGTTGGACCAGCGTTGTGTGTCACGGTCACGTGGGCAACCGAGCCCGTTGACTCCTAGGCGAGGCAGGAGCAGCGAGCAAGTTGAAAGTGAAGGGTGCGCAAATGAGCGCGGTTAATCTGCAGCACCATCACCTGACTTTCATCTCTGTTAAACCCACCATTCTAGGTGCCACGTGCGACCGCTTTTTTCTTGTGCCGTTCCCCAATTGCTATTGGGCTTGGATGGGATTTGCCAAGCTTGGATTCATCCTTTAAAGACATTTCTCACAACCCACCTGGGTCATTCGCGTATCTCATCCCGATACTCCACCCTCCGTCTCTCACCTCGTCATCCTCCCTGCATCTCATCGCACACCTCATCCATAACCTCATCCCCCACCTCTGCCCACACCACCAGCCCACGTGCCATGAGTGCTGATGTAATTTACGATGTGCCAATGGAGGAGTGGGAGGGATGGGGGGGCTTCAGGCCAGAGTCAGAAGATAGGAGATGTTTGGTGCAGGCAAAGGCTCCCCAATGGTATGGCGAATCGGGGCGACTGCCCCGGGCCCCGCACTTTGGGGGGGGGGGGGGTGCAAGCGGTAGGTTTTGGCATGGGCCCAGAAATCCTCCCCCACCACTCATCTGGAGAGCCCCGGATGCGCAGGCTTCGTAGACATTTTCCAGGAAAACGCCACGCGGCGATCAGTCGCCCTGATGGCTCGATCGTCACGCACAACGCACGTCACGAACACCAAAACACAAATGACACCCGGATAGCCTTCGACAGACTGCCGGGGCAAGTGCCGTTAGCGATTACTCTGCACCCACGAAGGCCGGCACGGCACACGAGGGGATGGGTTGCCAACACCTGGTCCAACCGCCTTAAAAAAAAACACTATAAACTTGTTTTTTTCTATTTTGCCTGGTAAGGCCCATGTCTTACCAACCTGCAGGTACTCATGTGAAGCTTAGTCCACTTCAGCAAGGCCTAGGACCGTGGTGTTGGCCGTGAGCAGGAATGGAACTCGGGGGTTGAGGCGGGTTAGTATGCGCTAATAACCACTGCACATCCTCACGCACTCCGCGCCCCTCCGTACACAACACAAGAACACGCACGCACGCACTGCATGCATCGCACACGCACACTCGGAGTTCAAGTTCATTTATTAGGTATAGCCCTGTGAGCCATTCGGCTCTTGAATCGGGTGCAACCGCAACAAACAAAAAACAAAAACATGAACAAAAAACATCTTAAAGTGACTATGTGACTAAGTGCAAACAGAAATCCAAGAAAAGACAGCAAAACATTGCAGAAAAAAATGACCGTACACCAACGCTGTGTGCAAAAATCCCAGTGGGATGCAAGTCAAACAACCAACAGAGTGCACCGAACATCCACACCCCCCCACATCTCTGGGGTCCCGTCTCCTCGTGTTCACCAATCAGCAGGTGTTTGCACCGCATGGCTGCTCCGTTCGCACTTAGATAATAATCATAACAACAGCAGCAACAGGTCAGCCTCAAGAGTCTTGAGGCTCTTGTTCAGGAGGGTCCTGTGCACATTGGGGGGGGGGGGGTGGCGAGGTGTTGTCCAGTTCCATTGATGAGCGGTTTGACTTCACGTGGGAGACATGAAATTGGAGAATCCGGAGAAAAGCCACGCAGAGGTGCAGGGAGAGCATCAGCAGTCGGAATCTTTCTCCGTCCTGGAGGAATCCGATGAGCTATGAAGATGTTTTTATTTTGCAGATGTCCAAAGTTACAACAACAACAAACAACATCAACATCGATAGGAGTGAAAGGTATAGGAAAGGTAAGCAAGTCACCGAAATAAGTAATTAAGTGCACATTTTTTTCGACGTTTACACACCAAATGCAAGCTTGTGCAAGGCAGCAAAAAACAACAACAACAACAGTCCCAGACCACACACACTCCACGCTGCGAAGACACTTTTTGGCCGAGTCGGGGATTGAACCCAGGTGTCTCGCTTGCTGTGAGGCCCACGGGCGTCACGCCGCCACCACCGCCACCACCGCCGCCGCCACCACCGCCACCACCACCGCCACCGCCGCCACCACCGCCACCGCCGCCGTGCTGCCGGCCCGAGTCACCTGGCGTGCGTGTGACCTCGTCAGACAGACGGAAGCTAAGCAAGGATTGAGCCTGGACAGTGCTCAGGGTGGGTCGCCATCACGCACACGCAGGATGGCATTGGTCGCCGTGGGTCTTGCTTCGTGGTCCGTTCCCAAAATCCATTGTTGTACGGTACCACTCCTATGCTCCCCTGCCTTCGCCAGCCTGCACTGGCCAGCTTAGTGAAGTATGGCCAAATATAGTCCCTTACCCTCGTGGTGTGCGGTGGAGCCACAATCCATACGGGGCTGTACGCGTCCAGCGGGCTTCCATGTACGCATGACCAGTACATGTAGGGGGGGGGGGGGGGGGGTGAGAGGGGGGTGTGGGGGGTGGATGGGGAGGGGGCTGGTGGGCTTGTAAGTCCACTGCTGGATGAGGGCCTGTTCCCGTGGCGTAGGCCGTGAGAGGTGTTTGACCATACTTCATCACGTTGTTGCGAAACCTAGAGAAGCCTGAGGATTTAGAATCTCTCTTAGCTGCCCTCCCCCCTCGTCCCCCCTCTTTTTTTTGGGTCGCCCCCCCGGCCCCCCCCCCCCCCGCCCCCCCCCACTCGGGTGGGTGGGTGAGGTGTGAGCACATGGACCGGTCTCCCATGGCAACCACAAAGGCTGTTAATGAGGCTGCCTTCTCGGCCTCCGTTGCCATGGCGACTGCGTGTTTTCTAAATCCTGATTGGCTGGTTAGTGGCGCGGTATTTATTTATATGTTGTGGGGTGTGAGGGGTAGGGGCTGTGTTTGTTTAACTCCACTCTCCCCTCTCTCCCCCATCTCCACAATCTCTACCCACTCTCCCATCTCTCTCCTCTTCCCACTCTCTCCCCCATCTCCACAATCTCTACCCACTCTCCCCACTCTTTCCTCTCTCCCCACTTT
>CM025657.2:2058153-2063153 GCA_014621495.2 Entosphenus tridentatus
CAATCTCTACCCACTCTCCCCACTCTTTCCTCTCTCCCCACTTTCCCACTCTCCCCTCTCTCCACAATCTCTACCCACTCTCATTTCTCTCCTCTTCCCACTCTCCCCTCTCTCCCCCCTCTCCACAATCTCTACCCACTCTCCTCTCTCCCCACTCTCATCTCTCTCCTGTCTCTCTCTCTCCTCATGTCTCCCTTGTCAGCATGTCACTCGCTCGCCATTTCTTTGTTCACACGTCTGCAGCGTTACATTTTTTTTTAATCCACGGCCTTTGGGACCTGGTTCCCACATTTTTCCACGGTTAAGAATAAATTAATACATCTGAATTGGTAACAACCAGTCCATGGTCGTCTTAATTCCACCCCCTCCTCTTCCTCCTCTTCCTCCTCCACCAGATTAACTCAAATATGTTTTATTGAGGCAGAGTAAACGATACGAGTGTCGTTATTTCGTTTATCAAGTTCGTTCCCCTCCCCCCCCATCCCAACTCCGTGGCGATGACCTGGCCACATTTCTCTCGTTTAGCAGATCCCTCCACCACCCGACTTGGGAAAAACAAAATGAATCCGTCACGCACGTGTACGTGTGTCGCACGTTGAACTTCTTTCGCACCGTACGCAGCCAGCCGAGATGCTCAAGAGAAACAGAGAAGGAGAGAGTTTTCGAGCAATGCCATGGCAGGATAAGGGAGGGTTAAGCAACTCAGGAGGTTCGCAAGAAATTGCGGCAAGACTGGTGAGCGATGTGGATTGTAAGCAGGAAGCGGAGGCTGAGATGGGTGGAACCAAGGCCGTAATCATAATAAAAATTGGGGGGGGGATATATCCCCCCCAATATTCAAATATAGTGAGGGAAAAAAGTATTTGATCCCCTGCTGATTTTGTACGTTTTGGCACTGACAAAGAAATGATCAGTGTATAATTGTAATGGTAGGTTTATTTTAACAGTGAGAGACAGAATAACAACAAAATCCAGAAAAACGCTTGTCAAAAATTTTATAAATTGATTTGAATTTCAATGAGGGAAATAAGTATGCTATGCTATGTAAATAAAAACAACAATTTGCTAAACCTTGGCCACAATATCTGGACTTGTCTTCATTTAACAATGCATGGAATTCTGTTTATATTATTGTGGTTATGGTTGTACTTTATGAATCCCTAATCTCTGCCATTACATACAATGCAACAAGAAATGGTAAAACATAACAACAGAGCAATGTAATACAATACACTTGTAGACATTATTGTAAAAAAAAAGTCCATCCCATGTGTTAGTGAATTTTTTAATATTTTAGTTTAGTTTTAAAATTTAGATTTTTTTTTTCTGGGAGGGGGGTGTGGAGTCGCTGCCACCTCGGCATCGTCCTCACGCTAGAATCAGAATCGGGATCTTTTATTTACACCGGAGGAATCCGATGAGCTCTCAAGCTCTTTTTGTGCACACATGCCCAGCAGTGGTGCTCTCCTGCCGGCCTGCGCGACACAACAACGTTGTTCAGGCGGGGCGAGGGGAGCGCGGGGAGTGGGATAGAGACGGGAAGGGGGGGTAGAGAGAGAGAGAGATTGAGCGTGGCAAGTGAGAGGCAGACGGAGACAGAGAGAGAGAGATGAAAGGGAGATGGCGTGTGTGGTGTGCATGGGGAGAGGGTGTGGGAGGCGCTCCTAACGAGCCCTTTGCTAACTAGGCCATGCCATGCGGGTCCTCTGCCAGTGTGGTTGCCATGGAGATGCAGTCTCCGATCCCCAGAGAAGGGGTGGGTGGGTGGGTGGGGGTGTGTCGGAGTTTGCATTTTTTATGATATTTTGTGTAAGCAATACTTTTTTTTTACGTTGAAAAGACGGATACGTAAAGGAGACTTTGCTTATTTATTTCCATTGGCGTTTTAAAAATAAACACGTTTTTATTTGCAGAGCTGCGTTAATAAGTATTCTTCTGAAGGTGGAAATGTGTCTGGGTGGGTGGTTAGGTGGCTGGGTGGCGAGATGGCTGGGTGGCTGGCTAGGTGGGTGGGTGGCTGGGTGGGTGGGTGGGTGGCTGGCTGGGTGGGTGGGGGGCTGGTGAGGTGGGTGGGTGGGTGGGTGGGTGGCTAGGTGGGTGGGGGGCTAGCGAGGTGGGTGGGTGGCTGGCTAGGTGGTTGGGGGGCTGCCTAGGTGGTTGGGTGGCTGGCTAGGTGGGTGGGTGGCGAGGTGGGTGGGGGGCTGGCTAGGTGGGTGGGTGGGTGGCTGGCTAGGTGGGTGGGTGGGGTGATGAGTCTAAATGATGAATGAGGCTGAGACAAAGGGGACCCCCCACCCCCCCCCCCCCCACCCTCTGCCGGGCGGTTCCGTCAGTGGCTGCACGATTTCGGCAGTGTCGCTAGGAACTACCACCACTCATTTCGACGGACCAAAGACAAAGATCCCCCGTATAGCCTTAACAGACCGTTGGGGCAAGTCCTGTTAGCGAGCATTGTATGCGCGGTACACGAGGAGGTGGGTGGCCAGCACCACGCCCCGCCCCCTTTGTCTCCCCAGTGGCGATGTATACGCACCGAACCCAAGGTACTCGTTTGAGGCTGAGTCGACTTAGGGGAGGCCCAGGACCGGTTCAGATAATCGCCACCGGTGTTGGCCGTGAGCGGGAATCGAATTCGGGTCGCCGGGTTTGCAGCACGGTGGCGCTAACCGCTGCGCCACCACTCACCCACACACACCCACACACCGTACTACCCCTCCACACACACACCCACACACACCCACGCACACCGTACTACCCCTCCACACACACACACACCCACGGACACCCACATACGCACATCGTACCACCCCTCCAAACACCAACACACACCCACACACCCCCTGCCACCCCTCCACACACCCACACACACCCACACACCCACACACCCCCACACACACCCACACACACACGCACACACACCCACACACGCACACCGCACCACCCGTGCAGACACTCTGCGCGTTTGGACAGCGCGATAATGAGATCCACGCAGCACGGGGGGCGGGGGGGGAGACCGGGGGGAGGGGCAGATACAGCAAACACACGCGTACACACACGTGGACACACACACACGTGGACACGCGCACACACACACGTGGACACGCACGCACACACACGTGTACACACACGCACACACACATGTGGACACACGTACGCGCACACACACACGTGTACACACACATGTGGACACACATGTGGACACGTGTACACACGCACACACACGTACACACACACGTGTGTACACACACACCGACACGTTATACACGTGTACATACAAAGACAAAGATTCCCCGTACAGCCTCAGCAGACTGTTGGGGCAAGTGCTTTTCGCGAGCACCTATGATGGCCGGCACGCGTACAAACGTACGTTCACGTCTACATATTTACATGCAAAGACAACGATCCTCACGGATGTAGGTGTGATAGTGTATGTGGGGAGTGGTGGCGCAGTGGTTAGCGCGCTGCGATATGATCCCTGCGACCCGGGTTCGATTCCTGTTCACGGTCAACACCAGTGACGATTATCTGAACCGGTCCTGGACCTCCCCCTAGGTCGACTGAGCCTCAAATGAGTACCTGGTGTGGTGTGTAAACATCGCCACTGGGGAGACAAAAGTGGCCGGGCGTGGTGCTGTCCACCCACCCCCTCGTGCGCCTTGTTGGTCTTCATAGGTGCTCGCAAACAGCACTTGCCCCAACGATTTGTTACGGCTATACGGGAGATCTTTGTCTTTGTTCGTGTGTATACACATAAGCGGAGATCTGAGAAGTCTGTGGGGGAGCCAGTCGCCTTTGTGTTCCTTGTTTATGTTTATTTTTACAAGCGACTTAATTAATCCACACTTGGTGCGCTCCCAACCACCACCGTTGACAAGGTGCCACAAAGACAAAAGTAAAAGTCTGCCCCCCTCCGTATAGCACTCAACAGGCTGCCGGGGCAAGTGCTAGATTTGAAGCTTTCGTGACTGCAAGGATTCGTACTCTCAGGTTTTTTTCGGTAAAGTCACGTAGGTAAAAATAAATAATAAGCAATACAAATAATAGAAATAATAATAGAAATAAAATAATATAATAAAAAAGCACATAATTTTATTTCTGTTATTTTTATTTATTTATTATTTTTCTTAATTTTTTCCTACGTGACTTTACCGAAAAAAACTAAGAGTATGGGGCAAGTGCTGTTAGCTGTTACCTGTTAAGGGCGTACGCTGAACAGGCTGCCGGGGCAAGTGCTGTTTGCGAGCAGCCTGTTAAGGCCGTCGTTCACAGCCACAGCCTCCCCCCTTTGTGCGCCATTGTGGCCTTGGCAATAACAGCGGTTGTGGGTGGTGTGTAGGGTCCACATGTTTACATTTGCAGCATCGTTCGTGCAACCTGCATCCCTCGCAATCTCTCAGGATCGACAGGAACGATTTGACGGCAGCAGCTCCACGGTGAGCCTGCCGGCGCGACCAACAATTGCCCAAGATCTGCAGTCCCTTGATACGTGAGGATGTTTTCGGCCAATTAATGAGTTTATACATGACCGGTGCTTGCTAACATACAGCGCTTGCCCGCTCACAGTCTCGATACCGTGTATTGCATTCCATGCGTGGAGGAAGACATGGACGTTACGTGTAAAAGCCCACAAGGGTCTTCTTGTGTTTGGTTAAATGCGTCGCATGTTTGTTTACATGCCACGCGTGTTGTGTGTGCGCGTGCACGTATCGGTTAGCGCATCGCGCTATGAACCCGGCGACCCGAGTTCAATTCCTGTTCACGGTCAACACCAGTGATGATTATCTGAACCGGTCCTGGGCCTCCCCTAGGTCGACTCAGCCTTAAATGAGTACCTGGTGCGGCGTGCAGTAAACATCGCCACTGGGGAGAGAAATGCGGTCGGGCGTGGTGCTTGAAACCCACCCCCTCGTGTGCCGTGCCGGCCTTCATAGGGTGCTGCTCGCTAAAAGCACTTGCCCCAAAAGTCTGCTCAGGCTATACGGGGGATCGTTGTCTTTGTG
>CM025657.2:2068153-2070746 GCA_014621495.2 Entosphenus tridentatus
TTTTGAGAAACTTTTCAGCGCCGCGTCAGCTGCCACGCGCGAAGATCGAATCTGGATGGCAAGTCCCGTGCGCTGACCCATTGCATCTGGCAGTAGCCCTACATTGTGTGTGTGTGTAGCAGTGGTTCTTCTTAACCTGGGGTGCTCGTCACCCCCTGGAATACGAGATGCCCTCTCTGGGGGTGCGAGACATGGACGGTTCTTTTGAGAAGGTAAATCATTCGAAAACACAAATTAAGCATGGGCACGTGAGTACAACTACTTTCATCATGCAGGTTTTATTTTTTTGGGTTAGATCGCGTGAATGTAAATGTGTCGTTAAACCCGCCACCACCCGACACAGCCAATTCGTAAGGTTTGTCACGTGAATAGAACGTGCCAATTCGTCACTAGTACAGCAGCACCGGTGTGTTGGAGATAAAATCCACAACATTTACAAACCCCCCCAAAAAACCTGTATTATGGATAATATTGGTCGCAAAAGTCTACTGCGTGTTAAATACAACTACTTTGTTTCATAAACCCCTATGTATTTATTAACATTTATTTAAAAAAATACGATTGAGAACCAAAGGGGTGCAAGGCTGCAGTAAAGGTTAAAAAAATCTAGTTTAACAGTCCAGGAGACTTGATTAATTGTCACGATTCGATTGAAGAATCTATTGCTTTATTGATTATAGCAGCCGCTAGGAGCTGCAACGGGCTCACGTGAACTCGTTAAGTGCAACGCGTACGATGCAGAGGCATCGATTCTTAAGACGCTTGAGCTTGCAGGGTCGATGTTACTCGATAGATCGATGCATTGTGACTCACAATTTCGCAAGTCATGGAGAGCTCACACCATTACAATAAGCATCATCATGATCATCATCATCATCATCGTCAATATCTCACCGGCATGACGTGTCGATTGGTATTTTCGACCTCGTGAACGGAAAAAACATATTCGTGACCGATGTTCACGGAATCGAACTCGGGTGGCTGGCTTCAGAATCAGAATCTTTAATTCAACTGCAGAAGGAGGAATCCGATGAGCTATGAAGCTCTTTTTCACAGACGTCCAGTAGGGGCGGGTCAGCCAAGTTATGCAAGGTACATAGTGCAGTCCACCCACCACTACACCACCACTACACCACCACCACAAAGACAAAGATCCCCCGTAAAGTCTTCAACAGAGTGTTGGGGCAAGTGCTGTTAGCGAGCACCTGTGAAGGCTGGAACGGCACACGAGAGGGGGTGGGTGACCAGCACCACGCCCGACCGCCTTTGTCTCCCCAGCGGCGATGTTTACACACCGCACCAGGTACTCATTTGAGGCTGAGTCGACCTAGGGGGGACCCAGGACCGGTTCCAGATAATTTGTTACTGGTGTTGGTGGCCATGAGCGGGAATTGAAACTCGGGTCGCCGGGTTCGTAGCACAGCAACGCTAACCGCTACACCACCGATCCCCAAATAAAGGTAAAGATCCCCCATACAGGATAGCCTTCAACAGACTGCCGGGACAAGTGCTGCTAGCGAGCACCTACAAAGGCCGGCACGGCACCCAAGAGCGGGTGGGTGGCCAGAACCACGCGCACACATGCGCACACACACACACACGCACACGCACGCACACACGCACACACACGCACACACGCACACACGCACGCACACACGCACGCACGCACACACACGCACACACGCACACACGCACACACACGCACACACGCACGCACGCACACACACGCACACACGCACGCACGCACGCACACATGCACACACGCACGCACGCACGCACACACGCACACGCACACACACATGTAGCTGCACCACCCCCACCAACCCCGCGAGTCTGGCGCGACCTTTTCTGGCGTCGTGCGGCAGGCGACAGGAGCTCATTAGCCACCTCCTCCATCAGTTCATTCGTCCACTCACTCATTCACTCACTCATTCACACATTCACTCACGCATTCACTCATTCACTAATTCACAGAATCCACTCACGCATTCACTCATTCACACATTCACTCACGCATTCACTTATTCATTCTTACATTCATTCACTCATTCACTCACTCATTCACTCATTTACACATTCATTCGCGTGCTCATTCACACATTCATTCATTCACTCAGTCACTCACTCATTCACACATTTACTCACTCATTCACTCACGCGTTTACTCACGCGTTTACTCACGTATTTACTCACGCATTCACTCATTCACTCACGCATTCACTCACTCACGCATTTACTCATTTACACACTCACTCATTCACTCACTCAGTCAATCCACTCGCTGATTCCTCTCGTCCGTGTGACAAACCGCTCGCTTGAGGCCGGGCAGCAGACCGCGTGTTGAGGGGCCTGCGAGCTTGTTATGAGATCACAGCTCGTCACCTGAGCTCCCATTGATTGGTCACGCGGCCTCCCACACCCAGCTCTGCCTTGCAGTTCGCTCCAACAACCTACACACGCCTGCCTATCCACACACCTACCTACACACACCTGCCTATGCAGACTTCTACCTATCCACAAACCTACCTACACACACCTGCCTATCAACACTCCTACCTATCCACACAACCTACCTATGCAGACTTCTACCTAT
>CM025657.2:2093535-2107019 GCA_014621495.2 Entosphenus tridentatus
CCCCCCCCCAAGCCGTAGGACGGGAGTATTCCACCAAATGCCATCGATTCCCATACCCGCCGCACCTCCACCCACCACCATCACCATCACCACAATCAACAGCCGTGTGCGCTGCGGGAAATCCGTGCGTGGACTCTCTGCTGACCGCGCGAGCAACCTCCGTCGAACGCAACTATCTTCGTCGCCATGTTATCGTTGCAAGTCGTCGTAGGCATCATCATCATTGCCATCGTCATAATACTATGGGAACCTCATTTGCCAGTAAAAATATGATAATTGTTTTTTTCTCTCATACTCTGATGGTGCATTGTCTTTGAGTTGTGCGTCTTTTGGCGTCATCTGGTCCAACCCATGTGAGACTAGGCTCTAAGGAAAGCTGTCTCGGGTGTGGACCAATCAACTTCAAGGACAGTGCACATTATCAGAGTTATGTCTTTTGTTTGTATTATGACTGCAGGTATTGCGGTCTATGCAAACATGACTCCTTGTAAAAAGGTGTCAGTTTTGTTGCCAGATAGAAGGGTAAAAAAACAATTATCATCGTCATAATAATTATTCATTGTCGTCACCATCGCCATCGTCACAATGAGTCATCGTCGTCGTCGTCGTCAGCGCAGTTGGCAGGAGCGTTCGCCCTTCATTGACGGAGGGGCGAGGTTAAACAGCGCGTGCATTCACAGAGAGAGCGAGCGAGAGATGGAGAGAGAGAGAGAGAGAGCGCGAGACGGAGTTGAGAGATGAAGACGCAGATCGCGAGTGAAACCGCCCCAAGCCGCGCGAAACGCACCCAGACACGCAACTGCGCTCGTGTCATCACGGTGTGGGGGGTTGTGGCTGGATTTCTCGTGGGAATACTTTCAGGAGCTCGGCCGCAGGATGGCCCATGGGCACGAGGTCGCCCTTGGCCTCAGACGAAGGCCCCCAGCCGGTGAAAAGGAAGGCCAGGAGACGGGAGCAATTGAAGGGGCTGTGAGTGTGTTTACATTTGATGGGTGCCGCACGTCCGTCGATGGGTTTTACGAGTTCGTGCGGAAGCTGCCCTCGAAGCGACGTCGGTGAGTGTGGATCACTAACACCGCGACGCATTTGCTCCCCGTTCGTGTTTGTTCCACACGAAATACAAAGATCCCCCCCCACCACCACACACTCCAGTGTAGCCTACGCAGACTGTTGGGGCAAGTGCAGTTCGCGAGCACCTATTAAGGTTGGCACTGCGGACGAAGGTCGCTGTGTAGTGCATCCAGCACCGCGCCCGGCCGCCATTGTCTTCCCAGTGCTGATGTTTCACACACACAGCGTAAGCTTTTTAAAATTAAATTTAAATCACGATTGCCGAGCTTAGGCCTAAATAGCCCCAACAACGTCGAGCGGCCATCAACCCACGGCACTATTGCAGGCGCTGTAGTCATGGATACGAGTTGGCAGGCGTCTTGAATTGAGGTTGTTTGTTACGCGACCCTTTGGAGGAGACACGATGGGACGGGATTCCCAAGTTGAGCAGCGCGAAGGGAAGACGCAGGCGACGTGGTTGGACAGAGTGCCGTGCAGGATGAGACGAAGCAGTCCGCTAGACCCGACCCCTCGACGTTTCGAGGAACATTCGAGTGAATGGTTCAAGGGAACTCCAGCCCTGGTCGTGGCGCTGACGAAGGCTGCGTTGACCTAGGGTGGGACGCGCATTGCGTTTAGGTGCCACGTGCAATGATTGGCCGAACAACCTATAAATTAGTTATCTGCTTTGGTGCATCCAACATGGGCAGGGACTGGGGAGACAAAAGCGGCCGGGTTGCGATTTTCCAGCCACTCCCCAAGCTCCCCACCATATTGGGCCATGTGAGCTTTAATAGGTGCTCGCTAACAGCGCTTGCCCGTCACGTGCTGTGTGGTCGTACAGGGGGATCCGTGTGTCATTCACTCACACACGGTGCGACGTTGTCACCCATCACCTTGACGTCGTATCAATGTAAGTCCTCGCTTAACGCGTGGCGGGGTTCACACTACGACGCGTTTTTCGCTTTGACGCGGTTCTTCCGTTCGGGAACACTTGTCGCACAACGCGTGACGCGCACCGTTATAACACGGAATGCGCCCGTTATAACACTGTTTCTGAGCGGTCGAAGACGAACTACTTTATTGAGCTGCGCGGCTGAGCAGTACAGCGATACAGGACGCGGAATGATACAGTAACGCAGTGGCGGTGTGTACACCCCGTTATTTGTCCCGCCATCTCACTGTGTTGTGTGCGTGGTGGTAGTAGTAGTGGTAGTACATCGTATCTCGCTAAACCTTTATCGTTACTACATTAATTACGGGGAAATGTTTTCGCTTAATGCGGCACTTTTCAGGAACGCATCTTCCACCGCGTTAAGCGAGGACTTAATGTACACGCATCACCACCGTTGCGCGTCGAATCAGAATCGTCAATCGTCGCACGCTAAAGTCGATGCGTCCCACGCGTCGGGGTCTCCACCCATCTCTAACGGTGGCCCTGCACCAACGGTTGGAATTCCACATTCCCATGACGGGCCGGGGGTGGGGTGCGGGGGCTGGGGGGGGGCTACACGTTCCAGATGAGACTATAATGGATCTCGTGCCACTGAATTTGCCTCCCAGTTTTAATGGGGGGTGGGGGGGGTGGGAGACGCAGAGCAAATCACACCGTGTAGGCCCCCCCAATGCCTTCAAGACTAAACCGGCACTATCACATCGGACACCGTGACGTGGAAGTGCCAGGCCCCTCCCCCCCCCAAAGCGCGGGGCCCGGGGCAGTCGCCCCTTGGGACGCCTCTGGGCTCAATTAAGAACCCATTCCTCAATCCGCTCCCTTTATATCTGAAATCAGTGCGGCTGGACACTGGGATATCAGAGTCTGGCATGAGCCTTCCCCCCTTCCCCGAGGTCGCTCCGATATAATAAACTTAATAAGTGGGTGGTTGGGTCAGGGCGGTGCGGGGAGCGGGTTAACAGCAGTCAGCGGTGGGGGAGAGACAAAGGCGGCCGGCCAGGCGTCAACTTATTGACCGTCTGCCAAACATGCACCGCGCCAGCCTTAATAATAGGCGCTCGCTAGGGGGGCGCGTTACCGACACGAACGACGCGGTACACGGCGAGGATGGAAGGGCGGCCGGGCGGCCGGGGGGCCGTCTGTGAATTCACGTCACCAATGACATCACTGTGACTCGCACGCTTCAAATCATGCTGATACCGATGTAGTAGATACAACACGAGCGATATTTATATATTGTCCCGTACGCAAAGGAGGAATTGTTTCCCTGTGGTAGAAATTCCATGTGCCCATGACGGGGCACGGTAGGAGAACAGCAGCAGCTGGCGCTCGGTTTGTATCTTTTTGTTTAAACGGAGACCGTTCGTCTTAATAATAATTGGCTGACGCTTGCAAAATTGACGACGCTCACAGACCACGGGGGGTGTAGGGGCGGGGGGGTCTTTAACGTCCCTCCTTGGTAGAGCCCCCGGGCTGAGATGACGGGGCGGTCGAAAAAGTTATTGCGACGTTAAGCGACCGACGTTTCGCGCCCGGTCCATGTTGTGTTCACCCCCCCCCCCCCACATCCGTGAGCGCGCCTCCTTACAACCCTCGTCGACAGAATTCCATCGCATGTCATTTCGCTAGAGACTTTTTGTCATTTAATATTAAAAGTATATATATGTACGCGTTTTACTTAGTAGTTATTTGTTTAATACAGCCCCACAATTATTATGGAACTTTGGATAACAGTTACTGTCAGTCGCCGGCAGCAGCAGGAGCTTCCTTGCCACCGAGCAGAGTGTGTGCGTGTCGTGCGTGAGTGCGGAATTGCGGGGCTGCAATTCCTTGATAACTTCACATCCATTCATATGGCTCGGATTAATTTCTCCCCCAACCCACCAAACACCAACCAAAAAAAACTAAACTCCGTCGCAGCTGCTGCGTCGGGGGAGGGAGTTCAGTTTGTGACGTGGGGGTCAATAAGCGCGTTTCGACGCGTTGACGCATTCCGTACGCGCCCGCCCGCGCGCGCGTTAATTTTTTGTCGACGACGCAGCGCGTGCGCTTGGCGGCCGGTGGAGGCGTAGCGAGTCCGCAAAAGGTGGACGTTGAAATCCCGCTCACAGAATGAACGTTGAACGATGCGCAACGTTGTATATAATGGAAGGAGGATCGGGCCTGGCTGCTGTAACGGGGCATAATTAATCTCGCTCACATAATTAATGATCAAATAATGTTAATGTTTGCAGGGCCAATATATGGAGGGATTGGGCATGGCTGTGCCTAAATAGATAATTAATAATCATGATTCGGTTAATCGTTTTGGGGTGGCAGGTGGGTGTGGCAGGGTGGGTCTTCATCTAGCAGCGGATCAACCATGTCCTCGCGGCTGGGCCAACTGAAACGCCGCGCTGGCGTTCACTGAGCCACATTCACCCCGGCTCGGGAGTCGGGGCCATTCGGTCTCACTCACTCTCTCTCTGAGCGTGAGCGGTTATAACCGCAGAATTAGTAAAGTTGGACTGCATTTGTTTCGGAAGCATTTTGGCCGTAGACCAGCGCTATCGGACGGGCACGGAATGGGGAGTGTTGCGACCCAGTGTCACTGCTGAAATAATTTTTACTCGCTGTTAAAGTCAACCAGGGGTTTGGCAGCCGTATTTAATTAACACCGGCGGCCATGAAAATGCCCTGATAGGGCCCTCACGCCAATAAACGTCCTGCTAGTTCACCAGCATTGCTTTAAAGCAAAGACTGACGGATTGCCACGAGACACTGAATTTCGACACCGATGCTGCTGATCAAATGCCCTGGCGATGAGAATGGCCCTGCCGCTTAACGGGAAGTGTGACACACGAACAAAACAATTGATGTTTTGTGTGTCACAAACACGGAGTTGGTGAGAGGCCAGAGCAGAATGCACAATAGACAAACATTCCAAAAATCGAAAATATTTATCTACTCCACCCTTTAAACAGGGTCACGCTGCGTCGCTGGCTAGCGAGTGTGCCGCTTGGCAAAGAGGGAGTCTCAACACCCATTTTCAAGAGGACCCTGACTTGGGATGGATTGGCCAATTAAAACTTTATTGTTATTGTCGAGTGCGTTTTTCTTGTGGGATGAACCAGAGTGCCCGTTGACAACGTCAGTGTGTGTTTGTGTGTGTGTGCGCGCGTACGTGTGGTTATATAGATTTAATACAGTAAAAAACATTTTCCCCACCACACCACTGACGACACATGTAGTGCTATAATCGCACACACCTCTCTAATAAATACTTCATGCAAAACAAAATAATACAGCCAACGAAGCGAGCGGATCGGGCAAACCAATCCGCCCCCCCCCACCCACCCCACCCCCCCCAAAATAATTTCCCCTTCGCCGAAATAATCGCCCGCAGTTCCTTCCCAGCGATCCCCGCATCATCCCCTCCCCGTCCCGTCCCGCATCTCCGTTCTCCACTGCTGGCTTGCCGAAAGTGGTAGCCTCAAGTCGGTTTCCGTGGCGACAGTGCAGTTAAGGCGTTGTGTCCATTTGCTCCATCTCCCCCCCCCCGTCGGTGTCGGGGGGCGTAACCCGCGGCGCGGGCTGGCGCGCACGGGAACGCACGCAGAGCTCGCGAGCGCGTGTGCGCACGTGTGCACGCACGCACGCGCGCACGTGCGCACGCACGCGCGTCGCACACGCACCCGCGCGTCACGCTCACCTACACCGTGTGCCTGCTACACGCGTCTTCCCGATCGTGTCAAAGGTCCGCTGATATTGTAATTCCCCCGTTGATATCAATGTCACACACACACACACAGCATATATATGTGTGTGTGTGTGTGCCATATGCGATGATGATTCGCAGTGCACTGTTATCGATGGCATTTGCCCGAACGCGAGGGCTTCTCACTCTGCTGCCCTTGATTGATTGGTTGGTCGATGGGTTGATGATTGGCCGACTCGTCGCTCTGTCGATCGATCGATGGGGTCGATCGATTTAATTGGGCGGTGTCTTGTCCGATAGGCCCTTGAGCACATCATCAATCCGCTCGTCCTCGATGACCACTGCGGAGAGGGGGACAGTGGAATGTGGGAGGAGGAGGGGGGGGGGGGGGGGAGGAGGAGGGGCGCGGCGTTTGGGGGGAGGAGGAGAGTGGAGAAGGGGATGGGAGGAGGAGGAGGGATGGGATGGAATGGGAGGAGGAAACGGAGGAGGAGGGAGCAGAAGGAGGGATGGAATGAAGAGGATGAGGGGGGAGAGTAGAGAAGAGGAGGGAGGAAAAGGAGATGGCAGGAGGATGAGGAGAAGGGGGAGGAGGAAGGATAGGAGGGGTGGGAGGAGGAGGGAGGAAGATGAGGGAGGGGGAGGAGGGGGAAGGGAGAGAACATTGGTTAATTCAAACATTGGCCGATCTGCCCGTGTATGCAACCGTGTGCGGTTACACATCTATCATCGTCATCGATTCACGTCTCTTATTTACAAGACAGGAAAAACGCAAAGGTGGCCGGGTGGCTCAGAGGTCAGAGTCCCAGCGACGGTACCGCTAGGATCCTGGGTTCCAACCCAGATTTAGTCCGCCCCGTGAGCAAATCGGCTTCTCGTGTGCAGGGAGTTGATAGCCTCAGCCCGGTCACCAACGCAATAACAACCATGACCCTCAATTGGTTTCCGTGTTTAATTTGGATAAATTCCAACTTCGGCAATGAAAATGTCAGTTCAGACTGTCGAGCGATGAACGTTGCTCTCTAGTGCAGTAGAACAGGTGGGAAAGTGCCGTGCCCTCTGCAGTGTTGAGTAGGTGGCTCTCTTGAAGGGATCTTAGAAGTAGCTCTTTGAAATCCACTTCCGTGGGCCGTTGTCTTAAACTCGGCGGGTCCCACCACTGTGCGAGACATCCGAACGGACTCTTCGGGTCAATACATGATGGCGATGATTTTTTTCTATTTTTTTGCAGAGATTGGCAAAACCCACAAAAGTGTGGTTATCTAATTGCACCTGGGTCCGTCCTGGGTCGGTGAACCGGAAGAAATATCCCCGTGCTCGGCACACCACGTCCGGCATACCGCTCGCTTATGGGTTGTGGCTACCTCCTCCTCAACTACAGGCAGTGAACTGGAAAAGGCGGCCAGTGAGCAATGAATCACGGGTGGAGGATTTGGAACCCTCGGCCACGTGCATCACGGCTTGTCTCAAGCTTCGTTCGGGAGTAGAAAACAAAATATTTTGTTTAAATTTACGATCGATCACAGCTTTGTGGCACGTTCGTGACATCACTTGATATACATACAGCGATGCAATGACAATACAGATTGCATTTACACTGCATGTAAATGCCACTGCGTCTCAAGGTACTGATGTCAACAGAGAGCTATGATGGAGTACAGCGATGGTGAATTTAAAGTTTATTTTTTAAAATTGTATTTCTCTTCATCAACGAACAAATGAGACTTGTTTTGGACAGCCCTAGACTTTCGACGCATTCGTCCACGTTGCTTTTACTGCCGTGAACGGGAACCTACGGTGTTCATGGGGTGCTCTTGCCCATCACATCAGACAACCTATCAGAGTATGCTGTCATTGGCCACACCTTGCCGATGAACACCAAGAGTTCGGAGGACGCTACAGAACGGGAACAATGGATAGGCGGGGAAGGGAAACATAAGAGGCCCTTTTGCCCATCAGTGGGAAGTTTTTGACTTGACAACAACCACACTGATGAGACTCAGATAAGTTAAAACCGTGGCAGGGTTTCCGGCTTAGACAAATACCGCTGGAATAATTTATCCTGAAGTCCGACAGGCTATTGGCCGCAGTGTTAAGTGTGTCCCATGGTCGCGTGTCCCATGGGCACGTGTCCCATGTCTATGTGTCGGTTGGACGTGAGTCCCATGGTCACGCGTCCCAGCAGCAGCAGCAGCAGCAGCCACCACCGTTATTCGTCAGCTAGCCACAGCCTTTCTCGAGCGACCCCGACGATCTCGACCCTGACCCCTTGGACCCTGACCCTTGACCCCGACGACCTCGACCCCGACGACCTCGACCCTGACCCCCTGACCCCGACCCTGACACCGACCACCTCGACCCTGACCCTTAACCCCGACGACCTCGACCCTGACCCTTGACCCCGACGACCTCGACTCAGCCTTTTACCTTCGATGGAAATCGGCAGTCAAGGAGCCGGCGCAATTTCCCACGCGACGTCCCAACAAGACCCCCCCTCTCCCCTTCCCTCCCATCATCTTCACTCGTCGCTCTTCCTCAAGCCTTCTTCTCCCTCCACGCGAAGCTCCCGACGGAGGTTCGTCTCTGCTCGCTCTCTCTCTGCCATCCACGCATCGCTGAGGTTCAAGCTGCTGCTGCTGCTGCTATTGTTGCAGTGGAGTTTCCTTTTTTGCCTAAATTGTTACACGGTCATAGTTTCTGGGTTAGATCGTGTACGTCTGTTGTCAGTTATATATATATATGTTTTTAATCTATAACCCTTCACTACTCAACACAGTCAAATAAGCTCAAATTGTCACGTGGAGGGTGGGCGGGCAAAAATGTCGATTGCTTTGTTTTTATCAGGCCAAAACCGGAGGGTGGGATGCCGATAAGCGGGCAAAGAATCTCGACAATTTCGCGTGGTTCGTTTGGAGATTCCATCCGAGCGTCGCCAGCTGTTAGCAAAAGAGCTCAGCTCTCTCGCGTGAAATTAACTTCCCCATCATCAAACCGAAGATCACTTGGCGTCATCGTCCACGCGACAGCTCGCATCGATTTGTCTCTCGTCGTGTGGTGGAGGGTTCAGAGTTTAAACGTTGGGGCTGCGCCTTACGCGAAGATCTCACCTCAAAGAATATGCCCGTGAATCATGATGTCGGTCGCCAAAGCCTACGTGTAAAATGTTCGATTTGCAATGTTCGTTCATTGTCAAGGTTTTATTTCGTGAATATAAATGCGCCGTTAAACCCGCCACCACCCGACACAGCCGATTAGTAAGCTTTGTCACGTAAACAAAACGTGCCAATTCGTTACTAGTGCAGCACACCAGTGTACGACGTTTCACTGGTGCTTACAGCCAGCCTTATCAGGGGATTTTCCAGAATTGTGAAGAAGTCAAACTGCTTTTGGCCCTTAAATAGAGCTAAAGTGATGTCATCACTGCGAGTCTCTCAGGCGCGAAGACCAGTGGGGTTAATGTAGTCATGTAAATTACAATGGATTTTGTTAATCTGATCATGTGCAGGACCTATTAACGGCTGGGTTAGTCACAGTTAATCAACGATGTTTAATTTTTCTCTGTTGTATTCTCCTTTTTTACACCCCCCCCACGCTCCCGTAGTCACCTTTGAGAAAACTAGCCTCTTAAGCTCAAGAGGCCCAATGAATGAAAACAACAACAACAACAGCAGCAACACAACTCAGCTCAAACACCCAACAAGACAGGCATCCGTATAAAAACAGAGACTATGCAGGACAAGGTCGCCTATCCGACCCTCACACACCCCGTTCCGATCGAAGGCCCCACCATCCCGTGTCGATAAATTCGCGTGGACGCGTGCCACCGTCCCTTTCTTTTTGGCCCTACAGGGCCACATTCACGAATCCGACACTTTTCACGTATCCGCCCGCCTCTTACCTCCGGCCCGCCCGCCCACCCGGCCAGCAAGCCAGCCAGCCAGCAAGCCAGCCAGCCAGCAAGCCAGCCAGCAAGCCAGCCAGCCGGATTATGCGACGTTTCTCATTTGCGCTGGAATTGAAAATGACGGCTCCGATGGAAGACTGCCAGTTAATTATCGCATTTTAAATTCATAAATAAGAGAGGGGGGGGGGGTGGAGGGGCCGCGGGGCTTTAGTGGGGTGCGGGTGGGAAATTACATCCATAAACGGGGGCTGGAATTACAGTGGCGAATTCAGAGGCCAGCGTCTCTGCACCGAACAGAAACCTAATCCAATCCCATAGCCACAGCACCCTTCTAAGCTCATCCGATGACCCAATCCTTGTTCCCTCTGTCACTCGCCGTGCCCAGTGCCTCAACGCAGAACGACGCTCGATCCGTCAAACGTGAACCCCTTTATTTCACCACCGATCTGTCTGCGTATTTCTCGCCCGAGTCTCGGCCCATGGAGGGTGCTCGTGTGGCAATTTACAGACGGCGAACACGGGGCAGGCGCCATTCCAGCCCCGTTGAATAAAGGGCATCGTCAAATGTGAAATGGCTAAGGGCTGTTCCAACTTGGTTTCGATACTACGTTGTCAAATATATATGAATAGAATGATCTAAAGTCCCCTTGTCAATCCACTACTGTTGGACGGAAGCCATTCCATGGCAGCGCACGCAGTGGCGCGGTTTGTTTTGACCATACTTCACCACGTTGGTCAATGAGGTTTGGTGAAGGGCGGTGACGGTGGCGGGAGACTGATTAAAAGTTGGTTACATAAGGGATACCACCCAAATGTGATTTCATATTTCATCAAAATATTTCACCCGGAAAATCCCCTGAGAAAGGAACATTCTAGATTGCAAGGGTGAATTTGCTCAGCGAGACTAACCCTAATTAAATAATGGGTGTAAAGTATGAAATGCGTGTAGGCCAGTCTTAATTTGTTTATTTAAAGGACATCACACATGGGGAATGACTTGGTTGTTACATGGGCATGGTTATATAAAAACACATTCCTGCGGAGGGAGCTGGTAGGAACGTTGGGTTGCTCGGTCAATGGCCAGGGTCAACGGCGGCGTGGTGTATTCCGCAAAGATGCCCGACTGTGAGGGCGGGCACAAGCCGGCGTGAGTAGATTAAACGTTGAGTTTTATAAGGGCACCACGGGGTGACCAGCCCCTCCCCATCCAGCCCCACCCCTCCCACCCCCCACCCAGCCCCACCCTCCCCACCCAGCCCCTCCCCACCCTCCCCACCCAGCCCCTCCCCACCCTCCTCTCCCCACCCAGCCCTTCCCTGCACGACGGACGCAATAATCCCCTGTGGGCTGGTGTAACCAGGAGGTTCCTACCAGTATCAAGGACGTGAACTGCCATACAACGCATGAAGCCGACAGTATTGATGTTCGCGATCGCTTGACTACAACCACATATACAAATTTTAGGCTAAGCCGACCTAGGGGGGAAGTCATTGCACATCACAGTTGTTGATGATGTGGTGAGTCATGCTGTGAATGTGTCATGTAAAAACGTATTAATGCCGAGTGTAATTATTTCAATTTCCAGCCACAGCCAACGTCAGTTAGCCGTGCATGTTAAGCACAAAGGCAAATATAAAGGTTACCCGTATAGCTTTGAGCAGCCTGTTGGGGCAAGTGGTGTTAGCGAGCCGCTATGAAGGCCAGCACGCACAACCTATGAGCGCGGGGGGGTGGGGGGGGCAACACCACGCCCGACCGCCTTTGTCTCCCCAGTGCTGATGTTTGAGACACCGCAGCAGGTGACCCATTTAAGGTTGAGTCGAACCTAAGTGAGGCCTAGGACCCGTTCAAATAATCGTGATTAAATGTTGGTCGTGAGCGGGGAATCGACATTGGGTACCAGGGACGCGCAGGACACTGATGCTGGCCACTTACCCCCTCGTCGTTATGGCACTTGCCACGACAGTCTGCTAAAGGCTATAGGGGGGCTCTTTGTATTTGGCTGTATGTCTGTGTGAACACACTGGATACGAGTACACGCAATGTGTGCGTGTGAGCGTGTGCGAGATGATTGTGTGCAGAGGGCGGCAGCGTAGCGTCCCGAGTTCAACTCTGATGACGGCCAACACCGGTGACGATTATCTGAACCGGTCCTGGGACTCGCCTAGATCGACTCAACCTCAAATGAGTACCTGGTGCAATGTGTAAATATCGCCACTAGGGAGACAAAGGCGGCCGGGCGTGGTGCTGACCACCCACCCCCTAGCGTGCTGTTCCGGCTTCCATAGGCACTCGCAAACATGCACCTGCTCCTACATTCTGTTAGGGCTCTACGGGGAATCTTTGTCTTTGTGCGGCGAGAGGGAGTGAGAAAGAGAGAATGGGTATTAAATTACAAATTGAGGTTTGAATTAATGTGAAATCACAAGGCGAGGGACAGGCCGTGCTTTTCAAACGATTATCAGTGCGTGCCACATCGACACGTCACTTAAAGCCGCGCCAAGGTCAGCCCCAAGGACAGCCAAGGTCAAACATCCATCCGCGTCGTGAGCGGGATTCGAACTCGGGACGTGTGTTCGTATGATGGAGGGGAGATTGATGATGGATCAGCAATGGTCAAATGTTCACGTGGATGCGGTTGAGTGGGTGAAAGTGACTTGGGGGAGTTGTCTCACGGCAGACATCTGAGATGCTGCCGGTGATGTAAACTCCGTGGTCAATGGTTTTGAAACATTGACTCATGTGGAGATTCATAGACTGACACAGAGACCCATCGATTCACACAGACCCGCAGACTCACACAGATACCCATAGACTCACACAGACACCGCATAGACAAACACATACAACCATAGACTCAAATAAACATTCATAGACTCACGCATATGCCCATACTAACATATAGCCACATTGACTTGTGTTATAGAAACGGGCGATGTGTTATTATACAGTTCATGGTTTTAGGTGTAGACTCAGGTGGGAATTAGTAGAGTCACCTGGATACCCATACAAACTCACACAGGAACCCGTAGACTCACAGGGGGACCCATCTTAGCTTTGGTCACATCGTTTGAAACCATCGACTAAAACTATCGGAGCGGGCAGTGGCGTCCCGTGCTCCGTGTGTGTGGCACACGGTGTCGTGATTGGTGACAGCCGTCGCCGTATCGTGTGGGGGCTACTCTGCATTGGCTATTTGTGCAGCAGCAGCAGGAGGAGGTGGTGGAGGAAGGAGGAGGCGAAAGCTGCCATCTGCTGCGCGCTGCTCTGCCGCCCATCAGCAAGGGCCGTGGTTTTTCCTGCGGTGTAAACCGAAACCCGGAGCATGGATGGATGTCCCTGCTGTGGGCTAGGCGATTAAGGAAATACGCTCGTTTGACTGTGCAGCACATCGCACCGCGTGTCACACCATCTTGCCGGACTGCACCACGGATGTAAGGGCCCTTGCCAGTGCACGGCGTTTGCCGACGGGGCTGTCGGGACCTCTATCGCCAGTCCCTCCACATGCGGCATTTGTTTAAGCTGGAAACACCCTCGCCCATAAGACTCGGCAGCATCGAAGCTGGCCCCAAAATGGTGCCCGCGCGGTGTTTAGATCGCCTCCCCACATGCCATGAATTGTCAGATCAGTGGAGTAACAAGCAGGGGGGGGGGGGGCAGGGGGGGTGCCTTACCCCCCCACCTCCCCCATGGTGACCAAAGCTACGAGTTTGGGCCAACCTTGACAACCACCACGAGCGTGTTAATCAACAACAGTCTCTAAAACAACAACAACAAGTCTTCTTGGTTTTTCGGTAAAGTCACGTAGAAGGGAAATAGTACAATAATAATAAAAAACATAATGAAATAATTCTCACGACGTTTCGGCCACAACGCAA
>CM025657.2:2107419-2124202 GCA_014621495.2 Entosphenus tridentatus
CCGTCATCAGGTGAAGACCAGGTCTGTCGGGGAGACAGCGTCTGACGGCTGCTTGCGTTGTGGCCGAAACGTCGTGAGAATTATTTTATTATGTTTTATTGTATTATTTTTATTGTTTCCATTCTACGTGACTTTACCTAAAGAACCAAGAAGATGAATCCCTGCAGTCACGAAAGCTTTAAATCGAAATTTGTTGCGAGTGTTGGAGGAGAAAAGCCAGAGTTCATTTGTGGAGTGTAAAAAAACAAGATATATACACCAACAATTAAGATTTTTTTTGTTGGGTTCGATCGCGTAAATAGAAATGTGTCATTAAACCCGCCACCACCCGACACAGCCAATTAGCAAGATTTGTCACGTAAACAAAAGGTAGCCAATTAGTTTCTATTTCAGCACGCCGGTTGTGTGTTGGAGAGTAAAAACTGACAACGTTGAGAATTCGAGTCTAGCGACGTTCCACCGGTGACGACAACAACCAACTTCATCAGGCGACAACTAGATCTAACCCCCAAAAAACTCACCTTTATCATTGATAACATTAGTCGCTTCGCTATTCTGGCAAATTGCCCGATGATGCTATATGCAATTATCAGCGAAACGTCGTACTATTCAAATTGTAAATGTTGTGGATTTACTCTCCAACACACCGGTGGGCTGAAGTAGTAACTAATTGGCGCGTTCTTTACGTAAACAAACCTTACTGGCCGTGTCGGGTGGTGGAGGGTTACGACACATTAATACTTACGCGATCTAACCCAAAAACCGTTATTATGAATAATATTGGTCGCGAAAGCCTACGTGTTAAAAGCCTACATGTTACACTGATCTATACAAATATATATCCATGCATACAATGACAAAGCACTCAAATAGAGCTGCACGCGTAATAAGCTGCCAGCAACCTACTTTCTGTACTGCATCTCCTCGAGGCAACTAACCCCCCATGATCCGCTAACCCCCTAACCCCTCCCAATACGGTGGGGTTCCAGGCCTGCATCATGGCAGTGGCGTTATCGAACAAGTGAAATTAATTGATTGAAATCGGTTTTGTTAAATGCGCGAATGAATTGATGAACGGATGAATGAATAACAACGGATAACAGAAACTCGATAAGGGTCGGCCATTAGTGTTTGTTACGCCACAAATAACGCATGTCACGTTGCTCAATTACACACCGCCACGTCACCACGTGCGTAAGTCTGCACTTGAAGTCGCGGTGGCGAGATGTTAACTCCCTCGCCTGGTATACAGAAGGTCGTGGGCTCGATCCCGAAATTGACGACTCTATATTTTGAGTTTGCGTGTCTGTCTCCCCGTGATCGCTTGGATATTTCTCCAGGTCCTCCGGTTTTTCACTCAATTTTTAGAATCAACATCACGCGTTTTAGAGTATTTGGCTGCGATGCATTTCCACGTGATTAGCCACTTCGTTGATCAATCCATGTGGCCAGGTTCGATTCAGAAAAAAAATAGCTCTATATAGCTCAGTGGGCCTTACCATGGTAAAATAAGAAAAAAATGTTTAGTCTTCAGGTTGTCTATCCTATACGTACAAATCAGGTCGTCTATCTGGCATACAAATCATAAAGGCCACCTGCGTTGATTCCAGGCAGGTGAGTTTCACGTCACCTCGTGCGTAGGAAGGGCTGCCCGCCAAGGATTGTATATGCAAATCATCGAGGTCATCTGACTTTCCAAAACTCCACGAATACCTGTCGTACATCTTGCGTGCAATAATCGTACGAATCTTAAACGACTGTGCTATGGGGATGGGCTTGGGGATGCCTTCATCCGTCAGTGGATTGATCATGGTGACGAATACTCTCTCACATGAAGGTGAACGTCACGTTCCCTCGTCCGTAGGACGGCCTGCCCTCTGGCCCATGCCGTCGCAATTGGGGCCGCTTACATAACCGGGTGAAACGCCTTAAATTGGGGAATATTATGGAACGAGACCAGACCTTGACGTCGTGGAAATTCCACATTGCCATGGCAGGGGATGGGCTTGGACAAGGGTAACTTTTTGACAACCACCGTTTAACTCTTTCCCACACAACGTGGTACTCGATTTAGCGACACCCGACCCGAATGTGATCTTGGTTACCATCAGCCCACAGTGGGCCAGGCACTGTGCGTCTCGCTCACTGTGTGTACGCAATGGGCGCGTATGCACATGTACGTGTGTGTGTGCGCGTATTCATATGTGGGGAGCGGTGGTGTAGCGATGTAGCGGTTTAGCGAACTGCGCTACGAACCTGGCGACCCGGGTTCGATTCCCGCTCACGGCCACCACCAGTGACGATTATTTGAACCGGCCCCGGGCCTCCCTCTAGGTAGACTCAGCCTCAAATGAGTACATGGTACGGTGTGCAGTAAACATCGTCACTGGGGAGACAATGGCCGTCGGGCGTCGTGCAAGCCGTGCCGACCTTCATAGGGGCTCGTTAACTGCATTTGCCCAAAGTCTGTCAAGACTTTGTCTTTGTACTTATGTATGCGTGCAAGGCGGCGTATGTGTTTGGCGGTGTGTACGTTGTGTATATATAAGAAACCCGATTGTGTATATAATAAATGTATACTTATAGCATTGTGTGCCTGTATATGTACACGCCTGTATATGTACACGCCTGTATAAATATACACGTGCCACACAGGTACGGATTAGGCACAAGCCCTCACCTGTCTGACTCGGTGAGTCATCCAAAACACAGATGCTCACCCCGCCCCTACACCACCACCACCACCCCACATCCCTGGGCATCATCAAACAAAAGCAAAACGCCGAACGCCCCAAGTGGCTCAAGGCGCTCTACGCTCGTGAAACCAAACAAAGAAAGAAAAAAAACCCGAAAATAAACAACACATACAAATTGCAAACATCAATTAACGTCATTTGTAATCGTTCTATTCGAGCAAAATGTGTCACGCGGCTGATGTAATTAAGGTGGAGCAGCTTGTCTGACTCGCAGTCAAATCATTGATTAGGGTCCCCAGTAGGCGAGCACCCACCACTGCCCCCCCAAAAAAAACTGCCCCCCCTCGACACAGCCCCCCCTTTCCCCAGCCCCCCTCGAACACAACCCCCACGTCGCACCACCCATTCATCCTCACCGCACTGCGTGCGTCCGATCTGACCCAACTTCGGAGGTCTCTTTCCTTGCCCACCGGCTCCACCTCCTCCACCACCTCCTCCGCCACCGCCGCCGCCTCCTCCTCCACCACCTCCTCCTCCCCCGCTGCCGTAGAAGTTGTCCGTGCCCTGGAGGCGGCACGAGAAGGCCAGCTGCCCCACATCCGATCCCTCGGGGAAGCGCGCCAGCTTCTCATCCGCGTAGGGCATCACCTCCGACATGCCTGCGCCAGGCGCTCTTCAATTCGCCGCTCTCTCTCCTCCTCCTCCCCTCCTTCACGCTCTGTTCCCTCGGCGTCTCTCCGTCTCTTCCTCCTCTTCCCCCCCCCCCTCCTCCTTGTCTCTAATTGCCCGCTGTTGTCCCCTCGTCTCAGGGAGTCGTAGCAAGCCCCGTGTCCGTCCTCTCGTCTTCTGCTTCTTCCTCTCTGCGTCTCTTTGTTCAATGCGACCGCAACGCGATTGGAGATCGATGCCTCTCTGACAGTTAAACAGCTGCCACCACCGCCGCCGCTGCTGCTGCTGCTGACGACGATGATGATGATGCAGCCGCTGTTGCTGCTGCTGCTGCCGCCGCCGCTGCGATCGGCCGACGAAACGCGTTCGTTACACGGACGCCACCAGCACCGCAGCAATCAAATCAATAACAATACTAATGACAGCGGCGAGGGTAATTACGCTCGACGTTGGATAAATAATAGTCGAGGAGTCTTATTCTTCTTCTTCGATTGTTGTCGTCTCGAGCCCCCTTTTGTCAGATAAAAAAAACAAATTCGATTCTGTTGCGCGTCAATTGGTCCCAATGCTGCCGCTGCTGCTACCGAAGCTGCTGCTGTTGCTTTATCACCGTGCCTCGATGAACGGCGCTGGTTGAATTCTACACAACGCGGGCAGCTCTGTCCATCGGTTGTGTCCGCTCGGCTCAAGCCTGGCGCTCTCTCTCTCTGCCTCGCGAGCTCCCTTCACTCCGTGTGTCACCTACTCCCCCGCGCATCCCACTCATATAGGCGTGACGTCACCCCACCTCATCCCTAGCGCGAGCGCCGTTGTGGGGAGGGGGGCAAGGGGGGGGGGGCGCTACCACCAGTGTCATTGGCCTAGGTGGGATCCCAGGTACCGCCTACAACCAAAGCCAAAGACAAAGGTCCCCCGTAGAGCCAGCTTTCCCCAAAGACCTTTTGGAGGGGCAAGTGCTGTTAGCGAGGAACACTTATGGAGGCGGGCACCACGCCCGACCGCCTTTGTCTCACCTTCCCGCAAACGCCGGTGTTGTTTTCACGCCCGCATCAGGTGCTCGTTTGAGGCTGAGCTGACCTTGGGGAGGGTCCAGGACCGGGTTCAGATAATCGTCACCGATGTTGGTGGCCGTGAGCGGGAAACCTCGAGCCGTCGGGCTTCGCAGCGCAGCTTTTGGCGCTAACCGCTACGCTACCGCTCCTCGGCCGCCTACAACCACCACCCCCACCACCACCATTGTCGTCTCACCCACCACCACCACTCCCTCCCCTCCTCTACATCACAACCCACAACCCCCCACTCACCCCCCCCACAATTCTATACTCCCCCCCCACCACAATCCCTCTCTTAACGGTGACGTCACCTTAACGGCCACATTGCACGCGTAGTGTTTTGTGAATGGACATTATTTGTTTAATGCACAAACACGAATAGACAAGATTCACCCATCTTTAGTGGTTGACTTAACGACTGCGACAGTGCCCTCGTCGGGATCGCCCATTGAGATGTTGTCCACGCACGAGGGGGTAGTGTGGTCGGAAGAAAAAAAAACCCACGCTCGGCCGCCTTTGTCTCCCCAGTGCTGTGTTTTTTTTAACACCTCACCAAGTATTCATTTGAGGCCGAGTCGACTCAGGTTCAGATATTTGTCACTGAAGTTGGCCGTGAGCGGGATTCGAACTGGGGGTTGCTGGGTTCATCGCGCAGTGCGCTAACCGCGTCGCCACCGCTCCCCCTAACACACACACACTGGGACTATATATCGCGTGGGAGCTCATGCGGAGATAGTGGTAACATGTGCTTTACTCACAGTGGTTGTAACGAGCTTAATAATCGATTAAGATCTAGTATTAAGCGCGCCGTAAATGCATCGATTGATGTCAATTATAATCATCGATGTTTTTCTTTCTTTCAAATACGTATGCGGTGTATTTAACTGGATTACGTGGCGTTTGCCATCGCCAGAGGCCGCTACAGTCACCACAATTGTAAAGCAAACTAAAATAAATGCTTGAGGTGGCCGGTTGGCTCAAGAGTGTCAGAATATTGAGCTGGTATTGCGGAGAGCCTGGGTTCGAATCGGGGTCTCAGCCGCCCTGTGTTCAAACCGGATTCTCGAGTGTATCGAGCTAACGATCTCAACTGGACCATCGATGACTTGCCATGGAAACCCATAGATTCACAGAGACCCATAGATTCACGTAGATACCCATATATTCACAAAGATATTCATAGATTAAGAGACCCATAGATTCACATAGATACCCATAGATTCACATAGATACCCATAGATTCACAGAGACCCGTAGATTGACAAAGATATTCATAGATTCACATAAATACCCACAGATTCACAGAGACCCATCGATTCACATAGATATCCATATATTCACATAGATACCCATAGATTCACATAGATACACACAGATTCACAGAACCCCGTAGATTCACATAGATACCCATAGATTCACAGAGACCCATAGACTCACATAGATACACATAAATTCACACAGATATCCATTGATTCACATAGAGACTCATATATTCACACACTGGGGGAGCCAGTGGGGGGTGGGGTGGCACGTGCCCCTCCCAATGATTCGACCGAAATCCCGAATTTAGATCGGATCATTGGGGCTTATTAGTAATAAATCGGCATTTTGCGACCCCCACTGCCACTGTGTAGCATATTATTACGTGCCAGGGACTCTATGAGATGATAGGACAATAGTCTGAGTCCATAATTGGCAATAAGTAACGGCGAAGCAGTTATAAGTGACTCACAGAATTGTGCGCATTCACCTTCAGCGAGCGCGATTCCGATCACACGACGCGGTTCGAATTCGACCCTCGATCGATGGCTACGCCATCGCTGCACACGCGTCGAATAAAAAGCAAGGGACAAGTCCTTACTTACTAACAACTCCTTACTTACTAACAACTCCTTACTTACTAACAACTCCTTACTTACTAACAACTTCTATCATTTTTCATTGCTGGAGGGGTTGCCCCCTCTACCTGAAAATCCTGGCTCCGCCATTGGATTCACATAAATATCCATAGATTATCATAGATACCCATAGATGCATACAGATACCCATAGGTTCACATCGAGACTGAGTTGTAAGTAAACTTGTGTTCTCCAGTGTAGCGAGTTCACAGTCTCAGCCCAATCAATGCGACTCGTGCAATTTTTATTCAGTAGTTCGATCGCGTCGAATCTGGAGCCTGGATATTTCTCGAATGGGTGACCATCACGCACGCACAGGTCGTGTCATTGTGATATTTGGTGATGGGCAGCAGAGTGCAGCACAGTGCAACAATGTGCTTTGGCTGTACTTCTGTGCTGCCCACATTCACCAACCCGCGTTGCCCAGCATGGTGAAGTATGGTCGAATAGCAACAACACGCCACTCCGCGTGAAGTCCTCTTCACGACAGGGCTGTACACGTACATGATCTGGCCGAGGTATTAATGCCATGACCCACACAGGTATTAGTCACCTAATGTGCGCGAATCTTCCCCAAGGGGTGACACTTGAGCCAACACCCATGAGAGGTCATCGAAGGCATCTTACTCATCAGCCTTGCCCGCATTCCCTCACAGATACTCATCTTCTGTGAGGACGTGGGCTACCACCACCACCACCACCACTACCATCACTTTTTCTCACCTATTGTTTGGTTCTTTCGGTAAAGTCACGTAGATAGAGAAATAATAAAAAAGAAAGTGAAAAAAATAAACATAAAATAAAGACAAAAACCACGACGTTTCGATCGTAACACAAGCGGTCGTCCTGGTGATGACCGCTTGTGTTATTATTTATTTAATTCACTTTATTATATATTTTTAAGTCAAACATTTTCTCACCTGTTGATGGAGAGGCGAGCCCACACCAGCCTGGGATTTCCAGTCTCCAACACGCCCCACTCGTCACATTTCAAGCCCTCCCCTATTTTTTGGCGACGGTTTCTGATGTCCTGCCCCGATTAGAAGGGGCCGTCCATCCCCTCCCATGGTGACAGGAGTTGGAAGCAGTCCCAACTATTCCCGTCCGCATCCCACAGAGAGCCCGGGGTGGTAACGGTTGAAGCTCCTAACGGAGGATGCACGACCAGAGGCTGTTCCAAACCCGCCTGCCCGCCAGCGAGCTTCTGGGAAATTCCGTGCGGCCAGCCAAAGTGATTGGCTGGTGTTTCTCGAGGTGCGGTGAGTAATTATTTTGACTAGACCACGTTGGGATTTTTGGTTCGACGGCGTCATAGATGGGTTTTTTTTTCTATTGTTGTTGTTCTTCTTCTCCCCAAGGGTCTCTCCGGCACAAGTTTGTCATCGTCCTTGTTTGGAGGTTCCTTGGGTAATTATTATGCCGCAGTGGAAAATGTTACCAAACTCCTATCAATAAGCCAGAGAGCCCTCTTAGTCATTGAAAGACACAAACAAGGTCGCGCACATACAGGCGAAGAGGGTACCCATATAATCTACACAGGCTGTTGGAGAAAGTGCTGTTAGTGAGCACCTTGTTACAGAGTTACTAGAGACTAGCAGTGCATTGGGGGGTCGTTAGTGTTAGGGGTATGTCGCCGGGGTCAAAGTTCAGCGCACCAAACACGACGTCACCGTTGACCACGCACAGCAAAGACAAAGATCTCCCCTATAGCCTGTAACAGATTGTAGGGGAAAGTGCTGTTAGCGAGCACCTATGAAGGCCAGCACGGCACACGAGGGGGTGGGTGGCCAGCACCACGCCTGGCCGCCTTTGTCTTCCCAGTAGCGATGTTTATACACCGCACCAGATACTCATTTGAGGCTGAGTCGACCTAGGAGAGGCCCAGGACCGGTTGAGATAATGGTCACTGGGTGTTGGCCGTGAGCGGGAATCGAACCCGGATCGCCAGGTTCGTAACGCAGCGTAGCGCTAATCGCTACACCACCGCTCCTCATACAAACACACACTCACATGGACACACACACACACACATGGACACACAAACACATACTCACATGGACACACACACGCGCGAACACAACACACACACTCACATGGACACACACACGCGGATTGATGCACACGCGCATGCACACACGGACAGTCACAGTGACACAGACGCGTTATGAAAGGGCGTTGTATTGAATCGTATGCAAATTGACGCCGCATTGGCGTCATTAGAGCGCTTCTGACTCAGGTTTCAAACATGTTCTGGCTTCCCTCAAACTTGTTGGACTCTCTAAGACTGAGGGAGCCCGAGGGTGGTGTGGTAGGGCGTGTGTGTATACAAGGCGACGTTTCGGGCAATGGTCCTTCTTCACAGCACACGGGTAGAGTGGGGGGTCCTAAGTCTCTCTGGCCTGTGTGCCGTGAGGTCCATTGGTTGGAACGTGGCCTGTTTTTTTTAAAGACCACACACGTTTTGGCCAAAGTTGGTCAAACGTTGGTCCAACGGCTCCAACCGCATGCTAACGTTGGCCCAACGTCGCGCGTTTACAGGATAAGTTTTTGTACTTGTTTGTTTAAAATGTTGGTCAAAGATGACGGTGACAGAGCGGGCGTAACTCATCACGGGGCCGTGACTGCGACCGCGACTGCTGAACCAGAGGGCAGAGCGGCCGTGACTGTCCCCAGGAGCGACTTACTCGAGACGGCGGCGCACCGAGGAAGACCACGCGTGGCATTTGGCTAATCCAGCACATGCCAGAGGTTGCAACCGGGTACCCGATACCCGTACCCTACCCGATACCCGGCTACCCGTACCCAGCCGGGTACGGTTACGGGTAGCCGTTTGCGACCCTGGTGCGGCCGGGTACGGGTAAGGATTCAAAACCCGTTTGCGACCTCTGGTACATGCAGGGTATATACATTTTTACTGAGTTTACCAATTGGCTGAACTGGTAAAAAAGAAAAAAGTTCAAGGCGCGGCCCTGCAATAGCCTGCGCTCGTCACTGCTGGCGGAAGGGCCTCCGCTAGAGGGAGCTCCAGAGAGCCCCGCTCCAGAGTATTTGGCCTACTCTTCCACGCTGACCAAGACATCTTGGCTGTACGTAGTGTACTTAAATACGTTTACTGAGCTTACTTAATTGGCTGAGCTGCTAATATTAATGGTGATGATGATGGGGGGGATATTGCTCGCTCCTCAAAACAACATTTAATAGCTCAAGATAATCGGGACTGTCCGTTTCACTTACTTGGTAAGATTTTTAAAAGATTGAAGATAAATTTGTATTTTTATTTTAAATGATTTGTTTACCTTTCCGATACTTTGCACTCCTATCGTGATGATGACCCGCCCCTACTAGACATCTGTGAAAAAAGTTGTATAGCTCATCGGATTCCTCCGGTATAAATGCAGTATTCTGATTGCTGTAAACTAAGAGAATGAGTAGATAATCCACAGACTTAACAGACCAGGCTAAGATTCACCAGGGGTGTTGGCTACTAAACGAAGACTGCCCGCACTACGATTAGCACGGTTTGCTACGTACGGTGCAAAAGGAGTTCAACATAAATGCGCCACGTCCATTTAGCTCAGTCCACTTAGCTCAGTTGCCAAGTGTTCAAGTTGCTGACGTAACTTCATTCATCGCCTCCCCCTGCTCCTTGCACCTAATAATATTCCCAGTCAAAAACGAAGACGTAACTACATTTGACTAAAATAACAAATGAAAGGACCGTGTTAAATTACGCGTCGCTCGCTCTCTCTCTCTGCTGGTCTGGGGGTTTTCGAGTCAGCATTTGCAAGCCAAGTCTGCCACCTTGTGGCTACACACGTCACTGCATTATCATCCACCACCATCATCGTTATATGTCTCACTCTTACTTGTAGGAACCCACTGGTTCCACCAGCCCACAGGGGATTATTGTGTCCGTCCGTCTGTCGTGCAGGGAGGGGCTGGGTGGGGAGGGGAGGGTGTGGAGGGTGGGGCTGGGTGGGGAGGGTGGGGAGGGTGGGGAGGGGCTGGGTGGGGAGGGTGGGGCTGGGTGGAGGGTGGGAGGGGTGGGGCTGGGTGGGGAGGGGCTGGTCACCCCGTGGTGCCCTTATAAAACTCAACGTTTAACCTACTCACGCCGGCTTGTGCCCGCCCTCAATCGGCCATATTTGCAGAATACACCACGCCGCCGTTGACCCTAGCCATTGACCGAGCAACCCAACGTTCCTACCAGCTCCCTCCGCAGGAATGTGTTTATCTTCCATCCGTGGGCTTTCCACGCCCACATCCCATGAATTCATCCCGTCTTCCGTATCTCAATCAACCCAGTCCTGGGTCTTCGAGACAGGTACCGGGTCTCAATGTCGGCTTGAGAACAAGTTCCAAGGCAGGGTCCGTCACTAATTGTCATAGGAGGTGGGCCACCTTCGCCGATAAGACATCATCAGTGTGAGGTCCGCCACAACATTTGAAACCATGCTGGTTTGACAGCAGCACGATGATGATGACGATGGGGTTGTGCTTTGACCATTTGTGTTTTGTCGGCGGCCGCACGTCAGGGGCCGCACTAGAGGCCACCACGGGCCGCTAGTGGCCTGCGGGGCCTTGCATTGAAGCACATTGCGCTAAGGTCTCGTTCTTGACCTTGGCCTCAATCCGTGTCATCATCGTTGTCAGCAATGATCGAGCCACTGCTGGATTAAAGCATCAAAAAGCCATCACCATCGCTCTAGATCTTGCGATGACACAATCCATCCAGCTCCCCCCTCGACTGCAGCTCCTTCACACAGGTGGTCGGGGTGGCGAGATGTTAACTGCCTCGCCTGGTATACAGGCGGTTGTGGGTTCTATCCCGATCCTGACATACATGTCTCTCTTTCTCTCTCTTCCCGTGGTCGCGTGGATTTTTCTCCGGATCCTCCCGTCTCCCCCTTCACATTGAGAATTAACATGCATTTATAGCATTTGGCTGCTATGAATGTCCACATGATAAGCCACTTCGTTGAGCTATCATTTGTGGCCAGGTCGCTTCTGAAAAAAAGTAACTACATAGCTTGGCGGGCCTTACCTGGTGAAATAACAAAAATAGTTTAATGGTTTTTAGTTCAAGCCTATTTGCGTCCAATCCCCTCGGCTACAGCTCCTCCACACTTTAAACTCCAGCGCCTGTTCTCGGCTCCCCGCATACATTGCATAGGGTCGGCCCGTCTAACCCGTTTAACCTGCCGCTTGCTGATCATAACATCTTTGGTGCATCCCTTGTCACAAACAGCAAACGGAAAAAAAACATCCATGTCATTGTGGAGCCCGGCTCTGTCTTTTAGAAGCGCACGTCAAAACATATTTAAAAAAGTAATATTTACGTAAAATCGCTCGGATAAAATCCTGCCTGTCCGCCTCTGATGCAGAGAAGTTGATCCATGCACTCGTCTTTTCTCGGGTCTAAGATTCTAATGCCCCTCTGTCAGAGGTCGCAAACGGGTTTTGATTCCTTACCCGTACTCGTACCCGGCCGCACCAGGGTCGCAAACGGGTACCCGTTCCCGGCCGGGTACGGGTACCCGTACGCTACCCGTACCCGTACCCTACCCGAAATGAGTGACAAATGGTTACTCACCAGTGACTCACGGCCTACCCGTACCCGGCCGCACCAGGGTCGCAAACGTGTACCCGTACCCGGCCGGGTACGGGTAGCCGGGTATCGGGTAGGGTACGGGTATCGGATACCCGGTTGCGACCTATGCTCTCTGTCAGGCTTCCCGGCAAAGGGTCCTGAAGCGACCTCGAGTTGAATCGAGAACTACTCCTTACGAACACATATGCCCAATTCTAGATTTGAAGCTTTCGTCACTTCAAGGATTCATATTCTTAGGTTTTTATCGTTAAAGTCACGTAGGTAAAAAAAATTAAATTAATAAAAGTAAAATAAAAATAAAATAAAAATAACTTAATTTTTATTTTTTACCTACGTGACTTTACCGAAAAAAACCTAAGAATACATATGCCCAAGTCCTGTCCCCCTGGCACTGGCTCCCGGCAAGACACAGCTTCTATTTAAATATTTACTGAGTGAACCTTTAAAGAATTAAGAGGGCTCGCACCGATCTGTATTCGTGACCTATTGAAACTAAGCTATTTTAAACAAAACGTTATATTTCATCAGACAAAGCCCACTGAGCTATAAAGCTCTTTTCAAGAAGCGACCTGGCCACAAATGATAGCTCAACGAAGTGGCTCATCACTTTGACATTTATAGCAACCAAATACAGTACTCTCAACCCATTTTGCTAAACGTGGAGGTTAAAAACCCGAGGACCGAGAAAAATCCACGTGACCACGGGGAGGCACGCAAACTCCACATATACAGCGGGCGTCTGGGTCAGGATTGAACCCACGAGTTAATCTATTCTATACCGTGGCTCGCCGCCTGTGGGAAGCTCTGATTTCACCCTCAAAACGAATCGTTTATCTTGCTTTAGCCATGCACTATGGCCATACAACCCTAACTATGGCTCATTATATAGACCCGTCACAAGGGAACGGCAAATCGGGGTGACCGCCCCGGGCCCCGTGCTTTGGGGGTGGGGGGCTTCGACCTCACGGTGTGCGATGATTTGGCCCCGGAGCTCCGCACCACCCCCTATGGACGGTCCTGCTCGTACACTAAACGACGGCAGTCTGCACTCAAGCAGTGTAGGAGGAGCAACAGCGAAACTACACGAACTCTCTCTCTGCTGAAGCCCTCTCAGTTCGTGGCTGGAAAGACCTCGACATCGGCATTTGGCTCCTGAACCATATTGCTGCTGCTGCTGTCATCGTGCACAGGAATTAAATATTCCCCAAGTTTGTTATCGCTCATACAAGTCCCTCTCTCTCTGTCCGTCTGGCCAGTACTGCATTTCGTGTGGCCATAAATATTGCTGGGTCATTGTTCACTTTTCTTTGAAAGGCGCTTTATGAAAAGAAATGTATTCTTAATTCGCTACTTATTAAACTAAGCCTCGGCGTGTCCAAATCTGTTCGGTCACAGCTCCTCCACATACACAGTTCAGCATCCACACGTCCTCACACCCAGCCCACCACCCCCAAATTTAAAAAATGTGGGATCCGCCCGTGGCAAAGAGGTCCGTGGAAGGTTATGGAAAGCCATGGAAAGTTCACAGCTTGCGTGGAACTTCTGTCGAATATTTTTGGTAAGGAGGGGGAAGCGAAGGGCGGACACGGAGGGGAGGAGCTGAGAGGAGTTGGTGGGGTGGAAGTGGGAGGAGGAAGGGAGGTGAAGAGAGCGAGAGAGTGGGAGGCGGAGAGGGTGGAAGGAGGAGAGATTGTGGGGAGGACAGCAAGACGTCGATTGGGTCTTGGAGAAAGTGGGCGCACAAGGAGAGAGGAGAGAAGGGAACAGGAGGAGGAGAGAGTGGGAGGAGGAGGAGAGAGTGGGAGGAGGAGAGAGTGGGAGGAGAGAGTGGGAGGAGAGAGTGGGAGGAGGAGGAGAGAGTGGGCGGAGGAGGAGAGAGTGGGAGGAGGAGTAGAGAGTGGGAGGAGGAGAGAGTGGGAGGAGGAGAGAGTGGGAGGAGGAGGAGAGAGTGGGAGGAGGAGGAGAGAGTGGAGAGAGTGGGAGGAGGAGGAGAGAGTGGGAGGAGGAGGAGAGAGTGGGAGGAGGAGGAGGAGAGAGTGGGAGGAGTATATGAGAGGAGAGAGGGAGGGAGGCGGAGCGCACATTCTGTGGGACAGATCCAAGACCCCCCTACCCACCCAGCCAATACCGCTCAGCCACCCGGCAACTTTTTAAGCAACGGGATTCCGAGGCGGGCAGTCCAGGAACGAGAGGCCGGAGCGAAGAAGAAGTGGCCTTGGGGTCCGCGACACCTCATCCTCCCCGTCTCGTCTCATCGTCTCGTTCCCTCCTCGAGTGACTCAGGCCAGCCAAGGCCAGACCATGACCCGTACGGACGGCGCACGGAGCTCGCCACTGCTGCTTTTCACGACGACGACAACGACGATGGTGGTGGTGATGATGGTGACGTTGGTGACGTTGGCGTCGGTCTCCACCGTGGAGGTTTCGTCCACCCTGCAGCCCTACGACCTGCTGTTCGACAGCGGTGTGGAGGCGTACCACAGGGGCGACTGGCGGGTCGTCGTGTCCACCATGGAGCAGGCGTTGCGCAATCACGCTGAGCGGCGCCGCCTCACTGTCGTCTGCGGGCAGCGCTGCACCAACCACAGCGCCTTCCATGGTACAGATTTGTTGTTTTATTTTTCGATTTAAAGCTTTCGTGACTGCAGGGATTCATCTTCTTGGTTCTTTCGGTAAAGTCACATAGAAGGGAAGTAATAAAATAATAAAAAATAATATTTTATTTTATTATGTTTTATAAGAGCTTTGTTGTTGATGTTGTTGATGATGACCAGCTGAGGTTTTGTTGTTGTGATGGTGGTGGAGATAGCAGGTGATTGATTGGCGGTGGTGATCGCGGTGTTGGATCGTGATATTGGTGATGGTGTTGGTGATGATGTTAGTGGCAATTGCAGGTGATGATTGCGGTGATATGGATGGTGTTGGCAGTTTTGGTGATGGTAATGGTCGAATGGTGATAGTGACGATGATGGTGGTGGTGGTGACAGCAATTTGTGGTGAAGATGGCGATGGTGATAACAGTTGTGAATGATAACGCGATAGTGATATTGGTGGTTAGTGGTGATTATAACGGTAATGTGATGAGTGACGGTGGTGGTGATATCGCAATTGTGACGTTAGTGATGATGTTGATTGATGATGGTGGGCATGGTGAAGTGATGATGGCAGCGGTGATGATGGCAACGGTGATGTGGATTATCCTTCGTGGCAATTGTGGTTATGACGGTGTGTGATGGTGATGGTAATTGTGGCGGTGGTAATGGTGAGAATTCCAGTGAAACTTTGGCGGCGACTTTCTGTTGGGTCAACTCTGCCAAGTCGCCATAAGGTCGCCCTCAAAAGCACAACGACTCTTGTGGGAACACGGGTGCTGGTGTGGTAACAGCAGTCCTGTACTAAGTACACACACACACGTTGTTCTGTGTGTGCTGTGTTGGTGTGGGGGGCGGTAGTGTCGCGGTTAGCGCCACGCAGCACTACGAATCCGGCCACCCCAAAGTTCGATTCCAGCTCACGGCCACCAACAACCACCAGTGACAGATCCCCTGAACCGGTCCTGAGCCTCCCCTGGGTCGACTCAGCCACAAATGAGTACCTGGTGCGGTGTGTAGTATAAACATCGCCACTGGGGAGACAAAGGCGGCCGGGCGTGGTGTTGGACACAGTGCCAGCCTGCACATTTGCTCGCTAACAGCACTTGCCCCGTCAGTCTGTGCAGGCTACACGGGGGATCTTTGCCGTGTGCTTGTAACAGTGTAGCGTGCACAGTACAGTGTGTACTGTACGGGCGCAGGGTATACAGTATGCTCGTACAGTATGCAGACGTGCGTACTGTACGCGTGCATACAGTGCGTGTACAGTTTGCGCGTGCAGTATGCAGACGGTGTACACATGTGCGTACAGTGCGCACACGTGTGCATATTTGTAGCATATGAAGGAATATTAAAACGTTATTTTGCGTTAACGTGCAATTAACAGTATGTTATAGAAAGCTATTGCAATCACGACGACACGATGAGCAATCGTAATCGACCGTTTTGGTCACGATCGTAAGAAACGAATTTAGCGATTGTAGGAATCGAATCAATCACAGGTTTCTGAAGCCCCAGGATATCGATCGGTTGTCTTCGAACACAGCCACCGTGAAACCTGCCTCTCCGTGAGGCACTCGGCCACCACCACAACTACCACCGCCACAGCTACCACCACAACTACCACCACCACAAACACCGCCAATACAACCACAACTACCACCGCCACCACAACTACCGCCGCAACTACCCCAACTACCACCGCCACAACCACCACTGCCACCACCACTACCACCACAGCTACCACCACCACAAACACCGCCACTACCACCGCCACCACAACCGCCACCACTACTACCACCACCACAACTAGCACCACAACTACCACCGCCACAACTACCACCGCCACCACAACCACTACCACCGCCACAACTACCACCGCCACCACAACCACCGCCACCGCCACAACCACCACCATCGCCACCACAACTACCACCACCACCACAACTACCACCGCAACTACCACCACTTCCACCACCGCCACCACCACCACAACTACCACCGCGACTGTAACTCATGCGCATTCCCTCTCAGGAATGCCAGCACTGTGTGTGTGGTTCCGTGTTCATTAAACCCCACCACGCCAACAATTTATCTTGCACCATTCTCCACCTTTCCCATCGCCACAACAGCGATGGGGAGTTTATTAAATCCCCTAATACAGCCTCTTGTCCACCCAGGTTGGGTGGGGTAAAGTGTGGGTACTGCCCCGCCTCTTCTTCCAAGGGGCCGTCCATAAATGACGTCACGCACCTGGGGGGGGGGG
>CM025657.2:2124602-2183129 GCA_014621495.2 Entosphenus tridentatus
TGGGGGGGTCAAAAATCGTCCAAAATCGCGTGACGTCATTTATGGACGGCCCCCCAAGGTGTCTTCCCAGTATGGAAGAGTAGGCCTGAGATACCCTTTTCCAACAGACGGGCTCTCCAGAGCTCTTTCTAGTGGAGGCCCTGCCGCAATGGGGCGTGCTGCGGTGGCTAGGAGATGTTATCTCCCTCGCCTGGTATGGAGGAGGTCGTGGGTTCGATCCCGATCCTTCATGTCCGTGTATTTGGAGTTCTCCCTGTAATCGCGTGGATTTTTTCTCGAGGTCCACTGGTTTTTTTTTCCTCTCCACGTTTAGAAACGCGTGTTTAGATGATTTGGCTGGGATACATTTCCACATGATACATTTCCACATGATACGTCGCTTCGATGAGCTATCATTTGAACTTTTTATTTTACCAGGTAGAGGCCCACTGAGCTAGATAGCTCCTTTTACAGAAGCGACCTGGAAAAATAGCTGAACAGCAACATCGCCCTCGACTGCGAAATCTTGGCAGGGACCCTCCTTTAAAATTGTCTTGTGACTCGGTGAGGCATTCCTGGATTTAACAAATGTAGCAGTGTGTGATGTCATCCACCACGGCTCTGGTTCTGCAATGGAAAAAAACAACGTGGTTATTTCCTGAGCCGTGCCGGCCTGGCTCGTGATGGGCGTGGCTCTGGTGTAGAGTGAAATAAACTCCTTAAAAAAAGTTTTTTTTAAACAACGGTTTTATTTTAAAATGCACTCAAAAGTTGAAAATAATTTTTTTCAGCCGCACCAGCTGATCAGAATATTTTTGGACATTTGTAACAAATAAAACCGTGGGGCGCTCCTTTAATATTTGTATGCATAATGAGTTGCTTTAGAATGTTTTAGTTTGATAAAAGTGTATTTGTGTGATAGAATGTATGTAAAAAATATTTTCAAAAATTTTTAGAAGGGAAAATGTTGATAATTGTGTCATTTGACGATGAAGTGTAGAACATTTTACGCGTGATATCGATTCTAAATGCGGAAAAAACCCGAGGACCCGGAGAAAAACCCACATGACCAGGTGGAGAGAGAGAGAGAGACGTGCAAACTCCAAATATACAGCAGGCGTTAGGGTGTGTAGTCGAACCCACGACCTTTGCGTACTAAGTGAGGGAGTTGACATCTCTCCACCGTGGCACCCTTGACTCTCCGCCGACCACCGCCACCACCCTGGCAGCGGGCGCTGAGTGGAGAAATGTGTGGGCCATTAAGAAAACGAGACAGTGGGACGTTGTGTTTGCTGTGAATCAACAGGCAACTGGGGGGGGGGGGGGCAGAAGTGGGAGAGAGTCACTTAGTCTCGGGGATTTTCAGAACGGGATCTATGTACGTATGTTGAACTTCTTTCGCACCGTACGTAGCCAACCGTGCTAATCGGAGATCTGTGTCGTATGTTTGGCCAATTTATCACGAATAACCGGGAGTGTTTTGTGTTTATTGAAGCGATTTTCTATTTTGGAGAGACGGACACAGTCACACACCCACAGAACATCAGACTTGGTGTGTGCCTGTGATCTCACAATGCCATCTCTTTACCCATTTTGAGTCTTGGGAAGATCCGGTATTGGGATATTTGGCTGATGCTCTTGCTGTTATATGAGCATTTGGCACATGGGGTGAAACCAGGGTGCCCGGGGAAACCCCACCATGTGACCTCAAACGTTGCACGCAAAAGAAGTGTCCAAACTTTATTGTATCACAGCTGTGTGGAATAATTACATCATAAGACTTAATTACAATTGGCATTATGTTAATAGTTTTATTATAGTGATGAGCTTTTTTATGTTATTATCAGAACTTGAACTGATATACTCTCTGGTTCTTTCGGTAAAGTCACGTAGGTAGAAAAAATAATATAATAAAATTATCTACCTACGTGACTTTACCGAAAGAACCAAAGAGAATGGATCCCTGCAGTCACGAAAGCTTAAAATCAAGATTGAACTGATATATATGTTTTTATCAATCCCATCAGCCACACGGCCTTCTGGGAGTGCATGATTTCAGCGGCATTGGTTCAGCAAACGGCAGACCGGTTTTGTCATTCAGTGTCTCGTCAGCAGTCAGGCTTGAACCTATTTTACTTAGTGATGCCACTGCCCACGTGCCCTCCCCCTCCCCCTTGCGTAGCCGTACAGGCTGAGGGGGACCGCGGGGAGTGGGGGATGTGGGACCTGCGGCTGCTGGAGGCCGTGGTGCGACGCGCGCACTGCCTGCACTCGTGCCTCGAGCAGGTGCTGGGCCCCGCCTCGCTGCACCTCGTCTCCGAGGAGACGCAGCTGGAGTTCCGCAAGCGCAGCCCCTACAACTACCTGCAGCTCGCATACTTCAAGGTGCGTGCGCCCCCCCCCTGCCTACCCAAACAACCACCCAATAAAGCAAACAACCATCCACCCACCCAACCATTCACCCAACCAATCAACCACCCAACTGTTTCGTTGCTGTTTGCTTAATTGCTGCATTTTGGTGGCCCAGGTCAAATCCTCTATCCCGGTGTCTTCTTAAATTCTCACCTGGTTAAACAAATAACTCTGACTTGAACCAACCCATCACTGAGGCCCGCTGTGGGATTTCTCTCCCCATATATTTTTTTACTTGAAGGTGCCCATCCCCTGACTTGCCCTACCCTCCCCTAGTCCAGCCAACCCAACCCTACCCGACCCGACCAATCACGATCTCTTCTATAGCGGTGACTCCCAACCGGTGGTCCATGGACGGCCGATGGTCCGTAACGCCGTGGGAAGCGGCCCGGGGAAACCGCAAATCCGACCTTGATTAACAAAACGCATTTTTTTTTACTGCATGCTTGTCTGCGAAAAACTGTCGAGGATTGACAGTTGTCCACTTATCTCCAGGATGGTTGGAAACCACTGACCTTTGTGATCTCGCATTGCCTATCTTGCACTACAAGGTGCCGCACTTTAGTCTGTCCCACCCACTCACCCACCCACCCATGAACCTACCCGCCAACCCATCAATCCACTCACCAATCCACCTATCCATGAACCCACCAACCCACCCATCACAATTCAATCTGTAGTGTCTCTCTCTATCTATTTCCTGCCTTCTGACATCACATCTCGAATTTTACCTCCTCATTAGGGAATTTGGGAGAATTCCAAAATTCCTTGGAGACCCAGGGACAAAAATTTGGGAATTGGGGAGAATTCCAAATCCCTTGGAGACCCAGATTCCTGTCCATCTAACTCAATGTCACATTCGAGCCGCGCGTACGTCAGCCATGGCGGGGAATCGAACTCTGGACGGCAAGTTCATCCCGCAGTGCTCAAACCGATGGAGCGCTGCCCCACTCCAATTGGATGTCGTCGATAAAGATGAGGATATTACATGCAAATGCGTGGATTTATACGACGCTTTGAAACACACGCTTGTCTTCGAGATGTAATTATGTCTATTCTTATGCTTGGTTCTTTCGGTAAAGTCACGTAGAAGGGAAATAATACAATAATAAACATTAAACATAATATAATAAAATTCTCACGACGTTTCGGCCACAACGCAAGCAGCCGTCGTCAGGTGAAAAAACGTTTTTATAGAATGTTTTATTGTTATTATTTTATTATTTCCCTTCTACGTGACTTTACCGAAAGAACCAAGGATATGAATCCCTGCAGTCACGAAAGCTTTACATCGAAATGTCTATTCTTGCGTAAGATTGCGGAATTGCATTCATGAGCTAAATGTCAAATGTGGACGTCTGCTGCGACGGGAGGGCTTCAGCAGAGAGAGAGAGTTTGCGTCGTTTTGCTGTTTGTTGTTCCTCCTCCTCCGTTGAAGGAGCGCAGACCACAGTGGGTTTACTGTGGTTTGCTATTTGTTCCATTTAATTAGCAAGTCCGGAAACTTGACGGGGACCTGTCGGGGCGAAACGCCTTTGCATATTTGCACACAGCCCTCTTGGCTTTGGTTTTGTTTGTCTCCAAAGTTTTGGGCAAAGCCCTGGCCAGTTTGTCTGATTTTACAATCGGGTTAGTTCCCAATAGCAACACTCGTTCATACTAAAGTGTCATTCGTAGTGCATCATCTCTATGAGATTTCATCAGGCCTCCTCCATCATCAGAATCTTTACGTCGACTGCAGGAGGAATCCAATGAGCTATGAGGCTCTTTTTCACAGTTGTCCAGGACGGGCGGGCCAGCAAGTTATGGATGGGGCAGACGGGACAGAGCTCGTGCGTAAACGCTTTCCGCCTCGCTTGGAAAGTGTTAAAAACGTGGGAGCAACGGCTCAAGTTTAAAAGCTGAAAAACCCGGAACGATAGCATCGCGTTCCTTGTTGCACGACGCTGCTCCATAGCCTTGTGCCGCCACCGGGCCCTTCACCGCCCACGGCATGGCAGATTACCGTCGTTCCCATCGTCATTCTCAACTACAAAAGCGTGCGGTCTTGCCGTTTGCCACTGGCTGCCTAGCGGTTTTGGGCCCTTGCACCCGTGTTCCGGAACCGTGATGGATCGTGCCATCGCAGGACTGTGAGGGGGGAGGTGGCGATAGCTTGCGGAGGCCTTCGTCCAGCAGCGGAGAGACCAAGGCTGATGATGGCGATGATGATGTTGTCGACGATGAGTTGTGTGTTCCATCTCTCTCGAGGCCGTGCCGCGTGGCCCTCCCCCACCCCTCTCCACTGGCGAGTGTCTCCGAAGGCTTCTTAAATATTTACTTGACAGTTGACGGCTCTTGTTTAGATTTTAGTTGCAGCCACCAACCCACCGCTCAACCCAATCCCCCCCGTCACCCCCCCAAAAGTCGGCGTGGATACCGTGCAGGAGCAATTTATAATGTGCACGGGGAAACGTCGGTTTTGCACCGCGACGACAACAAACACTGATGGTCAACGTGAGACTATCGCTTTACCAACACCGCGTGGACTAAGAGGTGTGGACATGTGATCTCTCTCTCTGGCACTGTGTGAGAAAGGATGGGGATGGGGTTAGGACTCGAGGTCTTGTTTGGGTCGGCCGCCATACCATAAAGGGTTAGGGGGCAGAGTTGATGTGAACCCCTAACCCTAGCTCACCCCCACAGCACTCATTCAATCGCCCGCTCGCTCACCCGCTTGCCCTCCCCGAACCCGATCCGTCCCTCCCCTCCACATCATGAACCCCCGCCCCCCACCCCCCCCCTCCCCCCCCCCATGCCCTGGAGTCTCCTCTAACCTGGCTGTGTTTCAGATTAAGCAACGTCCATCGTCTGCCGCGCATTCCCGGCAGGGCAGGCGCGCGGTGGAATGTCCATTCATTCGCTCGCCCCGCGCTCCGCACACAGAGCCTAGAATGTTCGCAGCGTCGCCACCGCCACCCTCTCTCGTGTGCGTGGCAGCACCTGCATTGGCAACAGGTGGTCACGTCCAGCAGTGGATAGATCATAGCTCGTGATGTTGCTGCTCCTGCTCATGATGTGTGTGGGGAGCAGTCGTGTCGCGGTTAGCACCCTGCGCTGCAAACCCGGCTACCTGAGTTAAATTCCCGCCCAAGACCAACAACGCCGGTGACGATGATCTGAACCGGTCCTGGGACTCTCCTAGGTCGATTCAGCCTCAAATGAGTACCTGCTACGATGTGTGAACATTGTCACTCGGGAGACAAAGTTTGCCGGGAGTGGTGCTGTCCACCCACCCCTTTGTGTGTTGTGCCGGCCTTCACCGTAGGCGCTCGCCCCAACAGTCTTGTTAACGGCAATATGGGCGGGGGGGGGGGATCTTTGTGTTTGTTTGACGGCGCCCATATTCATTCGCTGTGTAGCTCTTTGTTGTGGGATCGCTCGTGTTCAAATCCACGGCTGGCTTATTTCTGCGTGGATGCGAGCCGTTGACGTTTTGTTTGAAAAAAATGGCCCCCCTCTCCGTTGACGCGGTGAACGCGTAGACCCGACAGCGAGCGAGCGCGAGAGCGAGCGAACTGATGCTCGAAGTTCCGATGGTTTTCAAGGAGGGTTGTAAAGTCGATTTTTGGCCTGAATGTAGCCAAATCTGTTCATTATCAGAATTATTTTTCATCCCAAATCCAAATATTTGTTTTAATATTTTAGGTTCCTAGCAACTTGACAGCCAGGAAGCTGTGATTGATGATTGGTTTCACTCGTGTGGCAAGGGTCACCCTGAAGATCTACATTGCTCGTAAACACTTACACTTGTACACTTCACCCATTGTCAGTGGACTGAGTAATGTGCCCCCGCACCCCCCTCGGCGCAGTGTGATGATGGTCGAGAATCACTGTGAGAGGTTTGGTGGGGAGGCCTTCATCCAGCAGTGGAATGATCATGGCTGGCGATGACGATGGTGGAGTGTGACGATGTAGCCGGGAGAAAGCGGGACCGCTCGACCCTCTCTCGGAAAGGTCGCGAGTTCAAATCCCTTTATTTTAATAATTATTTTAATTTAATAAATTTGGGACGAGCGTTGGATAGTTACTTTCATTGTGTGTGTACACACAGTAACGCATCTGTTCCGTCTCGGGATTGAATTTCAGGATTAAAATTCCCCCCACCCACCCCATCAGTGGACCACGGGTTGCCGTCGGTAGGGGCGTGCTGGCGTGCACCCTGGGCCCGGCAGTGTGCGGTTACCCGCCGGTAACACCGGCTCCTTTTGTGTCCCGGCCGCTCGCTTGCTCGCTCGGCCGACTGGCCGGCTGGCCGCGGGTACGGGCCCAGTGCGAGGAGAGAGTGTCTGTCTTGTCTGTGCGTCAAAGACGCAAGGGAGATGGACAAATAAATTGATGTACAAGCAGGCTCTCTTATCCGCTGCTCCTTACTCATCGGGGGCCAGCGACTCGCTGCCCGCTGGACCGCAGACTCGTCGGCAAGTCAACGGCGATTTTGGGGGCAGCCTTCATCCAGCAGTGGCTGACGATCCCCCCACCTCCTCCACCACCCAATTTACATCTGCTTTGTATTCCCTGTGTTTGTGTTTGATGTGGGGCTTTGCCATTTCCCCACCGCCGTTCCCCCAAAGTAAAAGAGAAACTCCTCCTGCGTGAAAGACTCCGCGTCGCAGGAGATCCCAGGGCTTCAATCTCCCGAGGAGCTCATGGGCCACAACCCCTGAACCGCATCCACTGCACAAACCATGGGCCAGCAGCAGATGTGGTCACTTGATGATAATAATAATTCACAAATAGAAAATAAAAAAACTCTCCAGCCAGCGTGCGGAGACAGAGCCACGGGAAAATGCCATGACGACTCAATGGCCCGATTCACAAATACCAAGGAGGAGGAGGCACCATCGCAGCCGTGACGCACCGCTCCGCTACTACTGGTGTGATTATCTGGCTCGTTAACCACCTCGATGTAGAATCACGGCCATTGCTCTTCGTCGACGTCGGCCACACGATGATGAAGATGGCGAAGACCGTGGACAATTGAGAGTTGGCTCGGCTTTAAAAGTAGCGTTGGGAAAGAAAAGTAACGGTGCGTACGTGCACGCGTGCGCGCGTGCGGGCGGGCGCATGACGTTATTAAGTCAGTGGAAAATATGACCTTACAATCTACAAAGCGAAAATGCCAGACGGATGACATAGGTGCGGACGCTGACTATGAGCAGATTTTCGCGGGGGGTGGGGATGGTGGTCGGGGCAGTAGCCCAGCCTTAACAAAACCACATCTTCTCAGGCAGGCCTGGCCGTTTTTTTTGTTTAAAATCCAAGAAAATCCTCGCCGAGTCCCAAGACTCACCGCGAATGCTGACCCACGGATGTTAAAAACGGCTTGCCGCATCGGCTCTATCCATCTGCCTGCCTGCTTGCCTGTCTGTCTGCCTGTCTGTAAAGGGGGTGTTTGCTTTCGACTGTCCCTTGTACTGCCTGGCTCATCTGTAATGTCTGTCTCGTGTGCACCATCGGTCTCGTCTGCACAGCGAGTCTCGATTTGTCACTATAGCTTGTGAAAGATGAGGCGTACGGCACGAATTACATTTTACGATTCAGTTGTGTTGCGAGTAGAGACTTGCCCTGTAAGACAACAACCGAAACTTCACGATTAAAAAAAAAACACCCCCACCGTTAAAATGGCAAGCCCTTGTCCCGCGATGGCGACATCGGATGCCGTGCACACGCAAACCCCGATGACGTCGTTAACATGTGACATCACCTCGCGACCATGCCATTTGGCCGTGATGACCTCTTGACCTGCACGCGACCTCTTGACCTGCACGCTGCAGAATTATCTGCCATGTAACCCGCAGGCGGGGAATCTTCTCCTTGGCGAGGAACAAATTGTACATTCAGATTCCTGCGGCGGAGGACCGCATGCGGCCGCGTGCCCCTCGTTCCCTTCCGTCACTGCAGAGAGAGGCCCTTCCAGCGATCGAAGTCGAGTCAATTAGATTTGTTGTTGAACACTGGCACAAATCTGATACTCGGGAACGCCATCACATTAAAACACTCGTAAAACATCAAAATAGAAAAATCTGGACAATGAGACAACAAAATACGATTGATCGTTGTGACCAAACACCGTTAATTGTTGCCAGGTCAAAAATATTCTCCCCCTCTAGTCCCCGATGAGTGTGGCTGAGATGCTCTTGCAGCGACTGATGAACATTACCGCCACGTAGGTTGTCGCGTTTGTGGCCGCGATGTGTTTTCGGATGGTACCGCACGTTCAAGGGACTGGGATTCGGTTCCTGAAGAGAGCTCCTGGCGGCACGTGGAGCAAAACGTCGGACAACGTGTCGGAACGACGCGCGGGCCCGATCTGACGAAGACCGCTACACAGCAAGGTCGCGAAACCCCCCACGTGGGAGAACTAAAGTACAGCACCCCAAGTATCTCAAGGGGGGCCCCAAGAAAGCCACCGTAGAGCCGATAAATATTTATCGTTTGCAGGCCGCGTGTCGCGCCAAACGAGGTCGTGGGCCGTGCGTGGGCTCCCCTCCCCCCTCCGGACGTAACCCGACGCCCGACTCGGTCTCGGCAAAAAGAATCTCAAATATCCCGACCGACCGACGGAGCGTTCTCCTACGTCGACGCAATGTCCCCGTCCCCCGGGTGCCCCCACCCCTCCACCCCCCCACCCGCCCTCACTCCCGCGATTTAAGCATCGGTGGAAACTTTTCCCCGTTCTCCGTTCGACCCCGCACCCGCGTTTCACTTTTGCCCTGAACCCTCCCTCTGACGCCCCAGGGGCAGTCAGTGAAGTGGGGCATGTGTGTGTGTGTGTGTGCACGCACGCGCGTGCGATCGTGCGTGCGATCGTGCAAGGGCAGGCAGAACGCGAGTGCGAGCACGTAGTCGTGGCATGGGACGGGCGCTTGAAGGATTCCAGAAAAGATTTTGCACCTCTTGCATCAACCAAAATTGGCCGGTTGCCCTCCCTCCCACTCTCCTTCCCTGTCTGTCTATCCGTCCGTCTGTCTGTTCATCCTTTCGCCCTGTCTTGCTCATCTCTCCCGTCCCGTCTGTCCGTCTGTGTACCGAGGGCAACAACAGCCCATGGGATGCCAGCTTGAAACGCTTTGGCCAGCGTTTCCTGGAGCAGAATGAGAGACGGAGAGACAAATAAACAATGCGGCGCTGTCCCCCTTCTTTTTAAAGAGCGTTCTGCGGAAATGAAAGTGCTACGCACACGCTAGTCGTTAACGTCTGCAGGGCCTGACCTGCCGATAAACCGGCGGCAGGATGACTGTGTGTGTGTAAGTGCTCGCTAACAGTACTTGCCCCAACAGTCTGTTAAACCTATTGTATGGGGAGCGGTAGTGCAGGGGTTAGCGCACTGCGCTACTGACCTGCCTACTGGAGTTCGAGTCCTGCTCGTGGTCAATAACAGGGGCAAGTATTTGAACTGGTCCTGGGAATACCCTAGGTCGACTCGGCCTTAAATGGGCATCTGGCACGATGTGTAAACATCGGCACTGGGAATACAGAGGCGTGCCCCCTCCGTGTGCTGTGCCAGCCTTTATAAGTGCTCGCTAACGTTACTTGCCCCCAACAGCTACACGGGGTATATGTCTTTGCCGCCTTGATATGTTATTTGTCCTGTGCACCGTTTCCTGTGTCCTGTGTCCAGTGCCCTGTGTCCCATGCGGTCGGAATCGCCCTGTCGCTACCGCCCCCCACCCCCTCCCCCCCTGGTCTCGTGTGATGCGGTGCAATATGACGCGCGGGTGCAGTGGCCGTGTCAGACACGGCCGATATTGCTGCTCAGTTGAGTTCGCTATTATATGACGGAGCGTTAATGCGCCGATGGCTCCTGCCCCCCACCACCCCCGCCCAAACTTGTGAAAATGATCCGATGTGAACCAAACCTTAGCCTAACGTTGCGTCGCTATGAGGGACTTGCCTCTCCAGCAAACCGGCCACGTTGACCAAAGGCTTTTTTTTAGCCCAGTGATTTGGAGGAGTGTGTGCAAACTCGCGACCACATTGGCCTCCTCGTGCCGCAAATGGGGGGGGGGATTGCATTCCGGAGACGGGCGCGTGTTGGTCATCGCTGCGGAGTCCGCGCGGCGTGCGCATGCCTCTTCCTCAACACATCCGTAAACGGCGAGCTTTATTTAGTGCCGCCGGGTAGGTGTTGTTTATTATCCGTCAACGATCCTTGGGTTGAGCCACGCAACAGATCTCGGCTGGGTGGGGGGGTGTGGGTGGAGGGGTGTGGGTGGGTTATTTCAGATAAAGTGCACCTGGCCTGGTACGGGCGCCGTCGTGACGTCATCGTCACTTGGTGGCGAGTGGCGGGTATTGGTATTTGAGATAATTTCTCCGTAAAGTGATTGCAGACCTTTGACAATACTCACAAGCAGCACGGTGTTAGACAATACGCACGGACAAATGAGAACAAACAAGCTCAGTCATTCATACGCAAGTCGCACGCAAATGTGTTTTCAATTTTTTCTCAAACCGATGATCTGTGGGCACATGAACACTATTTCCGGGTAATCTGTTCCACAACTGTGGTCCCAAAACGGCACATGCGCTGTTCAGCGATTCCTCATCTCCCCCGCCTTGCTTGTAGTAATAACAATAATCAAAGAGCTTTGACGTAGGATAATTTACGGTTGGGAACATAATATTTTCCTAATCGTTGTGCCAAAATACGGCGGCTCCGTTTTTGTCACCGAACACTTTAATTCATATCTTCTCCGGTTCTGAGATAATCTGTTGTTTTACTTACGAGGAAGAGTTCTTGCCGTGGAATTCGGAACGCTTTGTAGCGGTCTGCGTTGCATTTTTTGGAATTCCAGCCTACGTCCTTCGTCCCGTGTCTCCAGGTGTCCTGTGTCTCATGTCCCACTGGCTGTCTCCCAGAGTCCCGTGTCTCCATTGTCTCCAGTGTCCCGTCATTTGTCTGCTTACACTATTTCACGTCTTAAATCCCACGTCCTGATCCCCGTGGCTTACGTCCTGATCCCCGCATCCCACGCACTGATCCCCACGTCCTGGTGTCCCACGGCCTGATCCCCAAGTCCCCGTGTCCCACGGCCTCATCTCCACGTCCCACGGCTTGATCCCCGTTTCTCACGCTCTGATCCCTGCGTCCCCACGCACTGATCCCCAAGTCCCCGTGCCTCACGGCCTGATCCCCATCTCCCCGTGTCCCACGGCTTGATCCCCGTTTCTCACGCTCTGATCCCTGCGTCCCACGCACTGATCCCCAAGTCCTCGTGTCTCACGGCCTGATCCCCGTTTCTCACGCTCTGATCCCCGTCTCCCAATGTCTCACGCCGTGATCCCCCCGTGTGCCGGCCCAGATGGACAACCTGGCGGCGGCGGCGGCAGCAGCGCACACGTTCTCGGTGGGGAACCCCGAGCACACGGAGATGAGGCAGAACCTGGAGTACTACCGCCAGGTGTACAATGTGGAGGCGCAGCACTTCGTCGACCGCGAGGCGCGGCCGCATCTCGTGAGCAGGGACATGCGGGGAGCAGGGGATATGGGTGGACATGGGAGGGGGACAGGCGGGGACACGCGGGGGCACGTGGGAGAGGGACATGCGGGGACACGTGGGAGAGGGACATGCGGGGACACGTGGGAGAGGGACACGCGGGAGAGGGACACGCGGGAGAGGGACACGCGGGGACACGTGGGAGAGGGACATGCGGGGACGCGGAAGGGTGGGACATGCGGACACACGAGGGGAATCACGCGCATGCGCAGACACAGATGCGTACATGTCTTTCGGAAGACAGGACGCTTTCCAGCAGGGCGTATGCGTGCGCGTGTGCACGACGGCGTGCGCGGGACACAGGACGCATTCCAGCAGGGCGTGGAGCGCTACGCGGCGGAGGAGTTCCCCATCGCCGTGGAGTACATGGAGCTGGCGGTGGACGAGTATTTCGCCGCGGACTCGGAGTGCCGCGCGCAGTGCGAGGGCCCCTTCGAATTCGACGGCTACGCCTACCTGGACTACAACTCGGACCTCTACCAGGCCATGGCCGGTGAGCGTTGGGAGCAGGCTGCGCGAGTTGAATGCGGGGGTGGGGGAGGGGTGGGGAAACGATCGATAACTCGAATCCGAAATCTCAATAAACATGACGGACCTCAATGGAAGCGGGAAGCCGTGGAAATTAGAAAGCAAAAGTGCTAATATTATTTGAGCGAGTTGAATGTGAAGAGATTGTACATGTGCAGCCCGTGGTCAATCCACGGCTGGATTAGAGGGCCTCCACCACTCAATACAGTAATTAGCGTGCAGGTAAACGGCGAAATATTAAATTTCGGCTACAATCATCTTTTGGCAAACCGTGACCCAAATCTCTCCCAGTCTGCCCCATCCCGTGCGATCTCGGAAGCTAGGCAGTGGGCCTTGAGGCTGGATAGTGCTGGGATGGGCAGCCACCAAGTCATCTTTGCATGTGGGCAAAAACCAGAGTGCCCGGTGGAAACCCAGACGGAAACAGGTGGAGTCCACATTTTTGCCGTTCCGCCTTCACCTGGCAGAGCCGGGCTAGCGGGCTCCTCCTTGATGCCCACGGGGGATGGGAGTTTCTCAACAACGTCTGTGCGGCGAACCACCAACCCTCCCTCGCCTGCTTCCTCCACAATGCCGGATCGCGGGCCACATGCGGCGGCGTGGCCACCACCACCGCCACCACCGCTACGACCGCCACTGCCACCGCCGCCCGTCCTTTTACTGTGAAAACGAAATGCCGCGGCTGACTCGAGCCCCACGTTCCTGCCCCCCTCCCTTCGCAGACCACTACGTGCAGGTGCTGAACTGCCGGCATGACTGCGCTCGAGAGTTGTCCACCCGTCCCGGGCGCACGACGCCCATCGAGGACTTCCTGCCGGCGCATTACAACTACCTGCAGTTCGCGTACTACAAGAGTGAGTTTGCGAGCCGGGCGCTCCCGGTGCAGGCCCCTGTCGATGCCCATGGCTTTGGCAGCTGTTGTCGTCACCCTCCGAGCACCGCCACTAGCAGCACCAACGGCGGTAGCGGCACCAACAGCAGCACCAATGCCATGAATACCACCACCACCGCTGCTGCGCTACCAGCACCTCTAGTACAACCAGCAACATGACGAGCACTATCAACAGCACCACCACTACCGCTGCTAGACAAGACCACCGCTATGACCAGCATCACCACGACTATCACCAGTATCACCACGACTATCACCAGCATAAATCACTGCCCCCCCACCCCCCGCTCCCCCTACCGTGCCCTGCGCCGTCGTGCTTGCGCCGCTCAACCGGTGCGCCGTGCTCTCTGTCCCACGTGCGACGCTGCCGGCAGTGGAGGAGCTGGAGAGCGCCATCGCGTGCACGCGCTCCTACCTGTTGTTCCGCCCGGACGACGAGATCATGCAGCAGAACGAGCGCTTCTACGTGGCCACGCTGGGGGAGGCGGAGAGCGCCGGAATCGAGCCCCGCAAGGCGAGCGCCGACATTCACACCACCACGAGCACCAGCAGGACCACCACCACCACCACTCGCACTACCACCACCACCACTAGCACCACTCACACTACCACCACTAGCACTACCACCACCACCACTACTACCACCACTCACACTACCACCATCATCACTTGTATTACCAGCAGCACCACTAGCACTACCACCACCACCACCACCACTACTACCACCACGAACACTACTACCACCACTAGCACTTCCACGAGCACTACCACCACCACTAGCACTAAAACTACGACCACCACTTGCACCACCACTTGCAGCACCACCAGCACTACCACGAGCACCACCACCAGCACTAGCACAATCACCAACAGCAGGACCACTACTACCACCACCACCTCTACCACCACCACCACCACAGGAATGACACCCACCACCACAGCCGACGGTGCTGACGGTAAAACGGTCGTGCGGTGCAGGAAGTGGTGAGCTACGTGCAGCGCTCGCTGCTCGAGAAGGAGATGCTGTTCTTCGCCAGCGAGGCCTTCGCCACCACCTTCCTGGATCCCGTGAGTGACCCGGCTCGTTACTGCCGCGTAGACATTCACATTCATCGTAAAAGCACAATAACAACAATAATAATGACGTCATTAACAAAACTACATATGCCACGTGCGCAGGTTCGCAAACGGGCTATTCGTTCATTCGTCCGACTTCCTATTTGCAAAGCTTTGGCTCTGTCCGTCCGTCTGTGACGGCGAGGGTGGGGGGGGGAGCTTTTTGAAATGCATCGGGGGCTTACGGGGCGGGGGGGGGGGGGGCCGGGGGGGGGAAGGGGGGGGGCTACAATCGATACACCCTTAATGTGCACTTATCTGTTTTGATCATCTTCTGAAGCATTCGTCCGTTCTGCCATTCAGTTTGTGAACGTGTTTCTAAGTTCACCTGCGAATTACCGCAACGTGCGTGTTGAGTCCGTTCAGCCATTGCGTGCGAGGTGGAGATGAGTACATGGCAGGCGCCAATTACTCATTGATTGGTTGGCTGATGAACTGGTGGATTGATTGATTGAGTGATTAACTGGTTGATGGATTGATTGATTGTTGGTTGGCTAAATTGGTTGACTGATTATCAACTGGTGGAATGATTGACGAAAATGACTGAGTAGTCGGCTGATTAACTGGTTAACTGCTCTGTCGACTGCTTGAGTGATGAGCTGGGCTAACTTGGACCCTCGTGTCTCCCCTGCTGTACCTCCTGCTGCCCAGGACACCTGGACCCCTGACTCTGTGAAGCCTCAGAGCCTCCTCCAGCGACAGAGGTTAGCGCTTTCGTTTGACCTCGCGTTCACTGTGGGCGACGCTGCGGGGGATGGGGGGGGGATGGGGGGGGAGGTTGCTGGTGGTGGTGATACCTCATAGTGGACGTTAAAGATCCCCTGACGTCATTTGCAAGAGTAGGCCCACTGTGTGTGACGTTGTTCATGTTGATATCGGTGGTGATGATGGTCGTGATAATCAGTGATGACGATTATGGTGACGATCTCGACGATGATGGTGACGATCTCGACGATGGTGATGATGACGATGGTAATGAATGTGACGATGTCGATGATGGTCACGAATGGGAACGATGGCGACGACGGTGCCCGTGCGATGCAGGACGGAGCGGAGCGCGACGTCGCGCATCTCGGAGGAGATCGGGAGCCTGATGCGCGAGATCGAGGAGATGGTGGAGGAGAAGACGCGCGAGCACACGCAGCTCGAGTCGCTCATCAAGGAAGGTATGGACCCCCCCCCCCCGCCACAACCCCACATCCCTATCTCCGATTGACCGGCTTGTATTTGCCGCGTTGCTCGTGAGCACCGATTGGCTGGGTCGTTTCTCCGAAGCGGGGCGATCGCCTACTGTGCTCTCCAAGTGTGCGCCGATTGGCTCGTTTGTTGCCGTGATGTGTATTGATTGGCCAGTTCTCAAACTGCGTGCCGATTGGATTGTCGACGCCCTTTTCCGGTGTGTTTTCCACGGGTGTGCCGATTGGCTGTTGGCTGATATGTTCCCACCAAGCATCTCCTATAATGTGCGCATTGCTGATTGGCCGGGGGGGGATCGTCGTCTCCCCGCCTCCACGTGAATGCTCATTACCGATTGGCCGCGGGATCGCAAAGTCCCCGCCCCCTTGTGAATGTCAAATACTGATTGGCCGCCGCGGCTGTTGTTGACGGACAGGTGGGCCGCTGCTGTACCCGGGCGTGGTGCTCACCATGGACTCGCGTGCCCTCAACGGATCGCAGCGCGCACTGCTCGACGATGTCATCACGGCCGAAGAGAGTAAAGAGCTGCTGGAGCTTGTTAACGTGCGTCGTCGCCCCCTCCCCCCTCGCACCGTGCCCCCACGCCCCCCCCTACCCCCGAATGTAATGAGATCATTTGCATAAAACAAGAACTAGTCGATTCGTACGAGCCCCGTGCATTGCATGCCTCGTGAGCGTTAAGTCGAATTTATTTATAGAATGCAACATCGGTTCCATTCTCGTGTTTTTTGTCTGCTGTCAGCTCGACGACGCGATCAGTCGCTCGTCGAGGCTGGGATGATGATGACGATGATGACGATGGTAACTTGCCAGCGTGTCGCGATGTTTGACCCCCTAACCCCGATTCCAACTCTTGACCCCAAACATCAGACGGCGGGAGCCTCGGGTGACGGTTACCGCGGCAAGCCCTCTCCTCACACGCCCAACGAGAAGTTTGATGGCATCACCGTCTACAAGGCGCTGCGGGTTAGACAAAGATCCCCCGTGTAGCCTTAACAGACTTATAGGGCAAGTGCTGTTAGCAAGCATCTATCAAATATTAACTATTTTTATTTTACCAGGTAAGGCCCACTTTTTCAGAAGCAACCTGGCCACAAATGATAGCTCAACGAATTGGCTTATTATCATGTGCCAATTTATAGCAGCCAAATACTCTAAACGCACATTGATTTTAAATGTGGAAAAACCGGAGGACCCAGAGAAAAATCCACGCGACCATGGGGAGAGCATGCAAATTCCAAATATAAAGGCGTCAAGGTCAGAATCAAACCCACGACTTCCTGTATACCAGGCGAGGTAGTTAACATTTCGCCACCGTGGTGCCCCATGAACACGAGGGGGTGGGTGGCCAGAACCACGCTCGGCCACCTTTGTCTACCCAGTGGTAATGTTTACACATCCCTCCAGGTACACATTTAAGACCTAGGGGAGGGCCAGGACCGGTTCAGATATTATCACCGTTGTTGGCCGTGAGCGGGATTTAATCTCGGGTCGACGCGTTTGTAACGCAGTGCGCTAATCACAGAACCACCGCTCCCCATTACGGGTTCGACACACCCACAGGTCGCACAAATGTAGGCAACGTTAGATTTAGGGTATTGATTTGCATTTGCATGGCGCTTAAATACCTCGGAAACTCGGAGCCCTACAGCACTTCTTATATCAACCATCACATTGTGTTCGTGTCGCAGTCACAATTTGCCATGTTGAAAACTTACTCCTTAATTTACTCTAAGGATGACACACAGAGCAACCATTGCCCCTACTATGAAAAACTTGGCAGGACCCGCCTGAAAATGAGTCATGAGACTCGGCGAGGCTTTCTTTCCTGGGTATAAAATCGTAATCGCAGTCATGATAATAAATGTTCTCTGGCGAACGAACTGACCTTTCACCGTGGTCGCAGTTTGGACAGGAGGGTCGCATCGCGCTGAAGACGGCGCGTCTCTTCTACGACGTGAGCGAGCGCGTGCGCAGCATCCTCGAGTCCTACTTCCGGCTCGAGTCGCCGCTCTACTTCTCCTACACGCACCTAGTGTGCCGCACGGCTATCGCAGGTACCCTCCCCTCCCCTCTCCTGCCGCTCGTGTGCGTGCGTGCGTGACTTTGTGTGCCGTGCCGGCCTTAATATGTGCTCGCTAACAGCACTTGCTGTCAGAGTCTGTTAAAGGCTACGTGGGTGGTCTTTGTACAAACGCGCACATGCAGGTGAGATGTTTTCAGCCAATTAATGTTTGTATATACACACACATACACGCACGACTATGTTCCAAGTATGCAGTAATGCCATCTCTGACGATGGCAGTGGCAATTGCGATGACGATTGGTGGTAGATATGACAGTGATGATGAAGATGTTGCTACTGCTGGTGATGATGATAATCAAATTGATGATGACAACACAGTGATGATGGCTACGCTAATGACTGTGATATGAGAATGATGATGATGATAACAAAGACGACCATTATGTTGTTGTTGCTGGTGATGATCATGACAATGACGATGATGTTTAATCTACGATCCACGCCGTGCCCCCCAGGCCAACAGGACAACCGCTCAGACCTGAGCCACCCGATCCACGCCGACAACTGCGTTCTGGACCCCGAGAGCAAAAACTGCCTCAAGGAGCCTCCGGCCTACTTCTACCGAGACTACAGGTGGCGTGGGGGACATAGCAGGGGATTCGCGGGGGGTATCGCAGAGGGAAGCTGTTGTGGCGTTGCCTGGAACTTAGGGGGGTGCGTGTGTGTGTGTGAGAGCGAGTATTGCCACTAGGGAGACAAAGGCGGTCAGGCATGGTGCTGGTCACCCATCCCCTCGTGTACCGTTCCGGCCTTCATAGGTGCTCGCTAACAGCACTTGCCCCTACAGTCTGTTAAGGCTATATGGGGGATCTTTGTCTTTGTGAGAGCGAGTACCGTGGGGGAGCGGTGGTGTAGCGGTTAGCGTGCTGCACTACGAACCCGGCGACCCGAGTTCGATTCCTGCTTAAGCCACCAACACCAGTGAGGATTATCTGAATCAGTCCTGGGCCTCCCGGAGGTCGACTCAGCCTCAAATAAGTGTCTGGTGCGGTGTGTAAAGATTGCCACTCGGGAGACAAAAGCGGCTGGCCGTGGTGCTGGCCAGCCACCCACCCCCTCGTGTGCCATGTCGGCTTTCATAGGTGGTTGCCAACAGGACTTGCTCCAACATTCTGTAAAGGCTCTATGGGAGATCTTTGTATATCATGCGGCATGTTATAAGTTGATATTATTTTGCACAACGAGTTTTACGCGTTTCCTCTCTGCAGCGCCATCTTGTACCTGAATGGAGGCTTCGAGGGTGGGAATTTTGTCTTCACGGAGTTGGATGCCGACACGGTCACGGTAAGGAGCTGCTCCTGCTACCTCTGTTGTTGTTGTTGCTGCTGCTGCGTGGGAGGGGAGTGTTGGGTGAGGAGGGTTGATGAGTCGTGGCAGGCCTAATGGGTGGGTGATAAATAGTCACTTTTTTACTTGCAACGCGTAGACGGCGCTCAGTGTCCGCTCGCTCCCGAGCTGTGAGAACGACTCGGAGGCACGAGCCGGAACCACCGACGAACGGGGGACAGGCGGCATCCGGGCAGTGAGCTGGCGCCAACAAATGCCCACGCTCTGCAGTCCTCTGCATATAAAAAATATTTTTCCAGACATTAATTAGTCGTTATTATGCATGTGGGAGGGAAAATTAATGACGCTGGATAAAATGATTACGAGATGAAGATGCTCGAGAAGATGACTGAATGTGGCGGCGCTAACGGATGTTCCCCTAACCACCCCTCCCCCCCAGGCGGAGGTGGTTCCGCAGGCGGGCAGGATGGTGGCCTTTTCGTCGGGAGGAGAGAACCCGCACGGTGTTCGCGCAGTCACCAAGGGCCAGCGCTGTGCCATGGCGCTGTGGTTCACGCTCAACCCCATCTTCCGCGAGAAGGTGCCCCACCCTCCCCATCCCTCTCTCCTCCTTTTCTGCCTCCCTCCGTCTGAAGCGATATCCATCATATTGCTAGGCTCTATAATATTCCTTAAACAACGAAGTCCATTCCCCTTCCCCCCCCCCCAGCGCCTTCCTTAGCCCTCGGTCTCAAGAGCCGAGCTGACCGATCGTTCAGACGTGCGTGTGGACCCCGGAAATAACGGAACTCTCTCCTGCCCCCTCCCTCCGTCCTCCACCCCCCACCCCCCAAGAGTCACACAGGGGCTCCGCTATAATCCTAAGTCATTCCTGATAATGTAACTCACTCTCTCTTTCGAGAGAGAGACAACCAAACACTTTACTTGTCTGGGAGTCCTTAAAACGGACGAGGATGAAACCTGGGACGTTTTGTTGCCGTGAGTATCAAACGGCGTGCGTGGGAATGGTTCACGTGTTTCGCTGGCTCTCACGCCCCCCTTACATTACGCTTGTGTGTCTTTTTAAATCCCCCTCCCCCCGCCACAGGAGCGAATCAAGGCCGACGACCTCATAAAGATGCTCTTCACGGAACAACAAAGCGAAAGTGATCTCTTCCCCAACGCGCGGGACGAACTTTGAGAAGTGACACACAAGCGCACGGCACGCCACACCCGCTGCACGCACCCATGAGCGTTCACCGTCTGGATCCTTCTTTGCGACGAGGACGTTTCTTCAGCCGAAGTGGTTATTCCTGCCTGCGCTACATGACCTCGCGTCGTTGTAAATGAAGCTGATGTCAAAAGGTAGGAAAGTAAAAAAATGTACTGAAAAACTGCTTCGCGTGGGGCATATGGCCCTGGTCACGTGACCCTTACCTGGCCATTAACGATGGACGGGCAGTTTTGACGAAAACCGTCGTGATAAAACACTGCCTTTTAACTCCAGAAGTGGTCTTCCAGTGTTTCAGGCCGATCAATGGATGATTGTGAACCCATTGCCCCGAAACCCGAGCTCATTTAATCTTGGTGTTCTTCCTACGTTAATGTTGGGCACATGCACGTATCCGCCAGCGAGCCCGTTCCCCACGGCACGATCGTCGTTGAGCTGCAGAGAATCTTGTTTTTCTGCATCATTGCGGGAATCTGCTACAGTGGTGTTAGAGATTTTATGATATAGCATTTTTTTTTACTCGCCACTTCCAACGCACTCCACGAAATGTTTCAACCCAAAATATTTTTGTATCTTATAATAATGATATGTAAATTAAAAAATAAGCAATTTTTAACGATGTGCCGTACTGCGCTGAATGTGCACCGCGGTGCTCGCACGCCTTGCCTTGTATTCGTACGCCGCGATGAATCTGCGATCACCGATCTGCTTTCGGGTTGAACCGCGGAATGTTCGTCAAGCATGTATGATGTGAGTCACGCTGCAGCACGTGCTGTACTCAGGAGCTTCTCGGTGAAGTTTCTTCACGGAGCTCCCAGTACGTGGAGCGAAACGTCGGACGTTGTGCCCAACGACGTGCGGCGCGACCCACAAACACATCGGAGAGCTTTGCAGCATAACCGCGGCAAAACATACGTTGTGCTATCTGTGCTCTTGTTTTCCATGAGCACTGCAACTTTGGTGATTGTGGAGTCTCCTCTTTTTCACCACCTCTCTCGACTCGTGATTCCCAAGATATTTTTAGAAGTGGCATCGACCCTCCGAGTTGTCCTCATGTTGTGGTTTCTTATTCATTCATTTTAGCTGCAGTGATTGCTGTCCCCTCTTGGGGTCATGACCCACGGTTTGGAAATCCCTGCCCTTGGGAATTTCACGACTCGTGCCAAAAATACATCGAGAGACTGGCGTATCTTTTTTACGAGAAGGGGAAAGTGCATGATTATGCCAAGGCACTGTGGATCGGAACTCGGCAACAACTTTTCTGGCACGTGGTGATGTAATGGCTTCACATCATCGCGCGAGCAAAAGCGGGATCGGATGCCAGACGTGTCATTAAAATTGTCCGACGAGGAAAAACGGAGCGAGTCGGTTTACATTAATTTCGGGACCATGGTTCTTCCCTGCAGAAGAAATTCGGTTGGGAACTCATTGGGTCATTGCTTTGTTCTATAAATGAAGAAAGTGGTTTTGTCCAGCTCTTATTTGTCTTGGGTAGAAAAAAAAAATTGGCACGAGCGAGTGGCCCTTTTTCTGTCGACGCAGAAATTCGCCGGCCAACACGCACTGTCCCTCCGTAGCTGAAGTTGATGGCTGCCATTTGTCGTAAATGTAGTTTTCATAATCTCGAAAATTGGAACGTACAAAACTGACACCCTTCTGTATGAGTCTTATAATTTCCACTCGAAAAAGGGCAAAATACCTGCCCATTCATTGCTGCCTTCCTGTGTTTGAAGTTTTAAATGTTTTTATTCGCTACGTATGGTGCTAATGATTTTAATGCGTTCTTGACAAGCCTAATCCTTTTTTACACTACTTTAAAGCCTATGATGTGTTTTTGGGTTTTACCGCGTGTTGTCCGCATTGATATCCGATATTTTGCTCCGCGTGCTAGATGATCAGTTTCTGAAGAAAGCTCTTGCATTTTTTTCGAGAAGCATGTGGAGCAAAACGTTGGACATCGTGCCAAACAACACACGGTAAAAACCCAATAACCCCATCGGGAACGCACCACAGCACGACCTCCGCAGTACTATTACTCCTCACATGAAAACCACTGAGCCTTGGCAAAAGCTAAACGTTTTGAGGTTATAATTCAGGAGAGTGATCGGAGGTAAACCCATTTGCTGGAACCTAGCACAAACCGCGTGCTGATGAACGTTTGCAAATGAAAATGCTTCTCGTCGGCGTTGCCAGTAGCTTTCCGAATGCTTTATTTATACGCAATGAAATCACTTGGAAATGTTTTTTCGTGTTTTTATTGTACATATATATTTGTACGCGGGAGTTGTGATTCGCGCGTTTTGTACGTTGTGGGTGAGGCGAGTGCAAACTACCGCATTCTCCGGATTGTGAGACTTTCCTGGAGAGTGACAGACTCGTCAAACGTGTGTCCGCTGTCCATAAAGGTAGACGGATCTGGTCGCACGCACACACACGCCGACACACGGCCAGGTTGTAAGGTGCACCACCAATGTTTACTTTAAAATAGAAAATATGGGGAGTGTACCGTGTAATCCAGAGAATACAGTACTTGCATAACTATCAGGTCTAAGCAAACGGGTCAAGAGTTGACCTATTAACCTTTTGACCTAATCATGGCTGCTGATGTGTGCTTTTTAGAATCGTCCACGCTTAATTTGTCTGTTGGGTACCACCTACATTTTTTTTAAGTTTGTAAAAAAATTATTACAAATGGCATTGAATTGATGCAAAACGATCACGCAATAAAAAAAAAGTTTTCATGTCTGATTTATGTTTTCTTTCATCTACCCCACCACACTTTGATTCTATGTGAGGCGGGGTATTCCCAACAAACATGCAACGTTGGGCCAATGGTGGAATGTGGTTGGAATCTTTGGGTCAACGTTTGGTCAACGTTGGGTCCACGTTGCAACTATGTTGCGGCTTTGGTAGACTGTTGAGTGGTATTTTGCCGGATACAATCTTGAGATATCATTTTTGTTCAATTGAAGGACGTGGGTTTTTTTCTCTCTCCAGGTTTGTGGCATAACGTGGAGTGAATGTCACTGAAATTCACTTGACTTGAACTCTTTTTCCATACTCGGCCCGGTAAACATGGAACGTTGGGTCAAAAGTTCTAACCACATGCCAACGTTGGGTCAACATGAGATGTGGCGTCACCCATATGGGTTTGACCCCGGACAGTCCTGGAATTGACATTGCTGTGTTTGGGTGGTGAGAATTGATTTGTACCGAACTTTGTCACTGTAAACTGCAATGTTTTAATAGACACGGGATGACTGAGAAATAAATCCTGGTTTGGTCTACAGTGGGAAAAGTGGCAGCCCCTAAGGTCGAAACCGGGTCTAGATGAAGTTGCTTACTTAAATGCTGTTTGGTACAATAAAAATGGTCTGAAAAGGAAATAGACCGATGGACCGATGGACCAGACCATGTTTTAGTCGGAATGTGAAGGCATAACTGAGTTACGCTCCTACACATTTACCTCAGAATCTAGCTTCTACATAAATAAAGACCTTAATCTGTCTCAAAAACCTCTTGGGTACTTCCCAACAAGGTAGAAAGCTGACATTTGGTACATAGATTTTAGGACAGCAAAACAGAAACATCTTTAAATCCAAGATTGATTATTTTAAGGCCTCAAAATCTTGATTTGAAGTGCCCCATCAAAAACCTGATGACGATTGCTTGCGTTGCGATCGAAACGTCGTGATCTATTATTTTTCCACCTACGTGACTTTACCGAAAGAACCAAAGAGTATGGATTCATGCAGTCACGAAAGCTTCAAATCAAGATCAGCAACACATTCCTGCGGAGGGAGCTGGTAGGAACGTTGGGTTGCTCGGTCAATGGCCAGGGTCAACGGCGGCGTGGTGTATTCCGCAAATATGGCCGACTGAGGGCGGGCACAAGCCGGCGTGAGTAGGTTAAACGTTGAGTTTTATAAGGGCACCACGGGGTGACCAGCCCCTCAACACCCAGCCCCACCCCTCCCACCCCCCACCCAGCCCCACCCTCCCCACCCAGCCCCTCCCCACCCTCCCCACCCAGCCCCACCCTCCACACCCTCCCCTCCCCACCCAGCCCCTCCCCACCTAGCCCCTCCCTGCACGACGGACACAATAATCCCCTGTGGGCTCGTGTAATCAGGAGGTTCCTACCAGTATAATAGGATTGTGCGTGTGTCTGTCTGCAACTTACCTGGATGACGTCATGCCAGATTGGGGTGAGGTGAGACGGGGGGTTGATGCCATCATAAAGGCTGGGTTGAGAGCGCAGTACCAACGTCACGCCAGTTGGAGGTGAGGTTGCGAGAAGACAATTCGATGACGTCAGACGCTGGGTTGTTGAGAGGAGTAAAGACGTCACCAGATTTGGGGTGAGGTGACAAGGGAGGTTAATAACGTCACGAGACGCGAGGTTGCGATGGGCGTGATGACGTCATGATACAGAATCTTTATATTGGAGGAAATCGATGAGGTTTCAAGCTTTTTTTTTACAGACGTTCAGTAGGGGCAGGTCAGAACGTTACAACAAGAAACACTTAAAAAAAAACACGACGTGAGTGCAAAATATAGGAACGGTTATGAAGTGGTATAATCGGTTTGTGAAAGCATCAGTCTCTGTACAGAATCGCCATCCTTTACCGCGGAAACTCTGCCAGTGTGTAAGAATCGCACCTTACAATGACGATACGACGTTTTAAATTTCCCGCCAAATTTGCGTTGACGCCTGACGTCACCCTGGTCGGGATGCGGGGGGAGGGGTGACGTCGTGACGTGTGACGTCTCGAGGGGTAGTGGGGGGAGTCGCTGAGCCGTTGTTAAATCGACGGCGACGTCGCCAGCAAAACAGCGTCCAAACCAACTCCGCGAAAACACGTCCACCACTATAACCACCACCAACACAGCCGCCACCGCTACAACCACGACGACCACAGCCAGCACCAGGAGCTGAGAGAAGGCGATGTTCGGTCTCAGAGATCTGGACGACGATCCCTTCATGGCGTGAGCGAGCCCCGGTGTTAAATCGTCTCTCCCCCACCCCCCACTCGCGTTTAAGTCGTCGTGTTTTTGTCAAGATAATCATTAATGTGTAATCATCCGTCACCCCCCTCTGCTCTCGTCGCGATGGCGAGGTGGATGTTGACGTTGTGTACGGCTCGTCTCGGTAAAGGGATATAGATACCAGGCCGATGTTGGGCCTCACCGACGCTTACCGCTCTTGCCTGAATTCGCTGCCCGGCTTGAGCGCTGTTGCTCGGCAGATGGATAAGGCTGAGAGAGGGGGTGGAGGGGGGTCTCCCCCACCAGGCCGATACGACTCGGTGTCTTAATGATGCGCGCGGTCTTTGTGTCTCTGTGTTTGTCTCCGTGTGTGTCGCTTTGCTATGCGTTTGTGTGTCTTTGTATTGGCCTTTCGATGATACGCGATGTGTATCCGTGTGTGACTTTGCGGGCGTGTTTGTGTTGTGTCGGTGCCTCTCGTGATTCGCGCTTTCTGTCTTCCTCTCCCGTGTCTGTCTTGTGCGTTTGTTTCTCTGTAGCGTTGCATCCACTCATTATAGCAATTCGCCCTCTCTATCTCTGTGTCGGTGTGTGGCCTCTGAGGCCGTGTGCGTGTCTCACATCTGATGCGTCTGCGTTACCTCGGTGTCTCTCGAATGGCGCGGGTTCGGGTGTTCGTGTCTTTGTCTTTGCGTGTGCAATGTGTTGTCTCTGGTTCAAGTGACCCGCTCCCCTTGTGTATGTGTACTGTGTTGGTGTCTGTGAATGTGTTGGTGTCTGTGAATGTGTTGGTGTCTGTGAATGTGTTGCATCGTTGTCTCATGAGCCTCCCTCTCGCTCTGTGTATTTGTGCGAGTCTGTCCGTGAGTTGTATCGCTGTGTATTTCTCCATAGTGTGTGTGTGGGGAGCGGTAGTGTAGTGGTTAGCGCTACGCTGCACTGCGAACCCGGCTACCCGAGTTCGATTCCCCCTCACGGCCAAAACCAGTGACGATTATTTGAACCTGTCCTGGGCCTCCCCTAGGTCGACTCAGCCTCAAATGAGTACCTGGTGCTGGCCACTCATCCCCCACCCCCTCGTGTATCGTGCTTGTTAACAGCACTTGTCCCATCAGTATATTAAGGCTATACGGCGGATCTTTGTCTTTTTTGTTTGTTAGTCATACTTTAGTGTATATAGTGACTATTATTATATCTTAATCTCTCTGTTTTCATTCCGTCGGGTTATGGATTTATGTGATCTCTACCTGTCTCGCTTCGTATTATTCCAACTTCTCTATTGTCTCCGTCTCATTGTATGGACGTGTCTTGTAGCATTATGTTTATTTAAGTTTGTATGCGTCTCACCTCTCAATGTGACTTGTACGTTTCACTTCCGCCTGAGCTATACTATATACCGTATTGTTTTATCGAAGTCTTCATCTCTGTCTTATGCATCTCTCAGTCTGCGTACCTTGGCAGCCTCTCAGTTTTCTCTTATCTAACTCCTCCTGGTCTTTATATGTTTTATCTTTCACCGTCTGTCTCCATTCAGTCTCTTATTCACCTGTTCTCTATCACTGTACTTTTTTTGCATCTCCACTCTGTCTGTCTATGTATATTAGCTCTTGTGTGTTGTGCCGGTGTCTTGTGTACGTCTTTGTTTCATGCGTGTCTGTGCATCTTTGTTATTTATCCATCTTGTTTTTCTCAGCGAGTCTTATAACTGTCTCTTGTCTCACGCGAGTCTGTATTTGCGTCTAATTTCCCTCAAGATTCCAGTGTTTGTTGTGTTTCTGTCGTCGCCTCTTAGTATCTCTTCTCTTCTTCTGGGCGTCTCGTATCGCGTGACCTTAATCCTGCTGTCGTTCGCTTTAACTTTGCCGTCTTCACGGCCCTCCCCTCCCAACTCCCTTCGAAGCTCAAACTCTCGTCATCTACCATCCCACCAGATTTAAACCCAATCTCCATGTCTGACTTTACTGATCCGACCTTGGCGTCATCGTCTCCTCTATGCGACTGATCATTACCGATAATTTCAACATCTATGTTGATTTTATTGGATTCCAGCAACCTTTCAGTCAGTTTTATAATGCACGGATCTCGCCCAACTGATCTCATACACCACTACTAAACTGTGACATTATACTAGGAAATAGTGCAAAAACTTGGAGTTGCTGTAGATATTTTAACTCTGCAGGACATCTGTACAACATTTTCCGCATCCACCTGCTATTATAACCCACATCCATGACTTTATCAAGGCCTCCCAAAATATGTCATTTGCAAACTCAGGTTGATTCAAAATAATGCTGCCAAACATCTCGCCCACAAACGAGACCATTTTACCCCGAAACTACCATCCACCATCTTTGTGATCCTCCACGGACTTGCACCATCACTGAACCTTCTCATCCCACTCTACTCCCTCTCCACACACTCCGCTCCAGCAACCAAGGCCTTCTGTTGGCCACGAGTCAACATTTGTTCCATGGGACATCGCTCATTCTCCCTCGGTTGCCCATGTTGCCTTGCACACCCTCCAGACATCCGTGCTGTCGTCTACCCATGGCTGTTTCAAGTCCAGGCTCAAAACATTTTCCTTCTGCCCCTCATGAAAACATTATCACGCGCACCGTTTCTGTGGAGTATCTGCAGATGCAATCGCATTCAGACACATTATGTTCATCCGATTTCTATTGTATTGATTGATTGTAAAGTACATTTTATTTAACAGGTTTTGAAATTCAGGGCATTCCATTAAAACAGCTGAGGTGTGTCGAATATTGTATTGTAAAGTGCCCTGGGGTGCTCTGCATTAGGAGCGCTATATAAAAACAATGCGTTGCATTGTACGGGTTGTGGGGCTGCTTTTTTAATGTCAGCTATCATTGGAGGGCAGGTAATGGATACATGTTTCATAATGTCTAATTCGTGTTGCCCATCGGCTGTTGCCCATCGGCTGTTGAGTGCTCTGCAACCAGTTTTATAATTGTGTTTTCCAGACCCAGGTATTAAGAAAAAAGGAAATAATGTAGAGGGCATATTTGAACAGGTGTGAGAGCCTATTGGGATTGTTTACCTGGAGGGGGGGGGGTCGTTAAGAGTGGTAGTTAAGGTTAGGGTCAGGGTTGGTATTCAGTGAAGTGACTCAACATCAAAAAAGTAAATAAGCTGATCATAAGCCTCCTTCACTTATCTGTCCCTCCACAAAAAACTAGTTTTGATGCATCCCATCAGCCACACTGCTGTACTGGCATCGTCCATGCCCTCTGGGTCAGAAGAGGGAACGACACAATGTGCTGTTTCTTGCATCGTATGCCGTGGTTATGTAAATAATTTACATAGGAATTTACAAATACAAAAGTTATTCCGCATGGCATTATTTATTAATGGGGCAAATGCGGTGTTAAAAGCACTTATTAAGTCTGGCACAGCACACAAAAGTGGTTGGTGATGCTAGCATCATGCCTGGTCCCCTTTGACTCCCTCGTCCTGATGTTTACTCACTGCACCAGGTTGAGTGAGTCCACATAGGGGAGGGCCAGATGAATTTTTGAGACCGCTTGCCATGAATGTTCGTGGTGACTGGGATTCGAACCCATGTTTTTGGGTTTGGAGTTCAGTTAGTAAATCAGTGCACCTCTGCTCCCCACTGCATTAACACACTCAACCAGACTCGTGCGAGAGTCATAAACTACTAGATGCTAAAAATCCGCACACTCCCAATCCAGTTTTTTTTTAGTGTAGTCGCCCTTTAATATAAAATGTATGTTTTGTTTTGTATGGTAAACAACGTTACGTGTATCAGCGCATATTTTGGTTGTTAAAAATACTGTATTAGCAGCATCTCTTTGGTCAACTATTATGTGTGTGGGAGTCTGGGAATCTGTGTGAATATGCCTATGTGCTGTTCCGTGAGTGAGTTTTTACGTGTGTGTTTATGCATTTGTGTGTTTGTTTTTGTGCGCGTGTACTGCACATACACAAAAGTCTGGGTAATCGTGCTACTGCGGCTGTAGCGGGTTGAGTTTTTGGCTTTATAAGGCAGTTGCCCACATTGCATGTGTAAGATTTCATGGTGGATATGGACTTGTGATTAGGAAACAAAGAACATGGTAATTTAACTAGATACATTTGGGTTTTTTTACCCCCAACGTCTGCATCATTTGAATATATTATTCTAAGACTTTTAAACCATATCTTGGTGCATTGAATCCAGCCTTAAAGGATAACTGTTTTGAGTTTTATTTTAGAACACTGTAACATCCCAGAGAGCTCAAACTTGGCGCCTGATTACCAAGTTGGGGTGTGATGGTGCACATCTCTGATCTAGCATTTTTGAGGCAAAGGGTTGGTGGATTGCTCAGGTTTCGTGAAATTCCCAAACTGGTAGATGACCAGAAAGATACCAGTTACATTTGTATCTTTTTTGTGTGAACCCATCTGTTATGCCCTCATATGCACAGTCAGCTTCTCTGGCCACTAGATTTCCTTCCACAAGAAAAAAAACTCTGATAAAAAAAAACGTTAGCAAAAAAGTCCCAATGCAACACCCTGATCATAAAGAAAGGTTCTGAGGAACAATACATGAACAAAAAAACTACTGAAATTATAGTGTCAATAAATAATGTACAGCCCTTTGTCAATCCACTGCTTAGATGAAGACCTTCTCCACGTTGTGCTGGTAATGAGTGATGTTTGACCATACTTCACCACTGGTCAGGGAAGGTTGTGCAAGGGTGGGGCATCAAAACCGGGTTCAGATCATTATCGCCACCGATGTTTGTCATGACCGGGAATGGACCTGAATGCTGCTAACCACTGCACCACTGGTCCCACCCCCAGATTAATGGAAGGAAGCTATTAACTACATAAAATCTAAATGACATTTGATTGAAGTTGAGTAAAATGGCTGAATGGAATGAGTATGGAGTTACCAAAAAGTGCCTTAAGGTAAATTTTTAAAAATTACCCTCAGCTCACATGGTGTTAAGAGACCATTCAGCATATATGGCTCTATTACTATTATACGCAGAATTTAGAGAAACCTATGGCTATAAAAAAAGATTGGCCAAGTGGCTCAGGGTAGACCGAGCAGCTCACAATTGGAAGGTTGTAAGTTAAAATCCTGGTTGGGGCGGTTGACTTGGCCCCACCATCCCTCCGGGGTCCATAAAATAAAGACAACTTTGTGGGAAGTCAACAGTGATTGTTGTATGCATAGATTCCTCCAGCTGAAGGCATGTAGTATTTTCACGACAAGCTCAGGACTGTAAACAATGCCTTAATGCTCAATCGAGCATGAAATGTCTGACTGGTAAAGACAACATAGAATAAGGATGTGTACATGACCTAAAAGTGTAGCTCGGTATAACAGCGATGGCAACACTTTAATCTGTGCACCCGTTCCTCCCCCGTGCGCGGTCTCTTTTGCTCTCTCTCCCGATCTCCCGGACCCATCTCCCCCCACCCCCACAAATTCCTGGACCCCGCCGGTCCCTGAAAACATGACTGGTGGCGCCGTCTCTCTCCCAAGCAGCGACCCTTTCCGGGCACATCACGAGCGCGTGCGCCGCGCAATGCAGGGCTTCCCAGCGCCGATGCCCCTCGCTCTGCCCGACGCCCGTGCCCCCATGGGCCTCTTTGCTCCGTTCCCGAGATTGGTGAGGCTGACGTCGGCGCGTCTCGTTTAGTACTCCGCACAGTAAATGTTGCTGCCCCGCAATTGATTTGTTGTGCCACTGCTGGTGGAGGGGCCCCACTAAAGGGAGCTCTGGAGAGCCACCCCACAGGGTATTATTGGCCTGCTCTTCCATACTGGCTAGACATCTTAGAAGAGATGGGAGAATGTACACTTTATCCCACCATTCGCAACTTGCTGATTATTAACTGTGGTGTACCCATTTATATTCCTGGGTCGACAGCGGTGGGCGATTTTAAGAAACTTGCCCAATGAACCTGTGACCTGGATTGCAAGTCCAGTGTGCTAACCACTATGAGATGGCAGCATCTCCCCTCACTGGTTGTATTAATTGTCATGATTAGGAATTGTTTGATTCAAGAATTTGTTGTTTATTTTTGTTAGTACTCTGCAGGGATTCCTTTCTCACCCCGGCAAAGCGCACTCTGTGATTGGCTACAAAGAGCTCTCCAGTCCTTCAGATTATGAAGGGAGGTACTAAATTAATAAATTAACATGTACTATCACAGTTCATGCTGGAGATGTTGCCACTTATGGGTGTTGAAATGTTTGGGCTATGAGCCTCGTGGCTGAATTCGAAAAAAGATATTTTGCGCCTGGGTCGATTTGCTGAAGCCCATGGCCACCTGTGTCACTGGCTTTTATTTTCACGCAGCTGTGTTTTGTTTCACACTCTAAAGCGTTACACGCGTCATTGAAGGCTGAGTGTTAAAACGGGCACTCGTCGCCGAGAGTGAGGAGTCTGGGCAGTGCGCCTTTCCTCCCCCAAGTGTCTCCTTAACTTTTAAATCGAACGTTTTACAAGTCGCGTTGCCGAACACCCATCTGTGCCGTGTTAACGGCAAGCCGCCCGCGCTGTTTGAGTGTCCTATGAGTGCCGTAGTTTGGACCTTGTTGAGTTGATTTGGCCACACGTGCACTGTATCACTAACGGCGGTCTTAGTTGTTGCAAAAATAAATTTAGGGTGTTTGTAATTTTAGCTGTGTTATTTGTTGCACTTTTTTATGCTTGGCTATGCCATTAAGCAAATTCTCTGTTGGAATTATTGTAGGATTAACGGTAATGGTGTAGGCCCTGTAATTGCTTGCTTATTCCACTTTTGGTGGAGGGGCGCTCACTTGAGGGAGCGCTGGACTCCCTCTTGAGTGTATTTATGGCCTCCTCTATCACGCCGTTCAGACGTCTTGGAAGAGGTTGGAGTACCCACACTCTACCCCACCATATATATACGTCCTGCCTGTCAAGGAACTGTGGTGAACCCATTCATACTGTGAGTGGATAGAGGCAGGGGGATTTGAGAAACTTGCTACACTGTTTCAACTGCCGTTTGAAAAAGAGCTTCATAGCTGATCGGATTCCTCCAGTTTAAATAAAGATTTTTATTCTGATGTCAGATTGAATTGATGACCTCTTAATTGCAGGTCCATTGTGCTAACCATTATTTCATGGCAATATTTGTGAGATTCAATGAGATGAACTATATAATATTTTACAGTAATTCATTCAGAAAGCCACCATCGTGATCAAGACTGCGTTTCAGGAGGGTATTGCATTGGGATGTTTGGCCATCTCCTTACTGATGAGTGCTTTGCGTAGAGCAGGAGATTAGAGTACCGTATAAAACCCACGCATAAAGAGGGATAACGCTTTGGTAATGTATTACGCTAAAGAACCATTTTCAGGTAGATGGTTCTGAACAACTAGATTAAGTACTTTTTCTGGAAGATGTTTACCATGTTCCCTGGATTATAAGACACTGTAAAATTTGACACACTGCAGGCTTGTGCCCTGTGTCGATAAAGTTATACAAATCTGGACTCGCACACAAAACACACAACTTTTTCTTTAGAATACAGATGGGAAAAAGTGCATCTTATAATCCGCAGAATAAGGTAAGTGTAAATGTACGAGTGGGACTGAACAGCCACAACAGCCCTCTTCGTGCTGTACTTCAATGTGGGCTGTTAGTGAGCAGGGCCAAGAGTTTGAGCTGCTGGCTTCTGAACTCTTGAGGCCTCGGTTACACAGCTGTGGCGAGGGAGCAGAAACATTTCTAAGGTTGCTGAATAAGGCGCTGAGTAAAAACATAAATAATTCAGCTTTCTGTGTGGGGCAGTGATGGAGGCGTGCGTTGTCCTGTGGATGGCGCGATATGCTGTGTGTGCGATTTGTGCTTGTTTACGCTTGAGCTGGAAACGTCAATAATCCCACGCGAGCCTTCGTGCCTCGCTTGTGACCTCATCGCGGGTCGATATAAAACCCAAGACCGTGACAGTGGCAGGAAATGCCGGTGACAGGTCGCCAAGAGAAAACGGTTTTGAAACGTATTGTTCTGGTGTTGAGTTCTTTGGTGTGAAGAAGCTGATGCGTCATGATTGATCCCTGGCGCCACGGAATTTGATGAATCGTTACAATTCTGGGTCACAGTTTGGTCTTGAGAATTAATGCGCGTACTCATTATGCGTTGCCGTGAAGCATTATAGGTGAAAATAAATTATACGCAGGATTCCGTTCCGTGAAAAAAATACCGAGACCATCAGCCCAGAAACCATGAAGCAGCATTTGTTTGAGCAGAAATTGGTTGTATTGGGATGTGTTTGTGCCGTCTCGAATGCCTTGTCTCGTTCTCTCGTTTATTTAATTAGCTTAAACGCAACATGTGCTGTATTTTAAATATGTCATAAATAATATCTGACGTGCATATTTCAATGCGTACTGCGTAAGGCTAAGAATAGTTTTTAATTGATAAATCATGATACTCCTTTAAGGAACTCTGTAATTTCCTTTGTCTTTTTGGTCCAGACATTAACTTAAGTGGTTTGTTTGTAATTTTGTGTTGTCGGGATTTTAATTACACGATTTGTGTGTCCCAGTGACTAAACGCTATTGGCTGTTCCCTGCCTAACTGTCTTTGTATCTCACTGGGTCGTGACCGAGCAGCATCTGCCACATTTTTGTTAACCTGTCGCCCTTTATAAATAAACCTCATGAGCCTTGCCAGTGTTAAAGGAATACATCACCCCAAAATAACAAGTAGCTCTTCGCTTTTAGTTACATATTTGATTGTGTGCTCCAGGATATATGGCGTGAAGCGTCAGATTTTTTTAACAAATTAAAAATACATCAAAATTGTTGATCATCTGCGCCATTGTAATGCTCTAGCTATATTTTTGCGTTGACGTTAAATTACAATTATTGGGAGTGATGTCTATGGCAGCGGGTTCAACCGTGAAAGCCTCCCCCACACCAAGTTAGTCCCGGAGGTTGTTCGACCACTCTTCACCTTGCTTGTCAGAAATTTACGTTGAACTTCTTTCGCACCATACTTAGCCAACTATGCTCATCGGAGGTGCGGGTCAGGGGAGAGCCCAGGACAGGTCCAGATATCACTCGTTGCAGATGTTAGCTGTGGTCAGGAATTGAACTCGGTTCATGGTGCAGTGGAAACTCACCACTGCGTCTCCGCAGAGCTTCAAACTTGTGTGGGCAACGGATGTGGACACACGGGATATGCGTGGCCAAATAGTAAGGGTTGTTTTCTATTTGTTGGGTATTCCTTCAAACCAAGCTGGCAGTAGTTTTTGTTTTCAGGAGCACCTGCATTCATCACTGCCCCATTATATGCGTTTGATATGCGACGTGGGCTAATTGTGGTGTTGGCGCTTCCTTAACTTGGGTCTCTCGTCTGCTTCACAGGGTTTCGGAATGCAGCTCTCTCCGTTCGGCGCCTTCGGAAACCCGATGGTGAGAGCTTCATGTTTTAATTTTTAAGAGCTTATTATCTGTTCGTTTGTTTGCCCATTTTGTATTGCATTTCGTCAAGAAACCTCACGCCATCAAGTATACAAACCGATCTGAGCGAAGATATTTTCTTGGACGTTTATGCTTGCTTTGTATCCTTGCTGCATAGTAACCGAAGCATGTTATTTTGTATTTCTTTAACATTTTATCCTAGATGTGGTCGTGTGGTAATACCGTGTTGGAGCACTGAACTGGTATCTCTGACAACTTGAGTTTCAAATTGGCCATCTGGGATTAAATTGGCTTCTCAAATGTATTGAGTTGTTCGCCTCGGCCTTGTGGCCATGAATTACCGTGATTACCATAACTGCATACATTACCATGATATAAAACTTGTTTTTTGCTTCGTTTGGCATATTTCAAGACTGAGGATATATTTTTTAGTTTTGACTGTTATGTAACAAACACATCTACAGTCGTGCCTGTGCACCACCTCTTGTCTTTAAGGGGCAATTCAAGAGACTCGGAAGTAGGTCTGTGACATCTCCTTCCAGAGGCCAATCTTTAGTGCGAGAGTTCCTAATGTAAATATAATCGCCTCATGACATGGTGCTAATAAACGCAATTGGAATGTTAAGCGCGAAAAAAAAAATACCAACTAAAAGTATTCGAGGGAAAAAAAACCTCCCACGTAATCCTAAAAATAAGAAATCCTGCTGCGGGGGATCAGCCGTGCTCGCGAGACACGTGACGTGGGAGCGCCGAGGCTGGCCGAGGTGCCGTGAAGGAAGAATTAGTCGCTCTAAAAATAGCTCCCACGAATGCTGATCGCGTGTCGCCTAGCCAACGTATGACTTAACATCAACGTTTGTCCCCTGAGCCGCCCCTGACACCTGTACTGCATGAGGGTTTTAAATTTATTAGAAATCATGGAAATGCAGGCAACTCTTGGTTATCCGCAGTGGAATAGGGAAGGATGGCCCGGATATGAGAACAATGCAAACACGGATAATGCAAAACAAATACGTGGGGCAAAATTCTGTATTTATTACTTAACTACATAAGTTTAGGGGTGAAGATTTATAATGTGTTTTTTTTATTGCCTCTTAAAGTAATCCTTTTACTTGTCGACGTGTTTGAAGTCACGAGGCAGCTAATAATTTAACCGACGCGTGTGTAAAGGACAAAAAAAATTCCGCACACACGCTTATGTTGTAAACTTGAATGATACTCCGGTAAATAATCCAGAATTGGCTCTGGCTTCAAAAAGGTAACTGCTAACCAACATAACAAATACTCTTGTCCTGTAGATTGGTACATTAGGATGCTCGTCCTGCGCTGTCTAACATCGGTTTAAGCTGCTTTTGTGAGAGAAAATGTAATTTTGAATGGCCATCATTGTGTGCTCCAGTGATGCTGTAAAGTGCGGTGCTTGCTGGTAGCCAGCACTACAATTGTGGCACTTAGCACAATGCATGTTGTGCTTGGCTCTTTCGGTTGTGTAACATGGACTCTGAGGAAACATCTATTTTTTCCATTGTCAGCAGACAAAATATACTGGCGCTACTGTGCATTTGCGCCGCTATTGATGAATAAATTGCAACAATTTAACTTGTTTATTTGGGAGCTTCTTCATCCTTGAAGTGAAAATAAGATACGGCATCACGTGTGGGTGTCGCTCGCTGAGTTTTTTTTGTCATGCTCCGTGCCGTCGCTCCTCCCCGTCTCTTCCTTCCGGTCGCCGTGTGCAGTCGGGTGTCATGATGAATCCGTTCCAGATGATGGACAGCATGATCAGCAACATGCACAGCATGATGTCGTCTGATATGCACGGAAATTATGTGAGTACCGGGTGAACACGCACTGCCGACTCCAGAGTTGCTTGGGCATCAGCAATTTTTTTCGGCTTGTTCAATTGAAATGTTTTTTTATACGTTTAAACTAAGGTTGAAAGCATTAAAGCGTTTTGCATTAATTAACTTTGTAGATTGGATAACTTTTTAGAAACCCCAAAAAATTGAAAGGGTTGCTAAAAACTTGGCGGTAAAATACCAGCGTTAGATATGTCAGCCTTTTCGGCCAGTGCGTTGACATCACATGCCCGTTGTGCGTGCCTCGCTTCCCCATGATGTACTGCATTTTCACGAGGTCCATGCCTCATGCACGGTATACGCATCATTTCGTTGTGCGGCTCAAAAGGTAACGTTATCAGTGTCAAATTAAATATTACAGAGGACAAACGCAAGTTATAAATCGTTAAGAGAGTCCATGCGTATGCATAATTTTAAATATTATTGTTCGAACAAGTGGCGGTCAACCGTAGATTTGGTTGAATAGTTTGCATTCTTACCTCCTGGTTTCTGGCATGGGGATTCTCGATGCAGTTTCAAGCAAAATGTTGTGTTTAAGTACTTCAATAAGTTGCGAGAATTGTTCTTCGATCTACTGGTGAGCCGAGATAACAATAATTGGCGCATAAAATACTTGTACGCGCGACATTTTTTTTGTTGGTCTGTCAGGTGGTGAAGGGTTGCACGATAACAATTTGGCCAGATCATTACGTGGCCATTCCAAAAAATCTATTATGAATCTGTTTTGTAATTGTTTTAATATAGTTGTTTTTTTAAGTCAGAGCGACGGCAAGCCCAGGGTGATTTTCAAGCGCCGCAGAGTTGATGCAGGCACAGTGCACGTTGTGTCCCCAGGAGACAATCAGCCCCAACCCGAACGGGCACTCCTTCTCGTCCACCACCGTCATGTCCTACAGCAACATGGGTGACGGGCCTCCCCGTGTCTACCAGGCGAGCAGCCAGACCCACCAAGTGCCCGGGGGGGTGAGTGTTGCACCGAATCGCACCGCCATGAGTCGCACCGCATCATGTGCCCCGCACGGCAGTAGCGGCACGCTCCACATCCTGCACGTCAAGGTGCGCTGTCCACAGCCGTGCCAAATCCCGCGGCGGGATTTGTGCATCAACAAATATCCTTCACCTGGATAATGCACGCAACACAGACTAGGGATGCCTGGTTAAACTAAATAAATAGTAACACACGGCAGAGATAATACACAACACACCACAAATACGGAACACACCACGGGAAATTCCCTGCAGTGGAGGTATATGTCACAGTGAAGGTAAACACAACAGTGAATCCACACATCACGGATTATACACAACCACGAAACACACCGTGACGTATACACACGCCATTAGAACGCCACCAGATATACCATAGACACGGCATACATGAAAAAAAGAGTCTTGAGTTTTGAGGCTTTCATGGAGGAGAAAAAGGGTATATATTTTATGTAAGATCACACATCACAGCAAATACGCACAACATGGATAATACACGCGGAACACATCATCACAATAAGAGCCTTGAGACTCTGTCAGGCTTTGTGGATGAATGAAGGGATTAGTATTATAAATACACATACACCACACGGTGGTCATTGAATAGACTTAAAAATATATGCATCACGACATTACTCACAGTATGCATAATATACACACAAGAGTCAAAACGCAGTGCACGAAATATCCACGCTGTGGAGAATACACCACTACACACAGCATATGCATACACTATTCAAATACACAGAGCAGAAAAAACACCTACTCGAACAAATCCACTTCACAGAATACACGTAACATCCTACAGTACACAAGAAAAAACACGTAATCAATTACACATACCACAACGATTAAAACACACTGTAGCAAACAAAAAACACCGAATGCACTCCACAGAAAACACACAAACACTTAATGGAATACACATACTACAACAAATGCACACAACACACACTTGCGCTTTCACAGTCACTTCGTGCGCCGACCCCTTGGTTGCGGCTCTGCGATCTGCCATTAACTTGCTCATCTCTCATTAACGTGCAAATTTTCACCTGGCAGCCCTTTGATTGGTGGAAAACCAACCACCGTCGGGTTCGGCTGCCCACCACTTACATTATCATTGGCTGCTGACATTTGGGCTACGCCCATTTCAAAACCCTTATAAACCGTTTGCCTTGGAAGCTAACCCCCCTGTTCCTGAAGACGACCGCTTGTGTTGCGATCGAAACTTAGTTTTTGTTATTTTTTGTTATTTTCTTTGAACCTATCTACGTGACTTTACCGAAAGACCCAAGAATATGAATGCCTGCAGTCACGAAAGCTTTAAGTCAAGATACAACACAGACTGTTGCAAATGCGCAACATTTACACGCCACAGCAAACATGTACACACTTCGGCAAATGCACACACTACAGTGAAGTACGAAATGAACACATAGCAACAACATGCACCACTCAATTAACACGCAGTACACAATTATCATTCAGTGACGAGGAGACATGCCAAAAAACGTATTGTTTAATGGGATCAATCCCTATTTAAAAAATCATCACAGTTAAATGCGGGTATGAAGCTATGGCAGATTGCTCTTACTCAGTTTAACAAAACATTAATATTTTTGTGCTCTAACCCTATAGAGAGACCGGTCTCCACCATAGAAATCACCGGCTCAGTGCCGCTAATGGAGGGTACCTGATGCCCGTTGGAGTGTAGAGATATGTTAATTCTTTAGCAAACTTAAAGCTATGAACAACTGTTGCTTTGTAACATCGGTTAAGATGTGGCTTCTTTGGTCTGCGTGTCGGTTGGACGCCGGGGGTTTAAACTGTGATAGAGCACTGAGCAGGTACCACTGTGATGCTCAATATGTATTTGGGGGAAAAAAAAACTAAATTAGAACCCACGGTTGCCCGCAAACCATGAGTGGGGTAATTAACGGCAGTTGGGCCATTGTCAGCTTGAGCCGAGGGTGGCTGTGAGCGATCAGCGTTGAACAGCGAGCGATGCCGAGCTGATGGTGGGGCTGGGTCCGCGGTGTCCGGCGTGAGCAGGTGCGAGAGGTGCGGCGGTCGGTGCGCGACTCGGAGAGCGGCCTCGAGAAGATGTCCATCGGCCACCACATTGGCGAGCGCGCCCACATCATTGAGCGCTCGCGCAACCATCGCACGGGCAACCGCGAGGAGAACCAGGACTTCATCAACCTGGAGGAGAGTGAGTAAAACTAAACTACACAATTTTTTATCTCACCAGGTGAGACCCACTGAGCTATATATAGGTCTTTTTCAGAAGTGACCTGGTCACAAATGATAGCCCAAAGAAGTAGCTTATCATGTGGAAATTTATAGCAATCAAATACTCTGAACGCACATTGAATTTGAAAATAAAGTGTCAAGGCCGTAGCCTATAAATTATCTGCAACCCTGCTGTAAACAAGTTTATCGCTGTCACTAAAGTATCTATGGTTACGCACACCCATTTTGTCGTTATCATTTGACAGAGTGCAAACTTAGTTTTGTTTACAAGTCATGTTATTTTAAGCTCAGGGACTTGGAAGCCTTTGGCCAAGATGCTCACTCTGGTATCTGAGTTCTCGCCACTGGGTCTGAATGTCACAAACCCGACACCAGCCCCACTTACAGCCCCACTTACCAGCTGCTAAGCCTGGCCTGGCATGTTTGTACTACGCCCTTCATCTAGCGCTTCGGAGGCAAGAGTTGACAGATCATGGCAGATTTTGTAAAACTATCAAACCTGCTGGGCTGTGAAGGTATCTGAGTAATGGCGATTCCAGCTAATTTTTCCTGTGACTCATCTCAGTGTTCTCTCTTCGAGTGTGGGTTTTCCCTGGGTATTTTGGGTTTCCTCCCACAAGCAAACCCGTCCTCGAAAGGCAGGTGCCTCCTGATACATTGTCTTGAAACTTGAAGTTCTTCTGGACAAATGAATCGCCTACATCTACGGCCCTTTTGTCAGTTGACTGCTGCATGAGGGGGCCCTTGCCATACCAGTCATGGGTGTTATTTGACCATAACAATAATAATTAAGCGATTTGTCAATCGGTTGCTATATAAAGATTCTTTGACCATACGTCACGCTGGTCAGTGTGGGTTGGTCAAGGTGGACCCAGGACCGGTTCAGATACCATTTGCTGCTATTGTTAGACCGGCAATCAGATTAATGTCACCAGTTTCACCGTGTGTGCCAAACTACTGTGCCACTGCTCCACCAATTTCACCATTCTCCACCGCTTAAAATACAATTTGTTTCCCTCATCCTGGCCAGTCATTTTTCAGAAATTAATGCTCCAGATGTGGTGCCGTGAGGGCTGCTGGTTTGAAGTTGGCGCCAATTTATCCCATGCCCTAACCCTGGCTCCCCCCTCTGCCCCCCCTCTAGCTGAAGCACCGGCGTTTGACGCAGAGTTCCGCTCCCGCACCTCCCAGTACGCGGGTGGCGGAGGTGGGGACCGTCGCATTGACTACCGTCGCCGTGCCGACCGCACCCCTGCCATCATGCCGGCCGGGGCTAACAGTGAGGTGCCGGTGAGGAGGTACGACTGGTGAGGGCGGGGGGGGGGCGGTGGTGGCTGGGGTGGCCGGGGTGGGGGCTCACGCTTCCTCCTCCTCATCCCCGCACCCCCCACCCCCGCTCCCTCCCTCGCCGTCGCCTCGGAGACGGAGCCGCGCACGATGCTGTATGGTACGTGGACAGAGCGGGTACTCGCCGTACTGCGGTACACTGCACCGCACAATGTTATGCAGTAAGGTCTCAAGAGTATGCGGGGGTTAGGTTCCGTGTACCCCCGCGTAAGCGCGAATTCACGTAAGCTGGGATTCGCCTTTACGTGTGTGGTATATAGCATGTTATAAATGTACAGAAATGTACAGTACTGAAACAGTAAATGATTCACTAATCATCAGTAGCGTCCAGGTCAGATAGAACACTAGATATTTTTTTGGACTCGTTTTTTGCGCGGGCGATACAATTATACGGCCTCAAATCCATGTTCGCGTGATGGCGGGGTGGGTGATTTGACTCTCTTCCCGCCCCATGGGTGTAGTGAAAGTACGAGTCACAAGTGTCAGTGATTCAGGGTCAGTCGCGTATGAGTGCGTCCGCGTACTCTGAGACCTTACTGTACTGCACTGTGTTATACCACGCCTCGCTGCGGTACACCGAATAAGCACTGCAGTGCGGTATACTGCAATGAACTGCACTGTGCTCCACACTGCATGGTCACTACACTGCACTGCTACACTACACTGCATCACACTGCTCCATGGCACTGCACTAGAGTACACTGCATTGCGCTGCGCTTTGATAAAACTCGCTGGACTGTGCGACACACCACTGCACTATTCCACACGATACCGCACTGTGCGGCATACCACTGCACTACGCTGCTGAACATTTCACGTCACTACACAGTGCTGCACTGCAGAATGTTATACCACACTGCACCCACAGTATACCACACCAGATGAACAAACCCATACTGCCCTTCACAACGCACCACACGGGTGCACTCCACCACACTGGACCACGCTGAACTGTCACTCGTTGCCTAGTTCTGAGGTTTCGCGTGTGCGTGTGTTTATTTTCTCTTTTCAGGGGTGTAAGTCACGTGTAGGCCTGGTCTCCAGTGAAAGTGTGACCTCTCAGCCCAGCTACGACCTCGCCTCACCTGACCTCCTCCCCCCCACCCTCACCCCCACCCGACCCTGTGTGGGACGATGACGGTCGTTTGTGTTCACGAGCTCCGGAAACAAAAATGTCATAACATGTTACACCAGCACAACGAAGGGGAAAGATCCAGCCCCATAGTGTCCGGGAGAGGGGGGGGGGGGGGGGGGGGGGGCTCGAGAGGCCCCCCCCCCCTCCTTCTAAATTCATACTCAAGTCTAAAAATATTGGTACAATATTTAACACCAATTGTGGTTTTCTTCAAAGTTTGTACACACAGGGGGCGAGAGCTAGGGCAGAATGCACGATCGGCAAGAGAAGATCATATCGTTGTTACCCTTGTTCAGCGTTTTCACGTTTTCTGAAAGTTTAATGTTCACCGTGTTATTCACACCTCCTGAGTTTTTGTATATCGCCTTCCACCCCACTATTTAAACAAGTCGCGCGGCAGGGGCTGGAGCGATCTTTGCGGGTGGTACAGCAGCCCTAGGACATATCGACCGTCCGTCCCGTTCTGTTCATCTTATTTTTGTTCTTTCTCCCCTCCCTCACTTGACCGTCTCTTTTTACCGTCACCTCTCCTCCTTCCGTTGTTTGTTGTTTTTCGTCCACCGACGCCGCGGCTTAGACGGACGGCGGTTTTCCACGTGGTCGCCCGGCTTTGACGACGGAGACTAGGAGGAGGGGGGGGGCGGTCTGTGTGTGCTGCATGGGGGCCGCGTGCATCTTCCCATTGCGGCTACGGGCCGCCACCCCGTGGTTTCATGTCGCTTTCGCACGGGGGCTGCGGGGGATAGATTTGGGTCGTTAATGAATAAATATCGTTCAAGGTCATATAGACCTCGGAACACTTTGCCATGCACTACACCTGCATTTGCGTCCAGAAGCAAGTTGCTCCGTTAAAGCAAAATATGAAGCCTGATGTGGTGTGATGCTCACGCAATGCTGTAACTTCGTATGATAGGTAGAGCCTGATTGTCCACCGTTGGATGAGGGATCACCCTTTGTGGTGCTGCTCATGAGGGCTATTTGACCATACTGCCCCACGCTGGTTATCCCGGACTGGTGATAGGACGGTATAGCACACACAACAGTGGCTGCATTGCCATCTGTTGCCCCAATGCCTATAACACCTGTTGTTATATGCATGGCGGTCACCCATCCACGCACTGTCGAGATTCAATGCTTCTTAGCTTGTGATTTGATCCGTAGGTTAGGAGCTGCAATTGCAGTGGGGGATGGCGCATTAAGGAGGGAAGAGCTCATTACTCCAATCCGATCAGCAAAATTAGTCGTGCAGGAATGAGAGGGATTGTACCTTGTGACTGCTAACAGCCACGACTCTAGATTGCAAATGGGGGTCAAGGATTCGGCACATCACGCCTGGCTACTGCCTGTAGGCGTGGCTCTGGTTCCTTGGTGATTGTTTAATGCAATTTCCCTGAACGACGATGCTATATGAAACAAATGATCATGTATTCTAGAATAAATAAAAGTTTTAAACTGCTAGAAATGAGCCCTGTGACGATTCACCAAATTGTAATTTAAAATCTCTTCCAATTGCAACGCTCACACCAATGTGTGCATGTGAGAATACATGATTTTCGATTCGTGCATACGTCATAGGATTTTTTCCCTTTAATTGTAATGGTTACGGTTCAAAACGAGATGGTACAAAACACAAATGAGAATAATATCGCATATCGAATCGTGACCTTCAATCTTAACTGGAACATCAAATTGAAGGGCAGCGGTAGGTGGGTTGGTTGAATTGGCACTTGCCTATAAATAACACATTTTCATTGCAGGTGGCAAACGCGCTTCTGTACACAAATGCAGCTGACATGGCCAGCTTAGTGTTCTGCGGTCTTCATAAGGGTTGGGGAACACCCTTAACAGAGTTCTCTCTTAAAGGCCACGATCCCACTAGGGCAGTTGTCGTCGGCAACATATGCTGCAGGCGTTTCCTCTTGTAAAAATGTATTTGCCAAAAATATGAACTTAACCTGGTCGCAGCTCCTATTAGTTGGCAAATCGGGATGGCAACTTCCAAAAAGGTGATAAGACGAGAGGTCACGTGACTTGCCTGAAGTCAAGCTAAAGTCTTCGTTTGAGAGATGGTGGCTTCACGTTGACTGGGATCTCGATAGATGAAAGAAGAGAGCCTTGTGATTGATTTTCCTTTTCATCAAAGCGTATTAACACAAGCGCCTTTGACTAATGTGCGATATAAATCTATGTAAGATAAGATGTATGCATCGACCAAGTGACTGATAAGAATGGATCGCATCAAGAATTGTCACTTCAATTGCCATAGTTGCTCATTCTTCAAGAGTTACTGGTGACTGTTGCCGGCGTAGATTTATCCAAAACTGCCCCCGTGGATCATGGCCTTAAGGGTCTCTGTTAATTCTTGCCAGAGATTCCTATTTTAAATTCTGTCCCTGTGAGGCCCTGTCGGTGGTTAAGTGGCATTGGGAATGGCTTTACAGTTTTGTTTTTGTGAAGCCATTCTTCTTGGGGTTACAAGGCATAGCGCAGCCGTCGCTTATTTAACTTGTTATGGAAACTAACATAGTAATATCCTCCCTTAAGCAACTACGATTTCCCAGGTCTCCTTTTTGAAACGCAGATGGCTTGCGCCTGGTTTAATAAAGGACGATGAATCGAATCGGACTTGTCACTGTCCCTCTGCTGCAATCTGTACCAATCACACACTAATGTTTGGTGTACTGAATTTACAAAAACAATAACTTGCCAACAAAGCACATTGTTGTACAACGTCTAATAACGAGGCTCTGTGAAAACTCTGTATAATGAAGTACTGAGCAGTCAGTACAGTAATTCAAAATGTCAAAGTTACTGGAAAAATGTTTGACCTAGGAATCGAAAAGACATTTTATGCAGGGCACTTCTCTGGAATGAAATGTTTTCTGTTGATGAATTCTTCCGAGCCATTGTATATTCATCTCATTTGCTAAAATGGGGTTAATAAAAATGTAACAACCCATAAAACTCGGTCTAGAAAGTAATATTTTGTTGAGAGTATACTCTGCATTTACTCAAACAACTAATTGAGGTGTACCCTGAAACGACCTGGGTAACCCACAAAAACTCATGGTCCATTTGATAGACGTTTGTAGAGAGTATGGAGGTGATGCAACAAGAATTTCAAAAATTGGGTTTTCATTTAATCAAGCTATCATTGTATCCGGTTGTATCTGCTGTACCTCCTTGACTGTGTAACCAGTTGTTTTCACAGAGCCTCCAGCATTTGTTGAGCAGATGGTGCTGAATGGCAATCCATTGTAATGGTACAAGAGCCATCCATGAAAACAAGGGGTGCAAAAAAACCAAGGAAGGGGCCCGGTTATGAGATGCCATACGTAAAACAGGGTTTTCAGTTTAGATATTCACGGTGGAGTTTGTTGACTGGCAGTGTGTACAGGCAGGGAGCCCCGGTTAGTTCCAGACAGCGGAGGCTGCAGAGGAGCAGGAGCGACCTGCTGCTCTATGTGGGTGCACCGTGCCACCTGCCCATGCTGTGTTGATGGGGAATGGAGCCCCCCAACCCCACCCTGTCGGGGTTTTGGAATGAGCAGTAGGGTCGTAAGCAATCTGTTAACTGGGTGAAAATGTGACCCTGGTGGCCAATGCTGTGCTCGCCTCAAGAAAACTCTCCACAGCCGCTGCCTCTGCTGTGTTCTTGTTTAAGAGTTTGTAACCGTGCAACGTGGCCTGCACCCGGAAGTCTCCCGTGTGTTGGCGAGACGTCGATTTCGCAGATTTCGCAGATTTATCGATTCAAATGGATGTGCTAATTTAAAAATCAAACAGCATATGTCAATTTTGAAGTCCATAAAAAAAATATTTGCTCGGTTCTATGAAAGTGTCCAATTGAAGTTTAATGTCTACTTTAAGAGATACATTCCTTTATAAAATGTTCAAATATGCATGACATTTTGCAGTGGGAGAGGAGAGTGGAAGTTGTGTAGAGTCCTGGTCGATGTGTTCACCCTCTAAGTGTAAAACAAGGGATTGAGCTCACATTTTGTATATTAAAGAAAAACTGTTCCCCTAGTAATCTGTAGTTAACACCATCTGTATGTAATTAAAATATGTAGCCAAAAGGATATGTAATTCATCCATCAGCCTATGCACCTTCTGAACCTTACAAATGAAAGAACAAAAATGAGGCGATTAAAAGCAATTGGTCAAGATATTGATGATGTTTTGGCCAAATCCGCTTTCGCAACATCATTTGTTCCAAGGTAAATTTACATCGATTTTGATTTCGTTGAGGTTCATTGGAAACGTGTGACCGGTTGCCAATAGGCCGATGGATAACTTTGTTCCCCTTCTGTCCTTTAAACTGACTTCAACCACGGTGTGGTTTGTGTTCACCCGGGATAATGATCTTCCATCAGCAACCATTCGGTCGCGCAAGGTGGCGCTGTAACAGCTTACCACCATTCACTTGGCCAGGTAAAAAAAATCTTCGCCCGGGTCCAATGTTGCCAACTCAGCGATTTTGTTGCTAGATCTCGTCGCCCCTCTTTGGTTTGCCCTGTCAACAACTTGCTGTTCAAAGTAGCTAGCAACAACTCTAGCGACCTTCGCTGTATCGTAAATAGTACAGATTTAGGAACGATTCAATTTGTGTTTTAAGGATTCTGTATCAAATTCTGTATCCGTTTAATGTTCAGTCTTTTGTAAATTGACTCGAGACACTTGGCAACTTTACACGGTCTATGGAGCAACTTCTTTGCGGTTTATCTTCTTGGTTCTTTCGGTAAAGTAACGTAGAAAGAAATGAATAAAATAAAAAATATAACAAAACATTATTTTATTATTTTCCTTCTACGTGACTTTACCGAAAGAACCAAGAAGATGAATCCCTGCAGTCACGAAAGCTTTAAATCGAAATTCTTTGCGGTTTATTTGGCGACTTTCCGCTTTGAGGAGTTGGCAAGATTGGGGCTCGGGTGATTTACTCCCGAGTCTCAAGACTTCAGGAGCGTCCTGCCCTGGGATTCTTGACAAATTTGTTTTATTAAAACTGGCACTTACAAAAAGCAAAGTTCAGATTTAAATTCATTGTTCATTTAGTCGATAGTTTGATACTTTGTTCAATACAGGGCCTATATTAGCAATATAACAACAGGATAACCCCCCCCATCTCCCAATTAACCTTTTGAAAATGTAAACCTGTCTGTGAAGTTGTAGATTATAGACGTCATAGACCATAGAATGTTGAATAATCTTCTTTCGTTTTCGGTTTTAACTTTGTTCACGAGTCATTTTGAATTGTAGTGTCCATGCGTAGTAGAGTGACATACTGTATGTAATGTTTGACAAGGCGCATTAAGGGTAATTTTAAGAGGTGAGAATGTTGTAGTCAGTGGTGGGGAACCTTTTACAGAGGGCCGAATACCTTACATTAGTTCACGCTAAACCTTGATGGACTAAACGTATTTGCTACGAAGAACGTCCATTGCCCAAAACATCACCTATGATGTATATGTTTAATTCGAAGGCAGCGTTATTGACCAATTGTTAGTTTTTCTTGTTAATTGTGCTTTTCCATCACTGCCAACGCAGCAGAATCATCACCGACATTTTTTTTATTAGGCTGCGGCTGGATTGGCCTTGTTCTTACAACTACTTTAAAGACGGCAAGTGTTTCTGAGCGTCCTAAAATCGGAAGCTCAGTGGAACATTCCCTCCCAGTGCCCAATGAGTGCAGCTGAGAAGCTGATGGAATATCGTATGCGGGCTGTTTCTAAGTTGGTAGCCCTGGTGTAAGCTACTCGTTTTAGGAAATGAAGCCACGGGTCGTATCTGGCCCCGCTGGGCCCATGGGTTCCCCACTCCTGCCAGAAGTCATTTGCTGTATGTTGCGCGGAAATGTTAACAATAAAACCAAACGTTGATTACGATATGAAACAAGCCACTTGTCACTGGTATAATAAACTGTCGGCAGCAACCTGAGCCACCCGTCACAAATGAGCACAGGGGGTGGGCTGGCAATCAGCTTCCTTGAGTCGTTGATGGAATTTCCACATTCCCTGTGGCCGGGAGTCGGTTTATCCACAGGACAGCTGTTGTTAATATTCGTGTATAAATGCTAATATTGTAGTGTCAAATATATAGTGCTGACTGTCTAGTTATAACGTACCACGAACTCTTTTCGGGTTTTGCATAAAAAAGAGAGTGATTAGCAAATTTGATACGAAATAAATGAAACCTAAACGACAGTTAGGGCTTTTGTTGGCGTTGTATAATTTTTATTCCAATACAACCTTGCGTGGACTCTCTGTGCCTCGTCATTGTTATTGTTTGTGCTGTCCAGTTGTTTATCCCAACTTGGTAAACCAGGGTCAATCGTAAGGCACATAACATACGTACATAAAGGTGCACTGACAACACTATCTTCCTTTGTACGGCTGATGTAGATGCAGAGCAAGAACTACAATTTCACATTCAGATGGTCAAGACAGATTTCCTTGTCAGGAGCAGCGAAGTGTATCGCTATGATGTCTTCGTTATTTGCGGGTCGGGCATCGTGTTGTTATAGCCGCTAGAGGGAGCACTAGAGTAGGGGGCATTTGGGCGAAGGGGTCTTGACGTTATAGCCTGTCCGAGATTGACCCGAAAATACGTGAATTGGCATGTGTCCGCGTCTTATGGATTGATTTGTAACACGATTTGCTACCAGTATTGTGTTGTGCAGTGTTCTGATAGACGCAGGCTGATTGACAAATGTATGTCTAGCTGTGGAATAATATGGATACAAAACGACCTGTACGTGTCCAAAAGAGGTGGCTATAGGCCCCAATGAAAATTTCACCACCTAAGAAATCATTGCAGGCATATAATGCTGCCTATTAACTCAAGCCAGCCCCACGTCAGATGGCGTTAAACGTTCAGCACTCAAGACGTCCCCACGTAAGATAGCCGTCACACGCTCAAGACAATCGAGGTTTTTTTTGGGTTAGATCGCGTAAATATATAAATGTGTCGTTAAACCCGCCACCACCCGACACAGCCAACTAGTAAGGTTTGTCACGTAAACAGAACATGGCAATTCGTTACGAGTACAGCACATCGATGTGATGGAGAGTAAATACACAACATTTCCGATCTGAGTGCGATGTTTCGCCAGGACATTACAACGAGCAGCATTAGGCAACGGCCAGATATGTGAAGAAATCCTCGTGTTTCGCTCCTGAAATAGAGGGGTTGATGTGACGTCGTCACTTGCGAGCCCCCTCACGTGCGAAAGCCAGAGAGATGGGGGGGGGGGTGTTAATGAATGTATATATATACATTACAAAGAGTAGTCATTACCGGTTGGGATAGTCTTATGGTAATGATCGTACATGATGCATGCAAATTGTTCCTGCACATCAGCAGCAAAATCAAATAAGCAGACAATTCGTCTGACTCGCATGTGCACTTGTTCCTCCACACAATAACTTATTCGAAGTCTTTTTTTTACACATTCCATCAGCCTCACGGCCCATAATTGCATAATTTCGGCAGCATTTGTTTAACAACAACAAAACTCTGGTTCCGATTATTAAGTGGGGCTCATCAGCGGAGTCTCGCGTGAATATTTGTATTATAAAAATAATATTTGTAGTATTTTATTATATTTGTATTATATAAATAATATTTGTATTACTTTATTATTTCCCTTCTACGTGACTTTACGGAAAGAACCAAAAATATAGTGACGAATTGTCAAGTTCAGTTTACGTGACAACCCTTGCTCGTTGGCTGTGTCGGGTGGTGGCGGGTTTGAACGACACATTTCTATATTTACGCGATCTAACCCCAAAATAAAAACTCTCAGACATGTATTTGATGGCGAAGTCTGCTGCCCGAGCCCAAAGCAAATTCCTTACGGTATCTATAATTTACAAAAAAATAAACGCATTGGTAACGGCGGCGTTGGGGGGTATATTTTACGCGCACGCTTTCACGACGATGCCGAATGCGTTCATTCCTGCTCAATTGCTGCTCGATCAGCCAGTGCACGTGTCGTTTTAGCGGGACACCTTGCAAGCGGCCAATCAGTGCCGTGCTTCATGATTGATTTTTGTCCGAATTTTTTTGGTGGCTCGCCCCGAGTTTAATTTTTTGTCTTTGTGCGGTAAGTAAACATTTAATCTTGGAGCGCCGGCATCAGCGTGCGAGGCCAAACACGCCGCACGAATGCAAATCCGCACATATTTGTCCCTGTGCAGTGTTTGTCATCTTCTTCTGCTTAACACAGAGAGACACGCATTACATAAATGAGCCACTGATTTGCCATGCAAAGTTTTAACAGGATCATCATTGCAAAACTGGACTCGAGTAAGAACACAACGATTGATGCTGTTGAGAGCAGAAACGGGCATACTTTTCTTTATTCGTTTGAAGGAGAGAGGGGGGGGAATGTGTTTTAAAATATTGTTTTCTGCTGCAAAAAGAGACGAGCACGTTGACCCAATGTACAGTCATCCAACCCACGTTATAACAACAACAAAAAACAACAAATTAAAATAACGACGATGATATTGATCATAATAGTAACGAATTTTGGAATCACAAGACAAGGCAGTTGTTGAGTTCAGAAGGGAAGATAGCGGAATTTTTTTTTTCATTTCAAATTGGAAATTCACCAATACAATTAACACAATACGGGACGTCAACTTAAAGCACATAATGGTATTTAAAACGTTTATTATCAAAGCACACAACCTTCAGCTACAGAACACCTGACACATCGGTAACATATCAATAGGACCGGTCACATCATTGTAACGGTCGCAGCCGCTTGCACGCATGCCCCCCACCCCCCCACCCCCCGGGAGACGAGCCATCATCGCTCGAACCGACGCCCCGAAAAGCCAAACCCCAGCAAGCGCACAGGGGCGAAAGGGCGCGGGTATCGGGGCGAAAACACGAAACACGTGGGGAACGTTGTCGCAGGCGTGCACTTCCACGGGATAAGACACTGGATTTGTGAATCGAAAGGATTATCGTGGACCAATGGCCGAGCACTTTCACAGAACTCCATCGTTCAAGGTCGCAAGAACAAATCACTGGGGGTTTTCATGGAGTGCACCGATGTTGTGAGATCGACGTCACCATCTGTTGCGGGTTATATTTGTTGTCGCTTGGCGTTTTTCTTCCTGCACGGCGTTGCTTAGCTGTGTCAGGAAGACGAGAGGAACGCCGCGGGGAACTGAAATGCATGTCTCGTGTGCATGGACGGCCTTGTGCGTCTTGTACGCTCGTGGGACAACGGAGTCTCCAGTCTCTTTAGGTGGTGTTGTGTGACCCGAGTGTGGAAGAAAGCGAGCACAGAGGCAATGGTGCCTACATGAGTGGTCAGTGCGTGACCAAACTTCCTGGCCTTCCGAACCAAAATATTCACGCGACCCGATCGCCACAAAACAACAACGGTGGTCACAGCCAGTTCACTCGTGCGCTGGTTGGCTGCGGAGTTTTTCATTTTAAAAAATCTACAGTAGCACAATTCTGCAGATGTTTCCTGTTTCAAATGAAGTTACAATTGAAAAGTAGAAAAAAATATATATGAATGTCTCCATCGAGCAGCACTTGGAACTGCCCAGCCGCGGTTTGGCCATCCCTGGCCATGTGGAGATCTGACCCCTGGTCATAAGGTGCCAGTAACGTGGGCTTGTTAATGAACGTGTAACAATGAACTCTTAACGTAGATTCGGGATCATGATTTAACCAAATGAAGTATTTTTGTCTCGTTTTTACTGCCCCGTTTGCATTATTTGAAATGTGTTCTGTCTCCGTACAGTTTTGTTCACTCAGCCTTGATGTAACAGCATGAAGTAATACATAAATGGTCAACAATGGAGTCACACAAGTAGGAATCTATGCACGTGTTGTGAGCACAATGATACATTTAAAGTTATTGATGCATCGTTACGTTCCCAATCGTTAAGCTTTTATCAGAGTACTTCATTTCAGTGTTTAAACCATCTTTTTAAATTGCGCTCTTTTGTATGAGATAATACAATTGACTAACCACTTAAGTACAATTTATGTAATGTTTTTCTTGGCTGCAGTACTATGCAATTAATTCATGAATACGAGTAGATTTCCCATTGGATTATAAATGTTTTAAGGTATCATATTTTAGAACCGCATTCCGACAAATGCCCATCTCCATATATCCATACCACATTTGTAAATAAATCCTGGTCTTTTTAGATTTAATATCGTAATAAAGTCATCGACAATAATACTTTTCAGCTCTTTGTCAATCCGCTGTTTGGATGAAGGCCTTCCCACACAGTGTTAGTCATGAGGGGTCGTTTGACCATACTTCACCACGTTGGTCAGTGCGGATTGGTGAAGGGGGGTTTGGTTAGCAGGGGAGGATTTCCACGTCTGCTTCAGATATTCAGATATAAATCACCACGATGTTATCTGTAGCTGGGAACTAAACTAGAGTACTATAGTATCAGGATTTATCGCAGTAAGCTGTGCTCACCACTGCAACCCTGGTCCCCCAGACAGGAAATTTAATACAGTACAAGGAGGTGGAAAGACTTTTTTCGTGACATTTAAGCGTAGCTTGGGTTGAATTGCAGAGCTGTGCCCAAGGCTATGGCCACTATGAGCTTGCTTGCCAATCGTTTCAATATTTACAGTTAGTAAAAAAAACGGCAAAATGAACCCTTTCATAATACAAGATCAAAATCACCCTTTTAAATGCTTCCAATCATCAGATATCAAGAGCTAAGCAGGTCTGAGTCTGTGTTTAGTACTTGGGTGGACGGGAGACTGCCTTGGAACACCAAGTGTTGTATGCTGGTGTTGAGAGGTGGCCAGGAAATGGCAGTGCAGAAATTGATTCTTTAATCTGCGAGGTGTTACCCGCTTCAAAAATATGCGTGGGGTTATTCTGGGGGAGTTGGGGTTCCTCCCACACGAAGCCAACCCCTCTCATGGAGTTGGCCAAAACATCTCAATGTAGCAGGACCCTCCCAAGAAGAGTCTTGAGACTCAGTGAGGCTCTCCTGGTGAAGTAAAGGGCATTGCTATTTAATATAATAAACGTAACCCACAATTCGCTCTGCACAAAATCGACCAACGTGCTTCGCAATATTTCGCCTTTATGGCATTTAACATCATGTCCATAGAGAAAGTGCTTCCTTCGGAAAATAAAATCAATTGACGATGTGCTTAAATAAAAAATCAAATGTGAATATCGGCAACCTTTGTGTGACAAATCGACAACTCTGTTTTAATTGACTATTAAAGTAAGGCTGTCCTAGTGACCCTTCACCACCACTAGATGGAGACTCGCTTGTATCGGAGGAAACATCTGTCCTTTGTATTTCCTTGCAAATCATCACAGCTCAACTATTAAATGGTTCCCTTCTTGATATTCAGCACATCAGCACCTGTGGCTGCAAAATACACGCAAACATGCTTCATGCAAGTAAGAAAAGTCCTGGCATCAACACGAGCCTTGTTACGCGTTCATCTCAAACCTCGAACCTCGCCGCTGCTGTACAAGAGGGCGCAAGACAACTGTGAAATTATTTTGCACTTCGCAAATCGGTCCCAACAGTGATCAAAAGATGGCTCATGCCTATAACACCAGGCAACCCGGGAGCAGTTGTTATGCAGGCCACACGCTGCTAATGAGACTCAGCAAAGCCAAAACCAGTCCAAGATTATGCTCCTTCAAACAAATACTGCTGCAAAACATTGGTCCTTTATGCCCATTGGTGATGGACTTACTAAGTGCGATTCTGTTTCAATGATGAAACAGACCCTTTCCTCTGCATTTGTTTGTTTTATTTGATTATTCTCTCTGTTGAATGCGTCTTACTCTTTTTTTTTATTGTCCTGATCTGTATTCACGGCTTTTTTTCTCTCATCACCATCCATGGTTTTTAATTACAGTCACAGTAATAGTAGTATCGTGAGCACTGCAATCTTATCAATCGGCAAAGATACACATTTATTCAATGGCTTATCAATAAACCCCTCAAGACTGGGTTTTCCAAAAAAGCTGTTATGTTTCAACAGTCCAATCTGCCTCCACACTCACAATCTCGGTGGAAAATCTCACATGAGGCCATGCAGGGACCTCGGAGCTCCACCCCGAGAGCCTGATCTTGGAAAACCAAGTGCATTTCTCAGTGCCCACGCGTGCAATTCCAGCGCACATTGTCACTGGGTTACACCGTTCTGCGTGGAAATATTGATTCTTCTCATGGTCGAGCATTTGTCCCAGCAGCAGCCGTCTGCGGCACCATGGTCTCCGCACTTCATCTGCGCTGCCGCCATCTCCGCGTCCTCCGCGTCACGATCACCACCGTCGCCGCCGACGTCAAAGGTCCCTCTGGACACGACGAACAGTTCGCAGTCGGGCAGGCCGCGCGCCCCCTTGGACGGCGTGCCGTGCCTTGGCACAGGCGTGCTGGTGCGCGGGCCGCCCCTCGGCGTGGAGGAGTGGGCCGGGCTCGGGCAGGGGCTCACCATGGGCGTCTCGTCGATGTAGCTGATGATCTCGTCGAGCGTGAAGAAGCGGCTGCTGCCGCTGTCGCCATCGCCTTCGTCCAGGCTCATGGTCTTGACGACGACGGGGCGCAGCGTGGCCGTGACGCCGCCCTCCGAGCGCCGCCGGCGCCCTGCGTAGCTGGCGGGGCGCCCGTCTGGAGCCGATCCCGAGGTCGAGATCTGCCCGGCGCTGCTGCTTACTCCGATGCCGCCACCGCCGCCGCCGCCTAATCTCTTGCGGTAGTGCTTGGGCGAGGCGTGCTGCTGCAGCCCGGCGGAGGAGTCGTCTGTGGGACCGCGAAGTTTGCTGCCGCTGGGCGAGCCCACGGGCCAGCACGTGTCCCCGTCGTCGTGCGAGCAGCGCCTCGTGTGCGGCAGCTGGAAGAGAAAATCGCACGCGAGGTAGGAAACGGGGGCTCGCACCCCTGAGCTGGTCCGTGTCAGCGATGGGCCGAGACGTCGAGATAATAAAAAAAAGATTGCGATTTAAAAAAATATATACAGATGCTGGGCACAGGCCCAAAAGTCCAAGTGCCAAGCAGCGAGCAGCGAGCGACACTCTTGCATGTGTAATAGTAACGGTTAATCCGCTTCTTGAATTGAACAAGGTAATTGTAAGAGATTTGGAAGAGAGGCGATGGGAAGAAATTCTAAAGTGGAGCCCTGCGAGGAAAGATGCAGGAATGTGAGTGTCTGAACCTACAGTTTGGTGAGTGGGTGAGTGACTGAGTGAGTGAGTGTCTTGTTTTTTACCTGCAGTGTGGTGATTAATCACAGTACAAATGAGACGAAATAGTCAGTGTGCTCGACCGATTCCACGTAATTGGGTGGAGGGAATCAATGAGTGAAGTTCATGGGAACGAAACGTGATAACGAGGCGACTGATTTAATCGGTGAGTGCGGGATCGTTAATCAGCCTGACTGCTTGATGTTTAATTCGTATTGGAATTTTATCTGCTCCTTTGAGTGAGTTGGACGTAGAAGTGGGTTGAGTACAAACGGGTTTGCTTGTTTGATATTTGCCCTGGTGATATATATTGGAGTGATGTCATCATAGGAACAGACATTTTCAATCTAGATTTGAAGTTTGATTTAATTTATTTTATACCTTACGTGACTTTAACGAAAGAACCAAAGAGTTTCGACATTTTCAGTGGCCCGTAGATGAGTTAACACATTCTGTACCACCTTCTCCTTGGCAGGCCAGGGGACAAGCACCACATCGATGCCCGTAAGGGAGTTTCGCAACATTTGTGTCATCCACCAGTGCTGAATTACAGGCGTACATAGCCACCCCCCTCCCGGCTATGAATGTTTCACGGCTCTGCCAGAGGTACCTGGAGGAAGTGCTTGCCTTCCACGAGCAACTGATGCAGGTCACGCAGCTGATACCCCTCCAGCGGTATGCGGTTGAGAGCGACGCTCTCTTTGCTGGGGCTCAGCTCAACATCCCCCTCGGCCGGCAAATCACGAACGCATCCCCCGTTGGTCTTCATGCCTGTCGATATACACACACGTCGATCGAAGGGAGAGGCGAGCGTTGCCATCATGCAGCATAACGTCGCATATCCGTCCATCGCAAACGTGACCTGTAAACCAGCAAATGCCGTGACGCTCCTTTACTGTGGGCGTCAAGGTGCCATGCGCTGGTTTGACAGAAGGCAGTACGGAACAAAATACGGAACCCCGCCTTTTCTACCTGTGTGGGATAGTGCGTTGCCCCCTTGCGCGCGTGCGTTTGCTCCGGGTGCTCCGTTTTCTTCCCACATGTAAACACTCGTGAATTGGCCGATAACACCTTCGTATATTGGAGAACTGTAGAGCTTGGGCAACTGTTGGTATCGCCGGCTCACCCCGTGGATGTCGCTTTTTAAATCCTTTATATTAAGTTCACTTGCGCGCTTGCTTGCTTGCTTACGACCGTGCAAATCTTTCGGTCGTTTTTTAACCCACTTCCCGTGATCCAATCGAGCTGACATTTTCCACACAGACTCGTTGTGTGTGACAATTAATGTTCGTGAATTTTTTTTCCCAAAATGTTAACTTTTTAGGACAAAAATATTATATTTAATTACCAATTGCTTAATGCTGGCATGCAATCATCTGACCCATAGGTGGCAGCCATCTCAAGCCAGAGGACGAGAGGACTCTAGCCGCCACGCATATAAAGGATTAATAGTGAAAAACTTTGTTTTTACGGGTTAATTTTTTCTCCCCCGATTGCGATTCGTCACGCCTCTTCGCCGTGAGCGCATCCTGTGCGTTGCCGCGCTCCGAGTTTAATTCATCATCATCATCATCATTAAAATATTCAACGCTGTGATTAGCAGCTACCTCCTGTGTGCAGTCGGGCCGGGTTGTCAGCTGTTCATGTGATGGAGCCTTCTGCGGACGCCACTGTGCAATGAGTAACGGTTGCGGCAGTCACATGGCTGTGAATGTGGCATTGTTATCGTACGGTACAACGTTGCATATACGCAACCATCACATATCTTCCCTGACCAATTAGCCGTCCATACCGAGTGTGGTGTAGTATTTTTGTATGCCTGGTGTAATTAGTCTCTGTATGTAAAGGTGCAACCCTGCAGTTGCTTGCTTGTGGCACTGTTGGTGGAAGGACCTCTAATAGAGGGAGCTCTGGAGCGTATTTTGGCCTACTCTTTCACTCTGGCCAGTCGACTGACTGTGGTGTTTCCATTGTTTGCATACTGCTGGATGGACGGAGGAAAAATGGGGTGTTAACAAACTTGTGTCATCGCTTCAACAACCGCGCCAGGAAATCGATCGGACGACCTCGATTGCAAGTCCCATGCGCTCACCGTTACGTCATCGATGTGACCTTTTCAGACAGTAATGTATTCCTAATCATCCGCCTCGAAAGCACAGTGTAGCATGTTCCCATGTGTAAAGCAACGTTAATTTTTTATTTCCAGCACCTCATTTGTACGTGGCGTGTATCTGTAATTTTCTACAGATGTTCACATTTCTGACCTTTCACATATCCGTCTCTGGCGAGTGGGTGCTGTGAGGTTGCGTACATTAGGGCTCGACTATTCCTGCTGTGTTCTCTGGACGTACGCATGTTGAACCTCTTTCGCGCACTACGTAGCCAACCGCGCTAAGCGGTGTGCGGGGGGAAGGACAACAACACCAAACACAACAAAGCAGTTCTAGAGAAATTTGTTTTCTCAATCTAGATGTTTAGAGCGCATAGCTCCGGTTGCTTCCTCACACAATTCGCATGTAAAAAAATCTCACATTCAATGAAATCAGACTTTAACAGGTGCTCCGCCACAGTAATAATCAAACACGTAAGTTCCATTCCTTTGATGACTTGGGATTCGGGTATCACCCCTGAAATGAATGGGATTCAATTGAGAACCGAGGAATCATCCGGTCGGATTTACTCGTGGATCATCGATTATCCGGCGGCTTCGGGGGGAAGGGGGTGCCGGATAATGTTGGAATCGATGATCAACTGTATTTGTGATTGCACTGTCCCCTGTTGACCATATAGCCCCACAGCATCCTATAACACTTGCTATCGAGATTAGAGGTGGTCACACCTCTAAGCAATATCGAGATTTAAACTTGTTTGGCTGCCGTGTTGCGTCAAAATCAGGAGCATTTCGGGTTATTTGATTAAAGGTGTGGATAATGCATTGTGTTAATATAATAATTGCTTTTTTTACCCTTTTATCTGGCAACAAAACTGACACCTTTTTTACAAGGAGTCATGTTTGCATTGACCACAATACCTGCAGTCGGAATGCAAA
>CM025657.2:2186626-2197443 GCA_014621495.2 Entosphenus tridentatus
CAGACGAACTTGAAATCCAGAGCTTTTGTGCGTGCAATGCGCACATGTCTGTGTGTTGTTTAATCTAGTCCAGAAGCCAGATAATGCTCGTGCTGTTTGTTCTGCTGGGTGGCACGTGGTTCGCCACCTTGCAAGCCGGCTCTCTTTCACACGCGCGATCTCCACGCCATCCACAGACTCGCAGTGTGGGGATCATACGCCAAGACGGCACCACGTAGCGACGTGAAAAAAAACCTCTCAAACGGGGGTCTTTTCCAAGGGGGTCCCTCCTAGCAAAGCCCCCAAGCAAGCAGCCCCCCCCCCTCTTCTATCCCCAAATGTCGACAATAAATTCGATCTGATAGAGCTGCCGTGGTGTCATGGTCAGCTCAGCTTGACGTGCAATCCAAAGGATGCCAGTTCTCAGCGCTCTCTTGGCGTGGCAGTTGAGAACAACGGGGACAGTCTTCTTAAATCGCCTGACTTTTGTTCACGCTTACGGTGACTTTCAGACCGTATTCCATTCTCCGTCTCTCCCCCCTCCTCCGTTCCGAGCATAGATGGACTCGTCCGTCTGAACAACCGGCAGTCGCTGTCCGTGGTGCTAACGATGAGAAAAAAATTTAACCCGTAAAAACAAAGTTTTTCACTATAAATCGTTTATATGCGTGGCGGCTAGAGTCCTCTCGTCCTCTGGCTTGAGATGGCTGCCACCTATGGGTCAGATGATTGCATGCCAGCATTAAGCAATTGGTAATTAAATATAATATTTTCGTCCTAAAAAGTGTAAAATTTTGGAAAAAAATTTCACGAACATTAATTGTCACGCACAACGAGTCTGTGTGGAAAATGTCAGCTCGATTGGATCATGGGAAGTGGGTTAAACAAATGACCGAAAGATTTGCACGGTCGTAAGCAAGCAAGCAAGCGCGCAAGTGAACTTAATATAAAAGATTTTAAAACGCCACTTTTTTCAAAAAAAATCTTGCTGTGGTTTTCCCACCTGACGATGATTGCTTGTGTTGCAATCGAAACGTCGTGAGAAATTGATTGCTTTATTTGTATTATTATATTATTTCCCTTCTACGTGACTTTACCGAAAGAATACGTCTCACTTCTGTCCATCGAGCACTATGAATGGGTACACCATGGTAAGTTGATTGGCAGGTCACTCGTGATGGGAGGCATTGTGGGTGCTCCCACCTTGTCCACGATGTCTGGCCAACATTGGAAGAGTAGGCCAAATACCCTTCCATCAGCAGTTCCCTGGGCAAGTAATTGGATAGGCTATAGCTTTCACAGTCAATTGACATATTTGTTATTCAGTGTACTGCTGACTCTAATGACGTTACAAAATTAAATTAGTCTGCCCCTTCAATCGGGCTAATTAATTTTGTCTCAATCAGCCGAGCTTTGTACTTTGGAGGGCAGTTCTCGTCCCCATCATTCATGATGATTCTCATCCAATCGGTGAATATTGACTACCGTTAAAACGAATAAAACACTCGCTGCTGAACATTTTTTCATTACTCATTTCTTTAACAACATTGGCGCTGCTATGTTACGTCTGCGTTTAATTACTGATGAGTCCGTCCCCTTAGCGAGAGCACCCCTCCCCCCTCCCCGCGGCTCTTTAACGCGAGCGACTGTGAGTGAAACCCACGCTGTACTCGTGGCTTTGGCGGCCGGGCCATTTGCTCGAGGTGCCTGCAACCCCACGTGGGCGGACGTCGCTCGCAGCGAGCCGTCGGTGTTGTTTCTAATCCGGGAGGATGCGGCAACCGGTACACGCGAGCATCGCTGCTGGAATAAACCCTGGCGCCTTCTGCACTTTTAACCAACCGTGGTGACATTCCAACTGGCGCCTACGTTCCCGATTGGTGGTGTTGACCAAAAACATCCTCCGATGCTGAAAAGTGTCCCTGCGAATTACTCGGCTGGGATTACACGTGGCAACGTCGCCACCCCCCCCCCCCCCCAACTGGAAACACTTGGCAGGACCCTGCTGAGAAAGCGTCCTTGACTCAATGAACAATAATAGCAAATAACACAATGTGAAGTCACAAAACCACTGGCAGATGTCCATGCACGGTTTTTTGTTCTACACTTACACCTGACCGCCTTCTCTGCAGCCGTGAAAACGAACGAGTGGTTTAGCAAATGTCTTAATGGATGAAGCCATATCAGCTGGCTAGACTGATTTAACTGTGTCTTAGGCTGGCCATTTATTACCATTAAGAGCCTATAGACATGATACTCTTCTTAAATATTTGACGGGAATCTTGCGTTTGTCACTGGTGTCGCCAGCGGAGTAGCATGGTTGCCATAGGCCCTGGCGCAAGGAATGAAATGGGGCCCCTTGTCTAAATTTGCCCACTCGTTGTAGCCCAGAAACTCGGCTACGGTTGCCACCTGTCCTGACTTTACCAGGATCGCCCGCTGTTTGTGGTAACTGTCATCGATCCATTGATGAGTGGATGGATAGATATTTGAATGGATCGATGTATGACCCACGGATAACCACCGCCACCCACCCACCCACCGTCATCCAGCTCCTCGGCCGCCATGAGGGTGGCACAATGCTCCCAGATGGTGGGGCAGTCGGCGCGGTAGCGCTCGCATGCGCACAGGAACAGCGGCAGCAGCAGCGTCTGCACAACGGAGCACCAGAGCAGCGCCAGCACCATCCAGAAAGACTGTGCGTCGTAGCGCAGGCTCACGAAGCTGATCACCTGCGGGTGGGTGTGTGTGTGTGTGTGTGTCAGAGGGGAGAGGAGCGCACGGCTTGTTAGCGGGGACGCTTTCACATTTCTGGGAGACTCAACCGGGACCTCCGGTCGATGGACTGGCAGCACCGCCCACTTCACAGGTCACGCCGCCCACTGCCGGCGCGATGAGTCGAGCGTGACGCTCGGCAATTCTAAACCGGGGACAAAATGGGATATTCACAAATAGGATGCAGAGATGACCGTTCTGACACCGGGATTGTCTCAGCCAAACCAGGACATTTGGGAGCTTTGACCTTAAGTTGAGCCCTGTACAAATGAGGGGAGGGATGCCCTAGATACAGAGAAGGGAGACAGAGAGAGAGACAGGCTTTCACGTTAGCCCAGATGGGCATGGTGGTTATACACACAAAAACTAAGACAAAGATCCCCCCGGATAGCCTTAACAGACTGTAGGGTCAAGTGCTGTTAGCGAGCACCTATGAAGGCTGGAACCGCACATGAGGGCGTGGGTAGCCAGGACCACGCCCGACCGCATTTGTCTCCCCAGTGGCGATGTTTACACACAACATCAGATACTCATTTGAGGCTGAGTCGACCTAGGGGAGGTCCAGATAATCGTCACTGGTGTTGGCCGTGAGCGGGAATCGAACCCGCGTCGCCAGGTTCATAGCGCAGTGCGCTTACCGCTACACTACGACACATACACACCACTACACACACACCACTACACACACACACCATTACACCAGCACTTTGGGGGCAAGGGTTGGTGGATCGCGCATATTTGCGCTGTGAGATGGCCAGAAGATGGCTGTGCAGCAAGTGGATGCATTCGTGAACTTATTTGTACAGAACATTGAACATTATCCCCTCAAGCGTGAGGTTTTTTTGAAGTACCTTGGGAACTTCTTCAGACATGCAAAACGCTCAATAAACGGTATTGGACAAAACATCCCTCATGCAGGACCCTCTTGATTCTTACATCACGGGATTGTAAAGGATGACGATGGCTTTTATACAGCATTCATACAGTGGTGAATTGATCATGGATAATGACTATTTGTGTTATGCGTACGTTGCCAAATGGATAAGAAAAAATTAACCCGTAAAAACAAAGTTTTTCACTATAAATCCTTTATATGCGTGGCGGCTAGAGTCCTCTCGTCCTCTGGCTTGAGATGGCTGCCACCTATGGGTCAGATGATTGCATGCCACCATTAAGCAATTGGTAATTAAATATAATATTTTTGTCCTAAAAAGTGTAAAATTTTGGAAAAAATTTTTCACGAACATTAATTGTCACGCACAACGAGTCTGTGTGGAAAATGTCAGCTCGATTGGATCACGGGAAGTGGGTTAAAAAACGACCGAAAGATTTGCACGGTCGTAAGCAAGCAAGCAAGCGCGCAAGTGAACTTAATATAAAGGATTTAAAAGATGTAGCTTGTGTAACTGCTGGGGTGGGAAAGACCTCCGCTGGAGCGAACTATAGATTGGCGCTTGGTCTACTTTTCCACATTAACCAGACATGTTGGGAGGAGTGAATGTACCCAGCATTGTACCTCTCCACACACGACCTGCCGATGTACTGACTGCGGCGATGAAGATATTTATTCTGCTACGTGGACAGTGGCCGGAGTGGTGGTGGTGGTGGGGGGAGTTGATTTTAGAAACCTGCATCATTGTTTCAACTGCCGTGTGCCGGAAGATGGAATCGAACCTGCGTCCATCTCGATTATATGTCCGGTGAACGAATCATGACATCCGATTCGTGCATCTCAACACAGATCAATGGGTCTTCCCCGTGGCCCCTCCTCCCACCCTTGCACGTGGTACTGGATGGGCGTTGTGTCGCTGTACACACAGAATAAAGATAAGATAAGGCGCAGGTGCTGTTGTGTTGGGGGTGGGGGGGGGTCCAAGCTCTGTGCATTCACGAGGCTGGGATGACCTTTTCACACAGAGCCCCACCGTGCCACCCAATGGGATGCTTGGAGCTGTCGGCATTCGCTCGCAAAAAAAAATCGCCTTGATCGGAAAGCTCCTGGCCAGAAGCCAGGGCCACTACGAGCGACGAAGTCACAATCTGCTGTGTCACAATGCACAGAGCAGACAAAGAGGGCAGTGGCTGAGAAACACCGTAAACCAATAACAATGACAAAAAACAATTCGCCCAGAGTAACTCGTAACGTTTACATGGAAATGTATCAAGATTATGTGATTTATTTTTATTCAAACGCTGTTACACAGGTAATTGAGGAAATGTTCCTCTGAAATGTTTTTATTTCAAACACAACATTTCCCAAACTCGATTTGAAGCTTTCGTGACTGCAGGAATTACTCTTTGGTTCTTTCGGTAAAGTCACGTAGAAAGAAAATAAATTATATAATAGAATACGACGTTTCGATTGCAACACAAGCAGTCGTCATCATAAGGCGTTGCGTCTCTGTGTGTCTCTGTGTTGTCTCTCTCTGTGTGTCTCTGTGTTGTCTCTCTCTGCTTGTGTGTCTGTCTGTTTGTCTCTCTCTGTGTCTGTGTTGTCTCTCTCTGCTTGTGTCTCTCTGTGTGTCTCTCTGTGTGTGTCTGTGTGTTGTCTCTCTCTCTGTGTCTCTGTGTTGTCTATCTCTGTGTCTGTGTTGTCTTTCTCTGCTTGTGTCTCTCTCTGTGTGTCTTTCTCTGTGTCTGTGTTGTCTCTCTCTGCTTGTGTGTCTGTCTGTTTGTCCCCGTGTCTGTGTTTTGTCTCTCTCTCAAATTTAACAATCTTTGGGAGAACGTAATCAACCAGATACGGTGCTGACTGTTGTGTTAGCCGACTCTCTGTGTTGTATTGCATTGTATTTATAAGTTCACTAGGTTAGTTTTCTACCTGATGACGATTGCTTGTGTTGCAATCGAAACGTCGTATTCTGTTATTTAATGTATTTTCTTTCTACGCGACTTTACCGAAAGAACCAAAGGGTAATACCATTTCCCCTTCACTTTATTCCAATTGTGCTCTCGGCGTGACGTCACGAGATGAAGAATCTCTTCAGATGTCTCGAGGAGCAGCGCATCCCTTCGTTTTGGAGAAGTGGACATCCCAGAGCTAACGCTTCAGACCTCTTCAAGTTACGAATGGTTCACACAGCAATGGCCAGCACGTGTCCCCCAATGGCCCTGCATAACGAGAGTAATGTTCATCACGTTCTGATTGTGCTCATGATGGAATATTTAAATTACACGCTAACGCACGAGCAGTGAGTCGGTGGCCAATAGCTCCGTAGATTGATGATTAAACGAACGCTAAATAGGGCTTGTCAGTACTACACGTAGCGTGGCAACAGTAATTAATGATCACATTACCAAATAATTGGTCACTTTTGCATTTGTGATACAACTAATAACCACCAGCCACCATTCACTCCCAGGACACCTCCAATTTTCACAGCGTGGCTCTGCTCCTGCATAGAGACCTGTAGGCCAAAGCGGCCTCAACTCACTCCCATAAGAGATGCCTTAGCTCAAGCAAGCTCAATCAATCTCACAGAGATCAAGTGGCTCACACAAACTCATTCACACTCGTAGAGGTGCGCGTTAGCGTGAGAAAACAACTGGTCAGCACGCATCTGTAATCTAAGCGCTAACGACTGGGAATACAACTTTATCAGTACGGCTGGCAGCTGCTTGCATTGACGACGCTTGACGACGTGTACATGGCGTGTACACGGACGGCACACGCGGATTGCACGCGCAGATGTTTGCCCGCGTCCCATCGTTCCCGAGAGGAAGACAAAGCCTGGTTTGTCTGGAAGGATTAATGAGGCGAGTTGTGAATCCACACGACGCCTCTGGATTTTGGCACTCCCGTATAAACACACACACACGCACCCCTAAAAAAAAATTGGGTTAGGCCACGTGGTAGCTTTATGCCTGTCATTAACCCTTGACCACTCGAAAAAATTGTCACGCTTACAAGATTGTCACGGTTATTTACACAATGCCAATGTATCGATCAAATTCTGGCCGATGAAGCTCCTCCCCACCGGTGGCGTAAGATAAAACTATTGGCCAGGGAAACACATGTTCTAATTATACGCTCGCTTGGCAAACATAATCTGTGAGCGTTGACGCAGGTGACTCGGCAAAGCGCGCGATATTTGTTGATGCCGACGCCGGATTGATTGAATTCGCCACTTTGTGATGCATTCTTTCATTTTTAATTTAACACGCCTTATCTGAGCATACTGGGTGGAGTGGGAATGGTGGGGGGGGAGGTGACTTGGTGACCTGGTGACTTGGTGACATGGTGACCTGGTGACCTGGTGTCTTGGTGACCTGGTGACATGGTGACCTGGTGACCTGGTGACTTGGTGACTGACTTGGTGACTTGGTGACCTCGTGACTTGGTGACTTGGTGACCTGGTGACTTGGTGACCTCGTGACTTGGTGACTTGGTGACCTGGTGACCTGATGACTTGGTGACCTGGTGACCTGTGCCCTGGTGACTTGGTGACCTGGTGACTTGGTGACCTGGTGACTTGGTGACCTGTGACCTGGTGACTTGGTGACCTGGTGACCTGTGACTTGGTGACCTGGTGACTTGGTGACCTGGTGACCTGATCATGGCTCGCATTAGCTTCGAGTGATCTCTGAACCGGCCCCCACCTCTGCCAGCCCACACTGGCCAGCGTAGTGAAGTGGACAAAATGGGCTGTTTATGATAATCCAAGCCCGCTCAGACAACGATTCCTCCAGTATTCATACTGGAGGAATGCAATGAGCTATAAAGCTCGTTTTCACAGATGTCCAGTCATCACCGACACACGAGAGGTTTGGATCTTGCTCGCGATGTGTGGCGAGTTGTTACGAGATGAGTTTGGAGCAAGGGTGGCACAGTCGGGTTTTTTTTACAATCGGGTTTAATTATCTTTTTATATTAAACCCGATCATCTGAGATTGGGAGAAATCCGGTTTAATTGGTTCTAATTGCAGAACCGCACTTCGCCAACTTCTCAACGATGGGCTTCATCCATTCCAAGCGAAGGAACTCACTGGCGGTGCCCACGATTGTGGAGGAGAAGCTCGTGTTCATCAAGACCAACCTGCCCGCCGCATTCTACGACTACCCCGTGCCCGACGGCCCCCCCGAGTACGACAGCAGCACCGACGATGAAGCAGCCTAAGCCTTGGATCAGAGTTTCGTATTCATTAAACCAGGTTTTAATTCCCCGAAATCGTGTTTAATTGTATTAAAGAAAAAACCCGATGCCTGCCGCTGGAAAAATCGGGTTTTTTCCACCCAATGGTTTGGAGCGCCTGGATAAAAACCCCACACACAGCCCACGAGAAGAACTGTCTCTCAAGCTGTGCACGCGTGGGGGAGTCAGAAAACACCCTCCATGCACTGCTTCTGGCAGGCAGCTCACCACCTTACAAGCGGCCCTCTCGTGAACACAATCTGTGCGCCATCCATAGGCCGCTTGGAGGTCAAAGGGGAAATGTGGACGCTTTTTTTTACACGCTTTTATTTAACTCACTCTGTCTGTTGTTGTCGTTTTTGTTGTATTCGTAGTTGTATCCTCAAAATTTGTAACTCAATTTTATCCCACTTCCCAATGTGGTATCGACTGCAAACTTGGTATACTTATGTCATGCTTATGACAATACTATATTCTGTCAAAAAAATAAAATATTTTAAAACATTCATTTTTATATGTTATGTTTCGGCATGGGTCTAATTGTCCACGCTCAACTGACGTTGGCTGTAAATGACCACGGCCCCTTACGTTATGGCAAGCTTTGGGACCACTTTCTGGAGTCGTGGAGTTCTGCCATTACGATTAGGGTACATTTAATGAAAGTGTGTTTAAAAGAAGTATTTTAAATATTACTTATTAAAGAGAATATTCAGTCAGGTCCCTTTGTTTGACACAGCGAGATGACTGGAGGTCCAAAAAAAATGTGAAATGGATGGGCATTAAAAGTCGTTTCTTTTTAATAGAGCCAAAAAGATCGGTATCGATGGACTCGATATACCATGTGTTTTATGGTTTCATTAAACATGAAAACACGACGTGAAATACGATTTAATTGCAGGCGTGTGTCACCGCAGGCCAAGTTCAGTGTGGGAGCGTAAGACACTTTACAGCATATTCCCTTTGGCATCAACCCCGAGTGTACCTCCTGGCAAACCCTCCAAGCCAGCTCCCTTCCTCGGGGTCCCTGCAGGCAAAGACCCAAGCGAGCCCCCCTTCATATCCCCCACGTCTCGACAGTAACAGTCGATCTGATGTATATATGGGATGCTGCCACTGTGGTGTAATGGTTAGCACACCGGACTCGCAATCCAGAGGTCACCGGTTCGAATTCATCTCCCAGCGTGGCAGCTGAAACAATGGGGTGGGTTTCTAAAACATCCCCCCCCCCACCACCATCACAACCACTCCTGTCCACCCAACAGCATAAATGTATTCCTCTACAGTTGATAGATGGGTTGCTTTCAATGGGATAAAATGTGGTTACAGTATTTTTTTGACAGACCTGTTCTTCACCTGAGGACGGCTGCTTGCGTTGTGGCCAAAACGTCGTGAGAATAATGTTTTATTTTTATTATTGTATTACTTCCCTTCTACGTGACCTTACCGAAAGAACCAAGAAGATGTGGTTACAGTACTTCCACCCCTTCCAAGGCAGGCAGCTGACCAACGTTGGGAAGTAGGCCAAAACGCACTATACATTTGGGGGCTCTCTATAGTGTATGCTGACCTCCTCGTTCACAAGCAATGGTATGAGCAGGATATTTAAGGGCTACACTTTTAGCTGATAGAGCCACGACGCCTGTGGCTGACCCCATGGCCATTCCTCATCCTCCTCCTCCTCCACCCACGAGATTCTCTCTAGCACAGAGGACCAGGGTGTGCCACTGCATGTGGTGGATAAATAATTGATGTGTACCCATGGCTGTGTGAGTGCAGTTACGTGGTGTGGTGTGGGACGGTGGGGGGGGAATTGCCTCTTTGCTAGGTGCAGAAGCGACACATAAAATCAAATCCCAGTCGCTCCCCACGAGATTGCTATGAAGCCTGCCAGTGTCGTGTGCCCCAGTATCTATCCAATTAATCTGCCTTCCGTGTTCATTTCAAGGCAATTGATTGGGCACATCACATCTGTTTTGCAATGAATAGCTCAAGCGGGGACTGTGTACTTTCCAAAAAAGATTATGGTAAAATGACTTGATAGAGTGAGATGACAGCAGGGAAAAAATGTGCAATGGGCGAATATGGAGTGTGTTGTTTTAATAGAGTCACGAGGATTGATATCGGATCAATATGCGTCTCGCGGTTTATAACGCGTCTCGCGGTTTAATTAAACATTGGACGTATAATGTGAAACGGAATGTAAGTAATATTCGCTCTAAAAACAAAGAGCACGGAGTAGAATATTAAAATGCTGGCTACTACCCCCCTGCCAATCCACCCGTTCACCCACCGTCATTATTCAAATGCAAGTGGTGTCCTCGCATGTGGCGCCACACTCTCCCATACACCAGCACGCGGATGACGTCCACGTGTGATGGTGAGCACACTGACCTTGCGATCCAGAGGTCGCCGGTTGGATTCGAGCTCCCGGCGCTGCAGCTAAAACAAACGGTGCAACTTTCTCAACCTCCCCACACCCCCTCCAGTCCACAGCCTCTATCCACCCAGCAGTATAAACAACGCCGCAGTTAAATTTTGATTTAAAGCTTTCGTGACTGCAGTGATTCATATTCTTGGTTCTTTCGGTAAAGTCACGTAGAAGGGAAATAATAAAATAATATAAATATGCGTCAAAATCTGGAGCATTTCGGGTTATTTGATTAAAGGTGTGGATAATGCATTGTGCATTAATTAATACGCATTCAGTGGGGTGGAGTAGTGACGTAGTGGTTAGCACAATGCGCTATGCATCGTAGTGATCTGGAATTGATTCTTGGCCATGTCGAGCTAGCATCAGAGGCGAGTAATCGCATCACAAGGTTGGTGACTGACCAGTTTACTGGACATCTGTAAACATACTAAATATGAATTTTGATTTAAAGCGTTCGTGACTGCAGGGATTCATATTCTTGGTTCTTTCGGTAAAGTCAC
>CM025657.2:2197843-2216497 GCA_014621495.2 Entosphenus tridentatus
TATTATTTTATTATTTCCCTTCTACGTGACTTTACCGAAAGAACCGAGAATATAACGACGCAGTTAGTCTACGATTCGCAGGTGATATGTGTGTGTGTGTGCTGGGGTACAGTGTAGGTACCTCCGCCTTTTCCAAGAGGTTCTGGCCAAGGTGAAATAAGTAGACCAAATGCGCTTGAGAGGGTCTGTCTTGAGTGGCCTCTATTGGAAATCTGTGACAAAGAGCTTTTATAGCTCATTGCAAGGCCGTAGCCATGGAGTCAACATTGGGGGGGGACCAAATCTTCCAGGGGGTCTGGGCCCCCCCCCCAGAAAAAATCAATCTAAATTTGAAAACGAATTTCTTGTCATTTCCTGCCTAAAATATAAAAAAATGCACTAACACATAGGATGGACTTTTTATTTATTTTTTACAATAATGTCTAATAGTGTATTGTATTACATTGCTCTGTTTTTTTTTCTTTTTTACCTTTTCTTGTTTCATTGTAACGGCAGAGATTAGGGATTAATAAAGTACAACCATAACCACAATCATATAAACAGAAATGTATTTTATAGCAATATATTGGGGGGGGGGGGGGGCTTTTGAGCAAATTTGAAAATTGGGGGGGGGGGGGGGGATCTGCCCCTCCCCAATATATTAGAATTACGGCCTTGGCTGATTGGATTCCTCCAGCATAAATAGATATTCTGATTCTGGAATGCCTTCTCACCAGCAGTGGCGTCAGTTAGCAATTGCAGGGCTGCACCTTCTACACAAGTCTCGGTGCGGCCCTCTGCTCGTGGCGTATCTCGATGCTGGAGATGTCAGCGTTCACTTTGTTTGCGACTCAACTCGCAGTCGCGATACGATTCGACAGTCGGTTCACGTCTTAAAACCGTGTGGTGGAATGTGGCGACATCTCGCGGTTGGAGGGGCTCGCATTAAAACCGTTACAACATGCGATTACAACCACGTGCATTGATCCACACGGACGTCGTTGAACGGTAACCGGAAACCGTTTAGAAAATTCCGCGTAATCGTTTTCAGTGGAATTTCAGCAGGAAGGGGCGTGCATACCCGAACTGTACCCCACCACATGCGAACTGCCGATCCAATTACCGTGGCGTTATCCATTTATAATACTGGGCGGATAGAGTCCTGGGGGATATGTCTGTATGTTGAACTTCTTGCGCACCAGTGTACGTAGCCAATCCTGCTCATCGGAGGTGCGGGGGATGGACAACAAACTAAAAACAAAACGCAGTTCTCTTAGAAACGAGTTTTTGCCGTAAAGATTTAAGAAACTTCGATTTAAAGTTTTCGTGACTGCAGGAATTCATCTTTTTGGTTCTTTCGGTAAAGTCACGTAGAAGGGAAGTAATAAAATAATACAAATATTATGTTTTATTATTTTTATTATTTTATTACTTCCCTTCTACGTGACTTTACCGAAAGAACCAAGAAGATTCAAGAAACTTGCCCATTGTTTGACCTGCCGTGCTCAAAAGATGGGATAGAACGCCTGACTTTTGGATTGTATGTCCATTGTGCTGTTAACCATTACACCACTGTGGTAGCATCTTTTTTTTTCCACTCTCAGTTAAAAGAACGTGATGTTCATCATCCTCGACGTGTCTGTGTGTCTACGCTCAACTCAGCGGATGGATTTACAGACCGATAACATTGGAAAAAAAACCCACCACAGCCGTTCAATGTGAATCGCACACCGAGAGTGGACAACTGCCCTTGAGAAGAGGACGAGGGTACCCTATTAACTAATTAATATATCCAATTAGTGGGAGAGAACAATTGATACGGGCTGAATTATACGCCTGCAGCGAAACATAAACACGGGGAGAGAGAGAGAGACACAGACGTCAGGCTTTTGTGTTGGTACCTTTTACCGCTGAAATAGGGATAGGAAAATCGGGCCCGAATATCATATTTCTGAATGAGCGTGATTAATAATTTAAACGGGAGAAACAGAAGGAGCCGAGTGAAAAAGTGAAACCACTTCTTTTCAGGGTTAGTGATTTGAAACGCGAAACTCCCAGGATGCTCTGCCGGTGTATTTTCGGGTTGTACCGCATGTTGTTGTTTTGCGCGGTGTTCAACGTTTTGCGTCCACATGCTGCGAGCTTCTGCAGGAACTGAATTAAATCAAATTTCAGCACCACACGACGGCGCGTTGTTCGTCACGACGTCCGATGTTTCAGGAACTGATTTGAACTGATGACATTTGTTCAGTTTTTGAAGAAGCTCCCGGCACGCTGAGCGAAACTTCGGATATCGTGCCGAACCACGCGCGGTGACCCCCAAAACACATCGGAGAGCTAAAGGATGGAGGGGGCTTGAACCGGGGACTTACCCTCGGGGTCGATAACTTTCAGAAGAGAAGTAGATATTCCAATGTACACGTGTTGGTTCAAGGAAGCCCCACTCACCCCGTCTCTCTTACCACTCAGCAGTGGTAACATTTGTCGTTGTGAGGAGCGAGCCGCGCATTTGGAGAGAGGAATGATTGCAAACCATGTGGCGGGTTGGGAAGACGTTGTCTGTATCAGAGCCGCTGCTAGACGTTGGGGCAACGTGCCAACCTCCGACTAAATTCTGATATTCATTCTTCTGTGGCTGGTCAAAGCTCACTTTATTGGAGGTGCCGGCCACGGAACGTCTATTTGTCTGAAGCACGCGCTGTGGAGAACTTTGCCAGGGGCTGTCCACTGCTGGACATATGTACTCCATGCAGGGAAACCCTTTGGCTGTGGGGTCAGGATATGAGAAGACGAGCGATTAATTGCATTCTTTTCGGATTGGTTCTGAGTGGATTTGTTGTTTGTGTTCTTTGCCTCTGTGATGACCTCTTGACCTTTGCCGTGAACGCTAACGATCCTCAATGTAAAACTCTCACGAAACAGAAGACCGGTTTAATTCTCGTCGATTGAGTATTTAATCACCGCATCGCAAGACGTGCGGTCCAATCTCGCGAGACTTCGTGCGGACTGCGCGCCGCGGTTTTGCGTTTCACAGGGGGGGCCTTGAGCCATGGACGTTGACTTCAGGCACAGCACTTGACACCAAAGAGAGAGAGAACACGAAAGGTCTGTCAGGATAGCTGCTGCAATAAATTCGGTGGATTTTCCATTGCGCCATGAAAAGCTGAAGTTTGGACAGGTTTCATGAAATGCAGCACCTAAAATAACTCAAGGCGGGCGACGATCAAAATGAACGTGGTGGTGGTGGTGCCGCTGAATGTTTATTTTATTATGAATCCAGAGTGCGTGCAGGAAACGTGTTTGAAAGGTTTCGTGACTGCAAGGATTCATATTCTTAGGTTTTTTTCGGTAAAGTCACGTAGGTAATTTTAAAAAAAATTAAAATTAATAAAAGTAAAATAAAAATAACGTCGTGATTTTTATTTGATCTTTATTTAATTAATTTAAATTTTATTCTTTTTACCTACGGAACTTTACCGAAAAAACCTAAGGATGTTTGAAAGCACATTTCAAAGACTGCGGGTGACCGCCGTGGCACTTGCATCTCCGTAAGCCACGGGGACATTCAACAATAAAAAAAATTAACCCGTAAAAAAAGTTTTTCACTATAAATCCTTTACATGCGTGGCGGCTAGAGTCCTCTCGTCCTCTGGCTTGAGATGGCTGCCCCCTATGGGTCAGATGATTGCCTGCCAGCATTAAGCAATTGGTAATTAAATATAAAAAAAATTTGCCTAAAAAGTGTAACATTTTGGGAAAACATTTTCACGAAAATAAATTGTCACGCACAACGAGTATGTGTGCAAAATGTCAGCTCGATTGGATCACGGGAAGTGGGTTAAAAAACGACCGAAAGATTTGCACGGTCGTAAGCGCGCAAGCAAGCAAGCGAGCAAGTGAACTTAATATAAAGGATTTAAAAATGGCTCGTTTGTGAGCGAGCTTGAACAGTCGCCACAAAGACGCCGTCCCCGCCGTGGAAGTTCCTCGCTTTGAAATGAGGCCGCCCAGAAACCAAATTGCAATCTGTAAAGTGGCTCACCCAGAGCCGGCCCAGCCACTAAGCGACCCTTGCAATTGCAAAGGGCCCCCTGGCCAACAGAGGGCCCCCTAGAGTCACTGCTAGCGAGTGGGTGAAAAAAATCATACATCAAAGGGGCCTCCAACCAAATTTTGCTTAGGGCCCCCAAAGGTCTAGGGCCGGTTCTGGGCTCACCGCTCCTTCAGCTTAACGCACATCTCTGCGAGCTGAATATAAGCGGAAATACTGCGTAGGTTTTACCGCGGTGTAATGGTTTGCAAATTGGACTCTCCAGTGGTCTCTGGTTCGATTCTACTTATCGGAGCAGCAGATGAAACAATGGGGCAAATTTATGCAGGCCCAAACACATCAATGTATGCTTCTTCGCTCGCACGAATGGACTCTGGAATTTGGTCCCGTCGTCTCTTTTCCCAGCTAATACCAGCTTCCTATCACCGTGCTTAGTTCAGGACGAGCGTTTATCTATCGAATGTTCTACAACTTTAAGGACGCTGTTTGTTGCTGGACGCTTGGCGTTGTGGTGTGGGGTAGAGTGTGACTACTCGCACATTTTAGACGGCGTCTGGCCAGCATTGAAGAGTAGGCCAACATACCCTTAGAAGTGAGGGGTTCTCTCGAGCTCCCTCTAGCGGAACGTTCATCTACCAGCAGTGGCTTGAGCAAGTAATTGTAGGGCTGCACTTGTATATTACAATATTTTTTTTTGCTGCTGCATAATGCAAGCATCCGTTGTGTTTTGGAGATTTTAAAAAAAAACTCATTTCACGAATGACAGTCCAATTAGCCTTGCATCCGCAGAGAGCAAATCATGGGAGTCTATTTTAGTCGATAATGTTGAGTTCAGCTCGGCTGGAGGTGAAAGGCAGCGGCAGTGAAGTAAGGGCTGCACGGTGCCACGCTAATACGGTCCGCTGACTTCCCGTGTGGCCAATTCTAAAACGTTTGGCGACGAAAATCATCCGTTAGCGCTGCCTCCCGGCACCGTGCTATTTGCATGAAGACGTTTAACAAACGCTTCGGAGAGGATGCCGCACGAAAAGGTCGGGACCCTACGATGCGTCACCACTGACCGGGACATGTTTGTAACGGTGACGAAGGCCGGCGATCAGCGTAAGACACTCCAAGTGGGAGTTACACTTCACCAGTAGCAATAATTATGAAAGTTAAAGATGCAGCCTTTGCAATTTTTTGCTCATGTCACTGCTGGTGGAAGGACCTCCATTCGTGGGAGCTGCAAGGAACCCTTCTAGAGGATATGTTTTGCCTTCTCATGCCACTGCTAGCCACTTTACACCACCGCACGTGGCCTACCAATCGACTGACTGTGGCCTACCCCATACATGCCGCTGCTTGGTCGGAGGAGTGGGCATTTTAGAAACTTGCGTATTGCTTCAACTGCAGCGCCGGCAGATGAAACCAGCACATTGTGTTGATTTGTTTGCTCAAAAGCAAACCGTTTAATTGTTGAATTTAAAAAAAAATGCACATTGGCGGGCACATTAAGGTTAATTCACGAAGGCATGCGTAAGCACGGCCACAACAGAGGCTGCACCTCCCATGCGGAGTAAAGCCACATCAACAGGTGTGCACTTTTGCATAGAATCAATATCGAAAATGTCTCGCGGCCTTTCAGCGTGATTAACGTCCTTTCAGCCGATGAACTCCTCCTGCCTCCCCCCTTGCCGTCATTTGTCACCAGACAATAAAGGTACTGTCCTCGTATGCACGTACGTTAAATATATTTTGAACGTCGGCGAGTGGATTTTACCGACCGTTCTCTTCATCGTACTCGAGGCTGGCGGGCTTACATCACCAGCGCAAGCAGATTTATCCCCACATCTCGCGGCTACGAATCTCGGCGTGCGTACAGCTCACGGCGCGGTGACATCTGCTCTGCCAAATTTACACTCGGCCACAGGTTTAGCGATAGACACGAAACAAAGCTGGTAAATCATCCTGATTCATTTTTTGGCAAAAAATACACGTCCAACAGTGATTACAATACATCACATGGAAAAGCTGGCACGATGCGAATTAGTTTTAATATTAGTCTAATTATTTGGCACGGTGGCAGGGCACTTTGATGCGTATGCAGTTTTAAGAACTGCAATAAATTTTACCGTCGTGATTACATTTCCCTCCCGCCCACCCTCCTCCCAGCTGTGGACCATTGCTGAAATGTCATCTGTCACATTTTGATGACACGGCCGAAGCACGCATCATCTTGGCAATGCGCCGCATTGCTTGTAATTGACACTTTCCCATCGGATGTCATGGCAAGACACGCTGTGCGATGCTCAAGTCTGGAAGAGAACATGGCAAGTAAGGGTTTTTAGCTCTCAGTTGGCAAAAAATAAATGTCGCACTGGGTTTCACACGTGCGCAGGACAGAGGGAGGTCCAGGTTGCCGTGACGGTGGCATTTGGCGTGTTCTTCACGAGTCTGGCGACCAAAGGGGAAGAGATGACCTCAGAGCAGATGGTGCTAAACTGTTCGGGCAGATCGTGGAAGTCGGGTATCTACTGTGCAGCAGCTGTTGGATTTTGGCAGAGGGAAGAAAGGGTGGTCGCATCAGCGGTTTTATTCTTGAAGATGCATTTGATCTTGATATTTTAAAATGTTCGCCAAGAAATTAATGGAATCCTAGAGAGTGACGTCGTGGATCTCTGCGCGCGGGTCGATGCTCACAGAGTAAAACCTCTCCCGCGCCACTTGGAGTGACATTTACCGTCGCTTGACGACTGTCACACGCGGTTGTGAGGTGTGTGTGACCAGGGGATGGCAGTGCTGAGTATCGCCGCTCTCATGTGCGGCGGGGTTTTCTCCAGGCACTCTGGTTTCTTCCCACACGAAGCCAAGCACTGAATAATAGTATTGGGCAGACATCCCAATTGCAGCACTCTCTTGTCAAGAGAATCTTGAGATTCGGCGAGGCTTTCCTCAAATACTTGGTAATGTTATTATTATTATTACACTTGTCAATAAAAAAAAATTCTGGCCTGGAATTTTGCAGCTGTTTTAGACTAATTTCAGGGTGCTGATTCCAAATCTGATCTCAGATTTGCTCTATCACATCTCATTTTAATGCTATCGGCATACCCCATTTTCATTGATTTTACCCGAAATTAACTCTGTCACTTATGATTGCAAATTGTTGCGAGTCAGTGACTGTTTTAGTGTTAAAATATGGTGCTGTATTTTTAGGATAGTGTGCTTATAAAATCATTTTATGTAGATATCCACATTTATTTAATATTTTTCTTCCGCAGTTTTTATTGAAAATGCAATATTTGATATCTCAAAAACCTGATGTGATGGTCAAAAATTGATGCCAGATTTGGAATCAGCACCCCAAAATTACCTTAAAACCGTTGGAATATCTTATGGCAGAAAAAGTGTGTTGACCAGTGTTATCAGAACTGATGATGGTGGTCGTGGTGGCACTGCACGCCTGTAATCCAACACTGCGAAGACAAGGTTTGGTGTAACTTACAAATATTGTGAGACTACATTCCCACGGGCGTCGAGATGCCATGCCTTGGCGTGCCACCAGCAGCCGGTGAAGCAAGTTTGGACAAATCTCCATCAAATCAAGATTGAAATCTCCATCTGTTCCATCTTGTATCGCATGTTGCCCCCTGGCATGCGCGGGGGTTTCTCCCGGTGCTCCAGTCTCCTCCCACGTGTATAAACACTCATTAATTGGCTGAGAACCTCTGAATATATATTTTTACATGAATGCACCTGCGTGTTGTTTAATGTGCAGCGGCGGTGTGAGATGCAGTTTGCATTAATGACGCTACTGAATAAAAACGTTATATTATTTCGATTAATCGACCGAAAGTTGTAATCAACTACATTTTTGTGATCGGTTACTCAGACCCCTTTAATCCTGACACCTGCCTCTAAAATACAGGCTTAGCGTGATGCGACTGATAATGCAGATAATATCAACAAGGCCCGTCTATCACCTCCCGTCCAGCGACACACATGGGAACAACGCAGTTGGGACGATTTCCCCCCAAATATATTTTCGTTTTATCCACTTAGTCAAATTAATTGGACGATAATCGGTAGAGCGATCGATTACTGAAATAAACATATCCCAGTTGTAATTATTCCTCCATACGGCTTTACTCTTCCAGTAGCCAGCTGGCATGCCTGTCAATGTAAAGTGCACTGGATGAACATCGTGTAATGTATTTGAAAGGCGATCAAAAATAAATGAAGTGTGCTTTGGCTTGCAGACGGTAGACGCCATCATTATAACACATAAACGTAAGCCGTTGCATGTTCGTGCCAGCGTAAACACGACTCGGCCATTATAAGTCCAGGGGTTATAAATCTCTCCCATTGTCCTCGTGTTGACGGTGTTCTCTGTATGAGCCGTATCGCAATACAACACAGCACCACCACAGCACTACGATATCCCAGTGGTGCATCTAGTGGGACGGGGGGTGGGGGTGGGGTGTCTCGTGATAACTCACGTCAAGATGATCCATTATGAACGAAACTGTGGTGTGAAGTTGTGCCACTATTTGGGAGTTGCTCGATTTGAAAACTGGCCACGTTGATGAGACGCTTGCCAGCGTATATCGCCCGTTTTGCCCGGGGTCACCTTTCAAGAAGCGCTTGGCATCTCAACGGGCCTCCCTCACAATAAACTGACCACAGCCGAAAGGACCGTTGCAGAATATGCAAATTCATTTTGCCCTGACAGCTTCCCGTCGGTTTACCCGACCGCAAATTAAAGACAAACCGCGGGTTGGAAAGCGCTGCATAAGCAAGCCGGTCATGCATAAGCGAGATTTTTCACGACTTGTTTGTTTCTCTCTCTTTTATGAGCCTGACAAGGCTCATGATTATTAGTATTGCCAACAGCCGCTCACAGTCATTCCTGCCCTTCCTGTCTGCACTACTGACTGGCCTTGCACACTCATCCTTGCATCATAGCGGTGCAATTCGACTCAATGACTCTTGACGAATGCGCCTGTTTTACGACACATTCGTGGAAGCCGTATGCCCTGACCTGCAGCGTCAGCGCAATGTTTATACTCGTGTTTTAACGAAGGGAGCGTTAAAAGTGCGGTCCAACGGCGCATCTCTGCTGCGCTGTCCTCCGCTGTGCCACCCCACGTGGCCCCACAGTTTGCTGGCACATGCTCAATGCACGGTGGGTCACCCATCGAAGCAACTGTCCAGGTCTTCTTGGTTCTTTCGGTAAAGTCACGTAGAAAAAAAAAACATCATAAAATACAATTGTCACGACGTGTCCAGGCTTAAAATCAGCGAGAGATTCTGGGTGATTTGGTCGCGATAATAATATTCATTTACACCCCATTGCAAATCCACTACTGGATAAAGGCCTCTCCATGCCTTATAATCATGTTTTTTTTTTCAACCATACTTTACCGCACCGGTCAATGTCGGTTGGTGAAAGCAAGGGCCCACAATTGGGTTGGGCCATCGCATGCATTTTGAGACTAGGCACTCAATACGGGTTTATACCCGTATTGAGTTTGGTCACGAAGCTATGACTGTGTGTGTGTGTGAGAGCAATGTCTGCTCTTGGCAGGCAAAGGCACATGCTTGTTAATGGCACGAGTGCTCATCGCTGTGTGTGTATGTGTACATGGGTATGTATGGCACGAGAGCACATGCCTAACCTTAACGAAACGTGTTGGAGCAAGAGGGCATTTACTGGAGCATAAAGCCACCTTTCGTAGTTGAAGGCGTGGAGGGGGGGGCGGCAAATATCAGCGAGCGGCACTAATGCCCTTTAGAATGCGTGATACCCGCACAGGTTTCGGAAGAAACGAGCTGAGACTTAATGGTTTGGGTGACTCAGTCCTCCGTGTGAAAGTCAACTCCGGAATTTGACGATTCTCTGCGGCGTAAGGGATTTGTTGTCACCGAGGCAACTGTCTGCTTCTTTCGCGCCCGCTGAATGCGGTATCGGCGGAGCGCCGTGGATTGTGATCAGCCCTTCGTGCCGCACAGCTCGAAACGCCGTCCCAGTGGCGGAATGTGTCTCGTTTAAAAAGTCAGCCCCGTGGCATGCGCGCCACGTGACCCCTGGCACGTGGCGTGCGCGCCACGTGACCCCCGGTCACGGAGCACATCGCGGCATCGTTAAAACATTCCGTGGCAAGGTTTGCCGGATCGCGGCCAGATGTGGTTAAGGCCCAGCGGAATTGCGTCTCGCTGCATCGTTGACGGGAGCGGCAAAACGGAGAGCTGTTCGTGTTTGGGCAATGCCGTGAATATTCATCTTGTGCGTTTAAAAAAATGGAATCAAATGAATGTATCTAGCTAATTGAGAGAGTTTCTACTGCGTGGGCTTATTGCGGTCGTGTCGCTCGCGCCGCGCCGGGGAGGCTCCACGCGGAAGGCGACTCCCCGGACAACGGCGCGACACGCCGGGCGCTGCGGCGTGCAAATCCCTCGCGGCGCGTGGAATAGCCCTGCGTCCTAGGAGCAACGTGGTTGGTGGATGTGATGGACTCCGGGGTGCGGTGAAAGTCCATCCCTGCAATTCCTTGCTCACGCCACTGCTGGTCGAAGGGCCTCTAAGCTCTGTTCAGCCGCTGTCACGGACGATGGCATTTTGGGATGCTCAACCATGCCGGCCGGATATCTTGGAAGAGTTTGGTACGCGCACACTTTACCCCGCCGCGCGCGACATGCCGATGGCTTAATTGGGTTGGTGGAAGCTATCCCTAATACATTAGCAGCAGAAGGCAGCAGCCCACGTACTTCATTACGACTTGCGCACAGCCAAATGTGCGCCAATGCTTCGTCATTTGAAGTTGGGAGCCCATTAGAAGCCATTGTGTACTAAGCGCTTTCCAGCGGCGCGCCGATAATGTCGTGCCGAGTTGAATTCCTATTGTGCTCGGCATTGGAACCTTGCGGGGGAGTTCACGTTTCGTGGTGCTTGCCAAATGAAAAAGAAACAAAGACAGAGATCCCCCCCCACCCACCCACCGTGTAGCCTTCACAAGCCGTTGGGACAAGTGCTCTTAGCGAGCCAGTTTTCTAGTTTAAGGCGTCGTGATAATGATCGACCGAGGGGAGGCTCCGGACCGGTTCAGACATTCTCCACTGATGTTGGCCGTCAGCGGGAATCGAATCCGGGTTCTCGTGTTTGCCGTGCGGCACGCGAACCCCTTCGCCGCAGCTCCCTACATGACAAAATAGGCTGCATAGATGCACGCGTAGCCTCGGCAAAACAGAGAGTCATCCTAATTCAGTGCATGTGCCAGGCACTTGAGGCCCGCGCAAGGGGTAAAGCCAAACCAGTGATCTGCTTCTGAGAATAACAGAAACAAATAGTCGCGTGCTCTGCTGAACGAGATTTTACAATGATCTCTCCGATGCGTTTTCGGGTTTTGCCGCATGTTGTTTGCCACGACGTCCGACGTTTCTGTCAATGCGTCGGGAACTTCGTCGGGAACGGCATTGTTGTCCGGATGGAGTTTTCGGTGCAATTCCTAAAGATGCTGTCGACACTGGGAGCGAAACGTCGGACATGGTGCCGGACGACAGGCCAGGCGACCCAAAAAAACCACATGGGGCAGCCGGACAGCAGCACGACCGAGCAAACCCTCCGCAGTGGATTCTACGATTCCTGCGTGAGATTTGATGCAGGATGAATGCAACGAACAGACTTTAGATGTTGAACTCTGTTGGAGTCCCCAGTGAATGGATGCACATTGAGTTTCTGTGGATGTAAGACGGTTTGAGCTGCAGTGGCATTTAAGCGACAAATAAATGCAAATCCATATTTTATACGCCCGCAGGCATAGCCTTGATTATTCCGTTAAAAAAAAAAACTCGCAAAGCCTGCAGAGGAGCATTTTGGGTAATTGGTAGGAAGGTAAAGGTGCAGCACTGCAATTGCTTGCTCACGCCACTGCTGGCAGTATGGCCTCAATTCGAGGGAGGTCGAGAGAGAGAGAGCTCCACTCAGACGCTATTCTTGGCCGACTTCCACGCGGGCCACGTATGTGGAAGCACCAACACTTCGCCCCACCGTGACGCGGCCTGCCCATCGACTACACGGTGGCGTTGCACGTGAAAACCGCTGAGGTGGTTGGTGGGGGCGATTAAAGAAACTTGCGTGCGTCATCATTTGAACTGCCGTGCCGGGCGATCGAATCGGACCTGGCGACCTCTCGTTTAACACGTCCAGTGTGCTGACCGTTCACCGTGGCGGGCACCCTGAAACATGTTGGGTAAGACAATCAAATAGGTGAATCTGTATCGTCGTGATGATCCAGTGCCGTCTCGTTCTGAGACTCAGCCCGACTGAGAGCAAAAACGCCTGTGGTAGGTCGCATGAAATATCTTAGGTGAGATTATATATTCTACGTGACTCTACCGAAAGAACCAAGAATATGAATCCCTGCAGTCATGAAAGCATTAAATTGAGATTATATATTTTAAACCCCAAATGTAAATGCGTTGCGATCTACGATATAAAAAAAAGATTCACAGCGAATACAGCGAGTGGCCAGTTGCGTAAAATCCCTCTGTGTGAAAATGTTAATTCATTATGAAACTGTTTACACAATGCACCACCTCCTGTCCACGCAATGGAAGAGTCGCGTGTACTCATCGGTAACTCGTGCAGGCCGTCTAAATGACAAACGACTATTGATTCTGGTGATAACGTATCATGCTGTGCCAGAGGTTATGCATATGGCCCCCTTTACAAGTCGCCTGTCTTCACGTCCACACGGAAGCCACGTGATTTACAGGAGGCTCGAGTTGATTGAGATGTGGAGATGGAGCGATATATCGATGAGCGGGGAAGGATTCAGAGTGGTGGGGTGCACACAGAATGAGGAGGCTTGAGCTGCTTTAGATGTAGAGACATCTGTGGGATCCTTTCGCCAGTATCAAAAATGATGAGAATATAAGTAGAGGTTTTACCCTTTCTGGCAAATAAAATAGGAGGTGTTAAGATATTCAAACACTAAATAAAAACCTTTTGCAAGGCATGGATTGACCACATACACACACACACATACACACAGGTACCTATTCAACAAGAGGGATGGCGACTCTGGGCATAATTTAGGACCTCCTCTGCCCCCATCGCCACCACCACCACTACCACCAACCGCCACCTCGACCGCCCAAACTCACCAGCGTGGGGATGCCGGTGAGGCAGTCGTAGAAGAAGACGATGACACTAATCAGGTAGGTGGTCTTGAGCGACGTCTGCACCGGCTCGGAGCCGTCGATGGACGACTTGCGCTTGCCCGTGGTGTCCTCAACCACGATGGTGGGCACCGTGATGGTGGCCTTCTCGGGCGCGCGGCGGGCCTGGTGTACGCGGCACGCGGTCTGGTAGAGGGTGATGCCCGTACACGCGATGCCCATGGCCAGGCTGCCGCCCTGCAGCGTGAGGAAGCAGGCGCCGAAGCCGAGGCCGATCTTGGTGATGAGGAAGTGGCACTCGCGCGCGTAGTAGCGCTCGGTCGTGTCGTGCCAGCCGACGGCGGGCAGCGTGGACAGGATGAAGGACACGGTCCAGATGCCCATGATGGCCTGCACCGCCTGCTTGCGCGTGTTGCTCAGCCGGTAGTTGACGGGCCAGCGCACCATCCACATGCGGTGGTAGGCGAGCGACGACACGGTGAAGCAGGTGGCCAGAGCCAGCGTGTAGAAGCTGGACACGAACACCTTGCAGAGGCCCTCGGTCCACTCGTAGTCCGAGGAGCTGCGGCGCATGTTCACCACGGCGTACATGAGCAGCGGGATGGTGGCGGTGAGGGCGTGCGTGCCGGCCAGGGTGCACAGGAGGAACTCGAGCGCCTTCCATTTCTGCTGCTTGGCCGACACGCTGAGGATGCCCCACACGTTGGCGACGAGGGCCGTCAGCGAGCAGACGAGCCACGCCAGGGAGTTCTCGCGCAGGAAGAGCGCCTCGCCATCGCCGCTCATCGTTCACGCGCCGCCCGCCGCGCGCGGAGCCCGGGCCCTCGTGCCACCGCGCCACGCGCTCGGGCGGTCGTTGGGCGGGAGGTGCTGCCGGGCCCCCGGCCGCATGGTCCACGGGCGACGCCGGATCAACGGGCCTCCCCCCCCCCGCCCCCCACCGCCTGCCTGCCGGGTCGAGGTGGCGCGGAGCGGTGCGGCGTCTGGCGAGCTGCGGGCGGGACACATTTCACGCGGCTCAGCGGTCAAAGTTCATTTGAATTCACGGTTGATTTTAAGGGGTTCGCGGCCACGTTCTCCGTTATGTCCGCGTGCTGGGAGCTGTGTTGGGTTCTAGTTCCCCGATTAGGTTCCCTAAGCGGCTCCGAGCAAACGCGAGCGAAGCCGAGCTTCGTCAGAAATGGAATGCGGCTCCGGGCGCGTGGGGCGAAACGTCGGACGTCGTGCCGAGCAACACGTGGTCACGATCAGAAAACACATCGGAGAGCTGATAGGCACGACCGGGCATCTCTATGCAGATTTAGAATTGTCATATTTAGTGTTAGAATGGAGGAATCCGATGATCTATGAAACTCTGTTTTGCAGATGTCTAGTCGTGTTTATTTGTTAACAAAGGCCTCAAGGAGTCTCGAGACTGGACCAGGCGGGTCCTGGCATGTTGGGATGTTGGCCTATTCCATTGAAGAGTGTGAAATGTTACAGAAAGCGTTTGATTTAAAAAAACAAAACACTTCATCGCGAATAAAATTAAGTGTTTGGCTTCCTGTGGGAGGAAACTGGGGAAACCGGAGAAAACCCAATGCATTCAAAGAGGTGACGATAGTACGTGGAACTCAAAAGCCCCCCACACCCATCGATTCAAGAATCAATTTCGTGTACCACCAACTCCTGGTCACATGGCATCCTCGATCTTACACAAGCTGGTAATAACCAGGCAGTCTCCCATCCAAAGCACTAACTAGGCTCAACACACCAGCTGACCTTTCATGGTGCTCCGGTCACATGTAATATTCATGTTTATTATCATTATCAGAGCACGTCTTTATACTTACATTCTCAACGCAGCACCGATGCAAAAGTAACTCGTCTTGTATATCTTTCGAAGACTCTGAACGCCATGCACATGGAGTGTGCAAATGACTCTGTAGGGCACATCGAGCGGCAGGGCTCGCGTTGTTTTACAATCGCGCTTGACCCCACCTCCGACGGCCGGCTCCGTTATCTGACGGAGACTCACTCACTCCCAATGGCGGAGACATTGTAGTGGCGATGATGCCGCCAACGCTGAGGAGGAGGATGAGGAGGATGAGGAGGAGGAGGCATAAAGACATTTTGATTGCCCTCGTGGCAGGAGAGTGTGCTGCGTGTGTTGCAACAGGCGATTCCGGCGAGGGGTTGGGCGATTCGGGGTTCCGTTAGCACGTGGGCCCCAGCAGATGCCACGAATAGACGGCGCACGGATGTGTTTGTTTTTGCTTTTACGAGTGACCCCATTGCGAAGGCCGTTTTGTGCGATGCCGAGACTGAGCCGAGAATGGGGGTAAAAACAACATGGGCATTTTCGTTCTCTTCTATCATGTGCACCAACAGGTGCTTGTGCACAAGCACGTCCACGTACACCTCGTGCTCTCTTTTAGCCCCGCCCCCCCCTCCCAATACGTCCCATTCATTGGCTACCACATTCTGATAAGCTCCCCCCCTCTCCTCCCCCTTAACTTGTATTTAAGAACTTGCATCTTGGAATCCCTGCCTCACTCGATATAGCAAATCTGGCTGTGACGATCCCACCTGATGACGGAGACTTGTGTTGCTTCCGAAACGTCGTGATTTTTATTATTTTATTTTTTGTTAATTTTAATTTCATTTTTTACCTACGTGACTTCACCGAAAAAACTAAGAGTATGAATCCTTGCAGTCACGAAAGCTTCAAATCTAGCATTCGTTCATCGTGCAAGGAATTATCGTCAGTCAGTCATGTTCGATCTACTGCTGAGTTGACCCCGATCTCCGCCCCCCCTGCCCCCCCTGCCCCCCCCCCCGAAGTCGCCGTTATTTCTCGCGGTCTTGCCGCAAAGAGTTACGATCCACACCTGCACGCGAGGCTGATTTCACGATAGCTCCATCCCTGCGGTGAACGTCTTGCCCTGGACGCCTTTGTCCAACCTTGGCTGCCCGCCCGGCCTCGTGCTTCACCATCGGCCGTCATTCTTTCGAGCCGCGACGCGTCCTTCCCAATCCCACTTTTATTTTGTTTGGAGCCAGCCACCACGGTGCGTTTCGCGCCTGTGTACGGCCTCAAAATTCTGCTTCACCGAGATTATAAATGAAAGTGTGGCGTGACACGCGTGGGACTGCATTTTGAAACAGCGATGCTTTTCACTTTCAAAAAGAATCAACCAGCGTGGTGAAGTATGGTCAGATAAATGGACGTGACGTGGGGAGACCTTCACCCTGCAGACCACTTACACAAGCCTGTACATTATGGCATTATTATTTCAATCTCGCAGTACCTATGCAGTCCAGTTTCTACCTTACCGTGTGTCTGTGTGGACCAAATCGTTCATAATGCGTGCGATCTCATCACATGATAAAGGAGTTTTCCCCTTTTTTTCTGGCAACAAATCAGTTGTTAAGATGTTAAAACGCAAACTGAAACCTTTTACAAGGAATCATGTCTGCATTAACCACATTGCTGGTGGCCAGAATGCAAATAAACAGACTAACTCTGATGATATATGCATTGTCCTTTGAAACTGATTGGTCCACACCAGAGACAGCTTTCTTTGTTGCCAGAAAAAAAGGGGGTAAACCCCTATTATCATATTGTGGTACTGCCAAAGGAGGTCCCATGATGTAGATCTCATCACATATCGTGCAACTGTGCAGCTAAAGTGTGGATAGTGCTTGGATGGCCGACCACCGTGCAGAAACAGGGTTTCCATCGCCTCTTGCTCTGCGGTGGGCAGCAGATGCTCAGTTGTGGTCAAATCCATTGTTATGCTGTACTGTACTTCTCTGCACCTGCGTCTATGTTCCCCGCCTTCAACAACTCGCGCCGACCAGTGTGGTGAAGTCTGATCACTCGACTGGCACGGGGCGTGAAAGGGGCCTTCATCCAGCAGTGCAATAACACCAGGGATGTGCGTCACGTGTTAGATATGCATGATTGATAACGCAGCGTGCACTGCACCCACAGCCCACGGATATGTGGAAGCGTGATGATGATGAGAGAAGGTTTTGTTCCATCTTGGATAATTATTGAGTCGAGCGGCCACCGTCAGCCAAATTACCCGCCTTTCAGATTGCCATTAGAGAAACATTTTCCGAAGTGCCCTTGAGAACATTAACGATGGTTATTAATTGGAGAATTATAAGAACGGCGAAACAAATCAAGGTGATGTTGAGGGCCAGGAGACGTCACGAGAATCACACAACGACGAGAGACGGAATTAACGCCCTTGGAGTGGAGACTGAGAGAAGGAGAGCAGAGAGACGGCGGAGAGAGACAGAGAGACAGAGACAGAGAGACAGAGAGACAGAGAGATACAGAGACAGAGAGTCAGAGAGACAGAGAGACACAGAGCCAGAGAGTCAGAGAGACAGAGAGACACAGAGACAGAGAGACACAGAAGCACAGAGACGGAGAGACACAGAGACGGAGAGACGGAGAGACAGAGAGACAGAGACACAGAGAGACAGAGACACAGAGACTGAGAGACAGAGACACAAAGACAGAGAGACAGAGAGACACAGAGACAGAGAGACAGAGACGACGTCACGGAGGTCACGGCTGGATAGGTGCGTCTCGCCCGAGGAGGGAATGTAAACGAATTGCATTTGGGGTAGAGGCGTTTTGTGCCCTTCCGGCAGTTGGAAATTAAAGGCCGACGGTAACAGCAAGAGGTCATTAATTAATCATCATTATTGTTGTTGTCATTGTGTACAGCTTTGTTGTCAGTCCACGGCTGGATCGAGGGCCTCCTGCGCACGCCGTTTGTGGCTCAGTGGCGGTCGGCGAGAGGAGAAGAGCCTCTCGGATCGGCTCGGATTCCACTGCTGGTAGCTGCGGCCGTGCATGGTGCAAGGGGTTCACCCCCGGGTTCATATTGCAGCGCGCTAACCACTGCACCACCGCTCCACCAACCCCTCCCACCCCACCAAGTCATTACTATTTTTTTTACGTATTCGATTAAACTAATACGCAGTACACGCTGATGACATGGATGTTGGGAATGTCTATAAGGAGATGGAGCATTAATGAAGAGGATCGAGTCTTCAGCGGGGATTGCGAATCTTCTCAAGTTCGGGGAGGCGAGGCTCGGATGGTCCTGGCACGTGTTGACGAGAGAACAAGAAGATGCAGTTATCGAAGGCTTTGGAGATTAGATACTCGCAGACAAACACAGAGACCCATAGACTCGCATAAAGATCCGTAGACTCGACAAAAGACCATGGACTCACGCAGCTTACCCATGGACTCACGCAGAGAGCCATAGACTCACACAGAGTCCCATAGATTCAAGAGAGCCATAGACTCACGCAGAGACACATAGACTCACGCAGTGACCTATGGACTCACGCAGTGACCCATAGACTCGTGAGAGCCATAGACTCACACAGAGTCCCATAGATTCAAGAGAGCCATAGACTCACGCAGAGATGCATAGACTCACGCAGAGACCCAT
>CM025657.2:2216507-2242959 GCA_014621495.2 Entosphenus tridentatus
CATAGACTCACGCAGAGACCCATGGACTCACGCAGAGATTCGTAGATTAGAAGGGATGTGGAGACGCCACTCGTGCAACGCACAAAGGAGTGGAGGGTGACCGAGGGGGATGGGAGGATGATGTGGAACGAGGTACGAGGATCGTCGTGGATGTGACGAGGGAAGAGGCACCGAAATGAAGCTCGTGGAGAAATAAAATCTAAGACGCCGAACCCACGAGGGATTTATGGGACTTTTGAATAATAACAGCAATAACCATAGTACTGTACGCGTGCTGCGCCATGGTGAACATTGATTGTACCGCGGTGACCACGTGCACGGGCTCCGCTCTCTCTCTCTCGAGTGTCCTCAGCATTGGCTGCGAGACGCTCGCTATTGACATGCAGCGCTCTCGGCCAGAAACGCTGTCTTGTCAGTGTGCTGTGTGTGTGTCTGTGTGTGTGTATGTGTGCGTGTGTGTCTGTGTGTGTGTCTGCGCGTGTGTGTGTGTCTGTGTGTGTGTGTGTGTCTGTGTGTGTGTGTGTGTGTCTGTTTGTGTGTGTATCTGTGCGTGTGTGTCTGTGTGTGTGTCTGTGCGTGTGTGTGTCTGTGCGTGTGTCTGTGCGTGTGTGTGTCTGTGTGTCTGTGCGTGTGTGTCTGTGCGTGTGCGTGTGTGTCTGTGTCGGCGTGTGTGTTTGTGTGTGAGCGGTAGTGTAGCTGTTAGCGCTACGCTGCGCTATGAACCTGGCGACCTGGGTTCGATTCCGGCTCACGGCCAACACCAGTGACGATTATCTGAACCGGTCCTGGACCTCCCCTAGGTCGACTCAGCCTCAAATGAGTATCTGGTGCGGTGTGTAAACATCGCCACTGGGGAGACAAAGGCGGTCGGGCGTGGTCCTGGCTACCCACTCCCTCGTGTGCCGTTCCGGCCTTCATAGGTGCTCGCTAACAGCACTTGCCCCCTACATTCTGTTACAGGCTGTACGGGGGATCTTTGTCTTTGTTACAAGGTGGGGAGCGGTAGTGTAGCGGTTAGCGCGCTGCGCTACGAACTCGACAGAGACCCGAGTTTCATTCCCATTCAAGGCCACCAACAACAGTGACGAGTATCTGAATCGGTCCTGGGCCTCCCCTAAGTCGACTCGGCCTCAAATTAGTACCTGGTGCGCTTTGGAAACATCGGCACTGGGGAGATAAAGGCGGCTGGGCGTGGTGCTGGCCACCCAACCCCTCGTGTGCCGTGCCGGCCTTCATAGGTGCTCGCTAGCTAACAGCACTTGCTCCAAAAGTCTGTTAAGGCTATAGGGGGATCTTTGTCTTTATGTGTTACAGGAGGTGTCGTGGTTATCACACTCAATCCGGCGAACCGAGTTCGATTTCCGCACACAACCAAAAACAGTGGCGAATGTTTGGATCGATCTTGGGCCCTCCCCTAGGTCGACTCGGCCTCAAATGGGTAGTTGGGTGTGGTGAGATCTATAAAACGCCGGGACTGAGGAGACAGCACTTGCCCAACAGCCTTTTAAATGCCATGGGGGGGGTGTGTGTTTGTCTACGTGGCGTGTGCAGTGTGGGTTCGGAGGTCGCTGAATTCATCAGGTGCAGCAACAGCTGCTCGTTTGAGTTCCGCTCGCAGTGTTTACCCGCAACGGATATTTTTAGCTTCGCATTATTCAGTGCGGGCGAACGATGGTGATGGTTTAGCTCCGTAACGCTGGACGCACTCGAAGCTTGTTGTCCACCCAGCAGCATAGATGGATAAAGCGCAGTCGAACGGTGCGGTTGGGGGGGTGAAACGTGTGTGCTCTCACCCCCTTCCAATACGTCTGGCCATCGTGAGCGAGCCGGCCAAACGCCGACTCCTCGTGTGTGGGTGGCCCCTTCCACCAGCGCCGGCCGTGAGCAAGTCATTGCAGGGCTGAACCTTTGACTGACACGGCACTCGCCGCACATTCGGATGTGCACCACTGCGCTCGGTTATGCAGCACGCGACTGGATATGAGACGGCCCGCGGCTGCGTCTCAGTCGGGTCTGTCTGGGTCGGTGACCGTTCAGGTGTCACTCACCGACTACTCCCTCGGCACACCACGTTCAGGATACCCCTCGCTCTGGCCACGTGCTCACGACTGCAGTGGACGAGCGACCCTGATAATAAAGGAGCAATAGCATTGAATGTTGCTAGCACGTGTAATGTACTAGTTTGTAATATATAAAGTGCTGTATTGTAGTGTGTGTTGTAATCTCAAACGTAGCATATACACATGCACAATTAGAATATAATTATTCAATTATTTTAATTAGGCATTCAATTACGACGACTTTCCTCTGGCCTATGTGCTGTAAAGGAGGGCCATTGCCCGAAACGTCGCCTGTTATATATATGTAAAATTTTGAAACCACGATGTTGTTGACGAATGCGTTGAGGTTGTTTTAGTTGTAAAGTACAAATGTATGCTCTACATTATTGCAATGCATGATATTACGGTATACATTATATCGGTGCAAGAATACACAAGAAAGGTCACAATGCATCGTTTCCACGTGCATGCAAAGACACAGATCCCCCATACAGCCTGTAACAGACTGTTGGGGCAAGTGCTGTTAGCGAGCACCTCTAAGAAGGCCGGCAGGGTACACAAAAGTGCGGGGGGGGGGGTGGCCAGTGGCAATGTTTGCACCAGGTATTCATTCGAGGCATGCATACACACACACACACACGTATTTATACTGTGTATGTGTGTGTGCGTGCAATGCGTTAATGTGCATTCTATACACACATTCTGTACATGCACGCAGTTCGAGACAGATTGAACAGTGGAATCCACCGAGCGGCGTCTCGCTTCACAGCTAGCACGTCGGCAACCATGCACGCCTCTGTACATTAAAGAATCGCGTGGCAATGCTGCGATGATAACGCTCACCATTCTTGCGGAGTATACACACACACACGCGCGCGCATGTGAAACTCGCAGTTTATACGCGCATAAAAAAGATAAAGATCCCCCGTATAGCCTTAACAGACTGTAGGGGCAAGTGCTGTATCGAGCACATATGAAGGCCGGAACGGTACACGAGGGTGTGGGTGGCCAGCACCACGCCCGACCGCCTTTGTCTCCCCAGTGGCGATGTTTACACACCGCACCAGGTACTCATTTAAGGCTGAGTCGACCTAGGGGAGGCCCAGGACCGGTTCAGATAATCGTCACTGGTGTTAGCCGTGCGCAGGAATCGAACCCGGGTGGCCAGGTTCATAGCGCTAACCGCTACACTATCGCTCCCCACACACACACACATCTCTGTGGAATAATCAAAACACATTGGCTGTCATGGTTACACTGATAACCATTCTTGCGGGCTATTGGACATCTCACGTGCAACATCGCAGACAAAGGCAATGATCCCGCTTGTTGCGCCTCAACAGACTGTTGGGCCAAGTGCTGTTAGCGAGTACCTCTAGGAATTCTGGCACGGCACACGAGGGCAGATGTTCACACATCTGCAGATGTTCAGATGTTTACACATCTGCACTAGGTTCTCAATTGGGGCTGAGTCGACCTAGGGGAGGCCCAGGACCGGTTCAGACAATCGTCGCTGGTGTTGGCCGTGAGCGGGAATCGAACTCGGGCAGGCGGGGTTCTGAGCGCACCGTTGCGCACATCGCAAGACACACAGTCGCCGATGAACAGAGCAACAGGAAATCATTGTAATTTGAATTCCACCACTCATCATCCCCTTGGCTACGATGCAGCGGGTACTATTAATACACCAACCCAGTGCAACAAAGGTGTGAACTGCTTGGCAGCAATAAGCCACACACACACACCGCCCCTTATTACGAACAGCGATGTTGCACTGCAAAGGCAAAGATCCCCCGTATAGCTCACAAAGGCGGTCGGGGGGCAAGTGCTGTTAGCGGATAGCACCTAAGAAAGCCGGCCCGGCGCACGACATGCGATTTAGCGTGGATCAGTAGTGCCACTACCGGGCTGCCTTTGTCTTCCCAGCGCCGATGTTCACGCACATAGCACTGAGGTGTTCGTTTTAGGCTGAGTCGACCCGGGGGAGGCCCAGGACCGTTTCAGATGGAATCATCACCGATGTTGGCCGTGAGCGGGAATCGAACTAGCGTCGCCGGTTTCGTACGGTCAGCGCGCTAACCGCTGCGCCACCGCTCCCCCACGCTCGCCACGTGCACGGTGATTGACCAGGCTTCTCGCCTGCTTAGGCTCGTGGTGACCGTATCACCTTACCTTCAGCAGGAGCGGTCCTGCGCCTCCTGGTGTCCCTCTTTGCTGAACCTTCCACGAGACAGAGGCATCTGCCGGGAGCTGTCACTGACAGCGAACCCCACGACGAAGCGCCGATGCTGCTGCTGTTGCTGCTGCTATTCTAGCTGCTGCTGAACATATCGATGATAATGATTGTTTCAACTGCTGATTATGATGATGGTGTTGCTGATGGTTGCTGCTGATGATGATACCCCTGCTGCTTCAATTGCCGCCGCTGCTGCTGATGATGATGCTGCTGCTGCTGCTCTAGCTGCTGCTGCTGAACATATCGATTATAATGATTGTTTCAACTGTTGATTATGATGATGGTGTTGCTGATGGTTGCTGCTACTGCTGCTGATGATACCCCTGCTGCTTAAATTGTCGCTGCTGTTGCTGCTGCTGATGATGCTGCTGCTGATGCTGCCGATGGCGTGGATGATATCACTGCTGCAACAGCTTCTGCTGATATTGCTGCGGCTGCTGCTGATGAAAGCAGTGATAACTGCTGCTGCTACTGCTTCTACGGCTGATCAGTGTGGATCGATGCATTAAGCTTCACTCGAGTGTGCGTGTCTTTGTATATTTGCGTGTGTGTGAGAGAGAGAGAGAACGCTGCAAGAAACCTCCATCAGTAGAGGCGTCTGGGTTCTTCTCTCGCACATCACAACGAGCTCGTGTGTTTCTCTCTCTCTCTCGCTCTCCCTCCCCCCTCCCACTCTCTCTCTCTCGCTCGCTCTCATTTCCCTTCTTATTTTTATTCTGACGCTGCCTCCATCTCTTACTACAGGGGGCAGCGCAGTCATGTCTACGATCGCGCGATCCCCGGCGCGGTGGTTTAAAGCCGATGCACATCGGAACCAGGAAGCTGCCCGGGGCTGAGGACCAGAAAATACTCCGCCCCAGCTGTTTTTGGTTTGGCCATGTTTGTTTGTTGTAGTACGGAGTTAGACTGATGGCCTTAATCTAAGTTGTCTTGTGCTTGTTGTTGTTTGACTTGCATCCCACTGGGATATTTGCACAGGGTTGGTGTACGGTGATTTTTCTGCAATATTTTGCTTTCTTTTCTTGGATTTTCTGTTTTCACTTAGTCACTTTAAGATGTTTTCTTGTTCATGTTTTTTTGTTTGTTGCGGTTGCACTCGATTCAAGAGCCGAATGGCTCACAGAGCTATACCAAATACATGAACTTTGAACTAATAAATGAACTTTGAACTTGAGGAGATAGGGTCACGGTTGGTTTTTTGTCACTCCGGAAAATATTCCACGAGGAATTCAAACTCCCCCGACTGTTATGATAGTCACGTATGCGCTTGTATTCATTCTATATGTTAACAGTGTCAAACTCCGCTTCCAAATCGTTACTGCTCTGGCTCTGTCCATCTGACTATAAAGAGGGGGGAGCGCAAGGGGGGGGTCACGTTAACTCGTAAAGATGACCCAGTTTAAATCGATTTTAATACGACGTGTTGCGGCTATTAGGGACTTTGCCCAATACAAATCTGATGATTTGGTGATGCCGCTGCTGCGTTGGCAGCGGTGCACAAAGCAGAATGAACAATTTATCTCATTCGTAAATAACGACGCTGTGTGTGGTCTTAAAAGGGAAACAATGGATATATGTGACCTGACGTTTTGGCTCATGAGCCGTGACGAAATCAGATCTGACGCATACATCTAAAGTGTGGATGTTGTGATGTACTGCGTATATATAAACACACATATATATCAGTTCGTCAATGAATACATTCAAAAATTCAAAACGTATGCACACAACCATATTTTAATATTTTTACGGAAAATTTTGCTGCGGAAACAAAGTACTCCCAATTTACTAAAAAAAACCAACAGCTTTGACCGTGGCGTCTTGTGGAAGTCGCTTTACTTGAAGCGCGCTGATCCTTCTCCGCATTTCGCTCTCGTGTCCCAAATTCCTTCCCTCCTTACCCACCCCCCGTAGAGTAAAGAAGAAAACCACGAGATACGTGCCATGCCGTGCCATGCCGTGCCACGCCGTGCCACGCCGTTTCATGCCGTTCCGTTCCGTGCCGTGCCGGCTGAACGATGACTCAGAGCTACGGCGGTAACAATGCAATGAGCACAACAAGTGGGCTCTAATTTTAGCGACGATGTGTAATCATCATTATACGCGCCCACTTTTTTTAAAATAAAAAAATGGCCGCCTACTTTTTATACATATTAAAAGAAAATAACCAAAAAGTTGGCGTGGATAATTATTTGTATCCATTTCAACATAAATACGTACAGTGTCACAATTAACCAAAACCGTACGGGGCCTTCATGATATCTGCATGCCGCGAGCGAAGAAACATCGCTGATGCGACAACTTTGGAAGTTTGCCGGCGATTTTTTTCACTCGCATCGTTCGTCATTTTATTCAGCATCGTTTTTATCTGTACAAGTAGGGTAAAGGTGCGACCCTGCAACCGCGTGCTGCTCGCCACTGCAGGAGGAAGGGATGACGTTATAGAGCCCTCTCCTCCAAGATTGCATTTTGGCCTCCTTCTGGAACATCACGATAATGGACATCGGTTCTTCACGGCCGGCCGTGTGCGTGTTAAACGTAATGCAGTGATCCGGATTAACTTTTGGGACATTTTTAGTAATTCACCCTCCAGTTTTAACACGATACGAGTAAAAAAAAAGTATTTCGAGGGGATAAGAAAAAACATCCCACACAAATTCAGAAAATTCCTTAATAATTTCGATAGACATTGTGCAACTCTTTAATGCCAACTTATCGTGAGTACGCATTCATAGCTCCACGCTCCATATTTTATCCGCAGTGTTACTTTGAACTTACTGTCGTGGCGAACTCAAGCTCTGCACCTATATTGATACGCCTGTTATTCCGCATGATATTTAAACGTAATGCGTAATTCATGTCGAATGCGAATAATTCCCGGTTGTCAGCTTATCTCTCGGGCCGTGTGTGTGCCAGGATTAGTCACATGGCAGTCAGTAAGAGTACTGCAATCCTTTTTTTTAAATCAAGGTTGCTTAGTCACAGGCCCAACAATGCCAAGCAGCCAGCAACCATCAGCACTGTCGAAGTTGTAGTAGGTAAGAGTCATTGTAGTAGCTATCTGGATTTCAGCAAGGTTATTGGGGGGGGGGGGGGGGGGGGGAGACGATGGGTTGGGATTCTACAGTCGAGCAGTGCGAGGGAGGAAGCATAAAGAATAGTTTTATTTTATTTCATACCTACGTGACTTTACGGAAAGAACCAAAGAGTATAAAGAATAGCGTTGAGACCTGTGGTGTGGCGAGTGGGCGGGTGGCTGAGTGAGTGGCTGAGTGAGTGGGTGTGTGAGTGAGTGGGTGAGTTCGTGAGCAGTTGTGATCTGCAGCGTGGTCAATCTTCATCCGTTTGGTTGATGTAGATGCAGAACAGCAACTGCGGTCTGTTCTGGATGATCACAGTAGCACACTGGAGAGTTTTTAATCTTCCATTTGTGCATCAGGCATCTACTGCCATGGTTTGTGCGGACGCAGTTTAGGGTGGCCCCTTTATAATAATAATAATAAATATAATGCAATTTATAACGCGCGCAAATTTGCGGACGTAACGGCCGCAACTCAGAGGCGCGGAGCCAAGCTCAGAGTCGCTCGAAAGCGCGTGGTTATAGAGGTGAGTCTTTAAGTGTCTCTTGAAGGAGGCGATTGAGGTGATGCTGCGAATGTGCAGAGGGATGATGGCGTTCCAGACTGTTGGGGCTGCCACCGAGAAGCGGCGCATAGACGTGACCATCCTGGATCTTGGTATCAAGAGGAGGTCGTGAGTCGCGCTGCGCAGGCATCGTGGAAGATCATACCCCGTCGCCAACGTTTCGCGCCGAGGTTCAGCGAGCCTTTTGCAGGATTAATGAAGGGTGCGCGTGCAGGTGTAATGCAGATAAGGCCACGACTGATTTACATTCGCTCTGTTGCGATTTAAAAACACCTCACGCTTGGATAATAATCCACTTATCGCCGGCCCATCGGCTTACCGACTTCTGTACACAAACGCACGCTGTCAACCCTAAAACAGAACCCAGGCATATGCATGCTTTTTCTTCTTTATTCATCGCAGCACCGCGGGGTGGGGGGGGGGGTGTCCTTCATCCAGCAGTGGATCGACCATGGCTGCTAACGGTGGAGGAATCTGTAACGTTGACGGGAATAGCAACCACGGTGGCAGTGATGAGAGAGTGAGATGGCGGTGGGCGATCGGTCGCAAGCGAGCCAACTTCTGGCGTGAATCGGTAAGCGCTGGGGCCACGCTGGAGGGGTAGGTAAAGTGCGCGCACTGCTAGCAATTCAAAGACATGCTGGCACGTTTGCAAGAGTAGGCCAAATTCCCTCTGTAGCACTCGAGCAGCTTCCGCCAGCAGTCGCGTGAGCAAGTGATTGCAGGACCGCGCCTTTGCCTCCGAGTGAACGAGCAACCCTTTGGCAAGAGTTAAGTAAATAAATCAACGCTCTGGGAATAGATTCACTTCGAATGCTCACGGCTGGTAAGACCCCCCTCCCCCCTCCCCCAATCATTTGAAGGAGGAGGTGAGACTCGATTCGAGCCGAGCATTTTTCAGCTGCGAGCTTCACAATTTACAGAGGCGAGTTGACTTTATTACTGCCGGAGGAGTCCCGGTGAGCTATGGAGCTATAAATATGGGATTCCTGCGTTTAACAGTTGATGTTACATCAAGCAAACATCGTTTCAGAGCGTTGTTTGCTTGACGTTCCACCCGTTCCGTCAACCAACGTGTAGTACTTACGGCTCAGGCTACGATTTGTGTCTCGGTCATTTTTTTTTGGGGGGGGGGGGAGTAAATTTCACAATTTAGGTGCGTGGGAAAAAAGAACCCAACTCACCAGCAATTCACGGGAAAGGTCACGGGACAAGGTAGGGCATTCCCCACCACACCCGGCCGCCTTTGTCTCCCCTAGTGGTAATGTTTACAGACCGCACCAGGTCCTCATTTGAGGCTGATTCCACCGAGGGCAGACACAGGACCCGTTCAGATAATCGTCACCGGTGTTTGCCGTGAGCGGAAATCGAACCCGGGGCGCCGGATTCGCAGCGCTAACCACTGCGCCACCGCTCCCCGCGCCACCGTACACAGCACACACGCAGACAAGACCGCTTATCTCACTGTACCTGGACACGGAGGTGGCTAATAATATAAAACCGTGCCACGGTTCTTTTCCCCCACCACCGCCCCCCATTTCCTTTTTTCACCGTCGCTCAAGCGCGGACAAAATTAATCCGAGAAGCGTCCGGGCGATAAGAGGTGGGGATGGGGGGTGGGGATGGGTGGTGGTGGTGGTGGGGGGTGTCTTTTTTGTTGTTGAGCCTCTAATGAACTCGTCACGTGCTATCGCTCGCGCCGCGTGTGCCCAGGCATCGTATTTTGGAAGCTCCTCTGCGTGCGTGGAATCGCAAGCTGGGGGGGGGGGGCGATGGTGGCCACATCGCCTTGCGGATTAAAACTCCTTCCGTGGATATTTGCCCGCGAGAAAACGGCGGAGGGGGGATTTTCGATTCGTTTTCATTTCCCCTTTTCGTGGGAAATCGTCACCGTCGTCGTCATCGTCGTCTTCGACATTGTCAGCAGCCATGGTCGATCCACTGCTGGATGAAGAACACCCTCCCACCCCGCGGTGCTGCGATGAATAAGGAAGAAAACGCATGCATATGCGTGGGTTCTGTTTTAGGGTTGACAGCGTGCGTTTGTGTACAGGAGTCGGTAAGCCGATGGGCCGGCGATAAGTGGATTATTATGCAAGCGTGAGGTGTTTTTAAATCGCAACAGAGAGAATGTAAATCCTGAGTGGCCTTATCTGCATTACACCTGCACACGCGCCCTTCATTAATCCTGCAAAAGGCTCGCTGGACCTCGGCGCGAAACGTTGGCAAAGGACGGCGAGAGAGGAGGGGCAGGGCCGAATCTGACATCACTCGCCACTGATGTTAGCCGTGGCCGAGATTCAAACTCGGGTTCGTAGCACAGCGCGATAACAACTCCACCACCACCACCACCACCGAGACGACCAGGATGTCATTCCGCTTGGAGTAGGTCTTCTGAGAGACTTGGACTCCCTGCATTGTTGAGGGATGCGTTTAGCGCCACGGTGGTGACGTGCTAACTACCTGCCCTGGTACACAGCAGGGATGTGCGGTGAGGTCGATGGTTGGGGAGGCACTGGCTAGTTTCAGAGCCAGATTCACACACACATGAACCCGATAGAGGTAACTTAAAATCACCATTCAATTGGCAAGTTGCAAAATGACTATTGGTTAGGCGGCCGTATGTTTCATATTTCATATCAGAATTCTTTACAACACACGCATACAGGTGAGTAACGTATTCGATTCACGTTTTATAGGCGAATGCAGTTCCACTATTCATACTCATTCAACACAAATTAAAATATATATTGCAAGTCCATTCGCCTATTCTTCTGGACAAATATGTCAGTGACTTTGTTGTAGAAGTCCGCTTTATTATCTTTTAGTTTTTAAAGTCTCTCCGTCTCAATTGAGACGATTGCCAGGGATGAAAGCCGTCCTTGGTCAGTCCGATTCCGACTGTATGTTTTGAGTGGTTTCAAAGCAGAGAGCGATCTTTCGACGGACGCTGTTGTAGCTGGTATAGCGAGCACCACCAGCTGGAGTGACTTTGTCGCCTCGGAAACCGTCGACATCAGATCGTTCTGGGCCAAAAATCTGGGGAGCTGTCCTGGTGATTTGCATTCGTTCCTCACCATTTGTGAACTATACAATCCGATAAGGTCAGCCTTTAGTCTAGCAAAGTCAAACGTACCTTGCATATTTTCGTAGGCTCTGCAGTTTGTTGCCATCGAAATGTTGTGACATTTCATAAAATTTCGTGCAATCAACCAAACCAAGGAAAGTTAGCTCACCGAAATGAGAAAACCTAGCTTTCATTTGAACACTGATATTGTCCAGAATGTTATAAAATATTATGTTCCTCTCATCTCTGATTGGCTGTCTACTTCGGGCATTGTCTGTCAGGCCAAGCGTGACGCATTTCTGCTCGAATCGATCATAGAAATTGTCAAACTCTTGTCTCTGGCGTTCCACAACTCCCATTGTGTCGCGGATTCGCGCACAGCAGAATTCAATGTCCATTACTTTATTCTGCAGCGCACGAAAGAGTGCGTGGGGTTCATTGAAGATGCCCTCATATGCCATTATGAAGAAGCAGGTTAATGCTTTTGACAGTCAGAGATCATATCCGGCGGCCATCATCAGGGTGTCATTGTCCCAACCATCGGGGTTTTCGCTCATAATCCGGAACACAGCACTCAGATCAGCTTGGTACATGCCGATCGTCTGCTCTTGATAAACGTCGCTTCGCAACATCGTTCAGGAGGTGGGTGCTCTTGGTCGACTTGTTGAAAAACAGTCGCAAGTCCCTTGCGACTGTTTTAAAAGACGTTTTACACTCACGCATACATTTTTCTGAATGCGAGAGCACCAGGTTCAATTTGTGTGCATAACAATGGGTAAACGTGGCTTGAGGTACCTTTTCTTTAATCTTGGCCTGCACCCCATTAAGATCTGATGCCATCACAGAGGCTCCGTCATAAATCTGAGCTACCAGCTTTTCAACGCAATTGTATTTCCCCAACACTCCCAAAACATCATCAGACATAGCCGGTACTTGTCTGTCATCACTGACATCATCAAATCCCAAGAACGCCTCTCTCACCTCACAAGTCACCTCACTTTTAGCCACACAACGAAACATTACAGAGAACTGGGGCTTTATATTGATGCTGACGTTAGGAAAAACCGCCACTTTTTCAAATTTTCTTGCTGTGGATTTCATACCTGATGATGATTGCTTGTGTTGCAGTCGAAACGTCGTGAGAATTTTTTGTTTTATATTTGTATTATTTTATTATTTATCTTCTACGTGACTTTACCGAAAAAACCAAGAATATGAATCCCTGCAGTCACGAAAGCTTTAAATCAAAATTTAACTGGGGCTTTGTTTGTGACATCCGTTGTCTCGTCTATTTCGACTGCAACAAATGGGGCTTTCTTCATTATTGACGACTGCAGCTCAGCACACGGCAGATGCCTGCGCAGCGCGACCCACGACCTCCTCTTGATACCAAGATCCAGGATGGTCAACGTGTCTATGCGCCGCTTCTCGGTGGCAGCCTCAACAGTCTGGAACGCTATCATCCCTCTGCACATTCGTAGCATCACCTAAATCGCCTCCTTCAAGAGACACTTAAAAACTCACCAAGACACGCCCCCCTCGATGAGGCAGATGGGATAGCTGCCTCCCCTGGTGATTTTTTATTGCAGTTTTATGACGAGACCAGCGAGCCTAAATATCTTTATACACATACGTGAAATAAGTTACCTGGACTATGGAAGGCGAGGACATTAAATGAAGGGGTCTACAAACATTACATTGGTGACATGCTGAGATAGTAACAGGCACGCGCTTATTGCCTGCACCCCATCCAGTTTCTGAGGGGTTGCGCAATCAGAGGGGAGGCTGAGCGCGTCGCTGCCTCACCTCTCGTCTCTCCTTGTATTTGCAGCGAAGCTCCGTAAATTTGGCGATTTTGAGCAGAAAAAATGATTGGAGCCATATAGAAATGACATTTATAACACAGATCAGTGGGGACATTTTTTTCTTAATATTACTTTTATTACTTACTTTTCGTAACATATATTTTCATTGGAGCAGGACAGGTGAGACTCTGCCTCTCCTGCCTCCCCTGACCGCACGTCCTTGGTATACAGGAGGCAATGGGTTCGACCCCGACCCCGACGCCTTCTGTATGTTTGTAGTTTGCGTGCCTCTGCCCGTGGTCGCGTGGATTTGTCTTCGGGTCCCACGGTTTTCCCCCTCCACGTTTAGAATCAACATCACGCGTTTCCGGTATATGGCGACTGCTATAAAGGTCCGCATGATGATAAGCGCCACTTCGTTGGGCTATCATTTGCGGCCAGGTCGCTTCTGCAAAAGACCTATGCGGCTCAGTGGAGCCTTACCTGGTCAAATACAAAATAGTTAATCGTTTAAAAATAGTTTACATTCTACGTTCCTTGACGTCGTAACCTCCCCGCCCCACCCTCTTCACAACATCGCCTCAATCTTGTGTGACGTCGCTTCTCTTTCTCACCCCAACAGCCCAGTGCCTACCAATAGGGTTTATCCCCTTTTTTCTGGCAACAAAACTGACACCTTTTGCAAGGAATCATGTCTACATTAACCGCAATACTTGCAGTCAAATGCAAACAATACTGACTGCAAGTATTGCGGTTAATGTAGACATGATTCCTTGCAAAAGGTGTCAGTTTTGTTGCCAGAAAAAAGGGGAAAAACGCTATTGGTATATTTTGGTACTGGCAAAGGAGGTCCCATGATGTAGCCCAGTGCCTCTGAGGTCATCAGCCACTTTACCCTCCACATCACCAGCGTGTCATCATAACCCCCCTCCCTCCCTAACCCTCCCCACCCAGGCAGAGTTACAGACAGACAAACAAGCGTAGCGTTATTATTATATGGATGAATACTGAGCTTAGTAATGGACGTGCATTCTGAATTTGAGACGCCTTGAGGTTAGGAGGCTTAATATTTTTTTAATTTTAGGTTTTTTTAGCCCTGGCAGGGTCACTTTTAATGGAGCTGCGGTGATCTGTGGGGTTTTTTGTTGCCATCAAAAAGGAGCGAATTGCAGTCCTAATTACAGCCTCGCAGTTAAAATGCTCTCAAGCAGAAACACCCAGGGATATGGAACCACATTCACTTTTGTTCAAACATTTTTTTTTTTGCGCGTGTGGTAAATTCTTGAACAAAGACCGGGGCCCGATTTACCAGCTCGCGCACGCGTGTGCGTCCAAGGCGAATGTCCCTTGAAGAAAACAAAACGTGAATTCAATCTTTTATGGCATTTCATTTTCATGCGGTAACCTTGGCGATGCGGATTTGTGATGCAAATGTGTCACGTGGCAGGCACATTTCAAACGAGCCCCGCCGATTGCGTCGTCACCGCCTTCCTGCGCTCGCCGCAAGTCCGCAAAATGAGATGCCGCGCATTTATCGATACATAATCAACAAACAACAACAACAACAACAACCCATGCGGCGCAAATTTTTAGCCCGCGGTGGAATCTTAGGGCACGGTTACGAATTGCGCTGCTGAGCATCTCCAATGAGCAAGGTCGGCTACGTACTGGTCAACAAAAAAAAATTTGGCCTGGACTTTTGCAGCTGTTTTAGACTAATTTCAGGGTGCTGATTCCAAATCTGATCTCAGATTTGCTCTATCACATCTCATTTTTACGCTATCGGCATACCGCATTTTCATTGATTTTACCCGAAATTAACTCTGTCACTTATGATTGCAAGTTGTTGCGAGTCAGTGACTGCTTTAGTGTTAAAATATGGTGCTGTATTTCTAGGATAATGTGTTTATAATATCATTTCATGTAGATATCCAGATTTATTTAATATTCTTCTTCTGCAGTTTTTATTGAAAATGCAATATTTGATATCTCAAAAACCTGATGTGACAGACAAAAACGGATGCCAGATTTGGAATCAGCACCCCAAAATTACCTTAAAACCGTTGGAATACCTGATGCCATAAAAAATGTGTTGACCAGTGTAATCCGAGCACGTTTGTTTGCAAGTTCACCACAAACACCTTGCGTGGTTCATGCAGTACTTGATTCCTTGCGAGAGGTTTTTATTTGGTATTCGAACATCTTAACGCCTCCTGTTTTTTTGCCAGAAAGGGCAAAACCAATTCTCAGTTTTCATACTTTGATACTGGCAAAAAAAGGCCCCAGTGATACGGCACGTCCCTTACGTACAAGCTCGCCGCGGATTAGATCCGCAAAACTTCCAACGTGCTTTGTTGAAACAGCGCTCTCTCTTCTTCGAGGTGAACCCCTCCACCACCAACCCCCCCCAAGCCACGTGCCGAACAATCGGCGCATCTTCGTGCCCCCATCTCGCCGCGGGGGGAACCATTTCGCCTCGAACACCAAATTGCCGCGTGCGCCGGTAGCACCAGCCGAAGTATGCGTCCAAACGGGCACAGGACACCTCTCTCTGGCTGGCATGTGTAGTGGGTTCGAATTAGGTGCACACACACACACACAGCTTGGAGGCAACACTATTTATTAAACGGTAAGTAATATAACACCGTACACGAGGTGGTGACCACCTTCCTCAACTCACTAACACTCTGGAACACGACACAGAGTGGACCAGGCAGCAAACGGGCTGCCTGGTCCAGGACGACGACCCGGCACTTGAGGACCGATGATGTCGTCTTCACTTCGGAGTTCAACAGCCCGCTCTGCGTTCACACCCGCTTATATCTGCTCTGGCGTGGCCGGCTCCGCCCAGGCCACGCCTCCCTTCCCAGGCCACGCCTCCCTTCCCAGGCCACGCCTCTCTTCCCAGGCCACGCCTCCCTTCCCCCACCTCACGGGAGGTCCGGGTCCTTCCACCACGTGACCCCCCAGGCACCCCCTTGGGGCCCCCCAGCCCTCGTCCGGGCCGACACAGTAGTGACGTCCTATGTCACTACACATGCGATCGAGTCGGCCTGGCAGGCTTGCTGCTGTTTTGCGACCAGGAGGGACACGTGGCCATGAAGGGCGTCGCAGTGGCGAGAAGTTTTCTCCCTCGCCTGGCATGCAGGAGGTCGTGGTTTCGATCCCGATCCCGACCCTGATGCCTGCTGGACATTTTGAGTGTTGCGTGTCTCTCCCCCACGTGGACTTTTCTACGAACCTTCCTGTTTTCATTATTATTATTACACGATTTTTATTAACTCACTCTGTTGTATCCTCAAATCTTGTAACTCAAAATTTACCCACTTCCCAATGTGGTATCGACTGCAAACTTGGTATACTTATGTCATACTGATGACAATACTATATTCTATCATTATAAATATGTTTTTAAACATAATTATTTTATATGTTATGTTTTGGCTTGGGTCTAATTGTCCACGCTCAACTAACGTTGGCTGTAAATCACCATGGTCCCTCACGTTATGGCAAGCTTCGGGACACTTCCTGGAATCGTGGAGTTCTTCCATTACTAGTACGGTACATTTAATGAAAGCGTGTTTTTAAAATGCTTTTCAAAATATTACTTATTTACCTCCACAATTCGAATCAACGTGCGTTCAAGAGTATTTGCTGTACATTCCCACGTGATAAGCCACTTCGCTGAGCTATCATTTGTGGCCAGGTAACTCGCGAAGAAAAGCAACACTGCTCAGCGAGCCTTACCTGGTGAGATGAAACTTTGTTTCGTGTGTCGTTCAACGTTGGCAAAGGTGCAGCGCTGCAAATTGCCTTTTCACGCCGGTGCTGATGGAAGCAACGTAACAAATCCAACACATTCGTAAGCAACGCGCTTTGGGAAGTGGTTCTTTGTAACTGCTGCAATGGAAGGGCCACTTCTCGAAACATCGCCTCTTTATACGGAACAAAATCAATTTGCAGCGAGTGTTGTTTATGTTGCACTTTTTCTCTACGAGATGAAGCTGTAGAGAGTCCCTCTAGATTATATCTGGCCTACTCTTCCACGATGGCTCAGATGTCTTGGAAGGGGTGGGGGGGGGGCATCCACTCTGCCCTACCACATGCGACCCGCTGCTGGGAGCGGCTTATTCTGGGGTACTGTCACTATTTATATTCCTGTGGTTGGCAGAGGCACAGGTTGTGGATTTTAAGAACCTTGCCCAAATGTAGAACTCTCCTGAAACGTAGACTCGGTGAGGGTTTTCTAGATAACTACATTATCATCTGTGGCAAGTCATATACAAGCCGACATGATGAAAGAAGAAGAATAATAATAGGTTCTACATGTACAACCAAGTCCTGGACTAGTTCTAGATTTGAAGCTTTCGTGACTGCAAGGATTCATATTCTTAGGTTTTTTCGGTTCAAATCTAGAAGAAAATGTATTACAATTTACTGGCGTGCAGTATCGATAGACGTGGGATGACCGAGAGAAAAATATATCCGGGTTTGGTCTTTACAGGGGAAAAGGTGGCAGCCCAAGTTTGGTGATGAACGGTCGTACAAGCCCACAGGACCAACGCGGTCTGTGTACGGTTGGAGGAGACCTGGGAGTGAATTTATGAAAGGGCTGTAAATCATAATTTTATATTATAACCACGTAAAGAATGGCAACTGGAATCACGACCAGTAGCATTGAGTTTTCACCAGTCTAAATAAAGATTCTGACTTGGCCTTTGTACTAAATCGCACTCAAACGTATGTGTGTGGACAGCATGTTCTTTCGCACCGTACGTAGCCAACTGTGCTAATCCGAGGTGCTCGACAGGCTCTCCACGACTTCCAGCCTGACATTCTTTATTCACCTCCATACGCGCCAGTTGTGGACGCACACTACACAAAGATCCCCCGTATAGCCTGAACAGACTGTTCGGGCAAGTGCTGTTAGCGAGCACCTATGAAGGCCGGCACAGCACACGAGGGGGTGGGTGGCCAGCGCCACACCCGACCGCATTTGTCTCCCCAGCGGCGATGTTTTTAACACACCGCACTAGGTACTAATTTGAGGCTGAGTCGACCTAGGGGAGGCCCAGGACCGCTTCAGATAATATTCACCGGTGTTGGCCGTGAGCGGAAATTGAACTCGGGGTCCCACGTGTCCGTAGCACAGCACGGCGCTAACCGCTACACCACCGCTCCCCGCAGCGCGTGACATTGCTCGTACTGCACGCACGTACGCACCCCTCGACTCCTCTCGTCGTGCCCTAAACGATCGCTTTGCCTCTCGCGAGCCGCCTTGTGAACCCCCCCCCCCCCCAACGGGTAACGAACAAAAGTCATTCCTCGTTCAACGCGGCTTGATGCCTCCTTCGAGTGAACGCGACGAAACGGCCCCTTCCGATGTTGAACTCTCGCGTCGGTCGGTTGTGCCCCAGGTGAATGGGGGGGGTTCACATTTCGTTTCTGCGGATGTAAGGCGCTTAAGAGATGCCGTGGCGTTATAAGCGCCATATAAATGCAAATCATTATCCTTATTTTTACACGCCTGCAGACGTAGCCTTCATTATTCCGTGGAAAAAAAACCCCTCCCAACTCACCAAGCCGGTGGAGGAGCGTTGTGGGTAATGTGTAGGGAAAGGTGCAGACCACCAATTGCTCGCTCACGCCACTGCTGTCAGAAGGGCCTCACCTCGAGGGCGCTCTAAACAAGAGAAGCTATTCGTGGCCTACTCTTCCACGCTGGCCAGACGTCTCGGAGGAGGTGGGAGTAACCCACACTTTACCCACCACCCCAGCACCCCGATAATGACTGTGCTCGTGCCACTTTGAAGGCACACGGGAAATTCAGCGCAGCGACGTGTGTAGTTACAGGCACTTAAGCGATGCACGCGTGAGAGTTTGTGCTTAGTGGTTCTGCCGTAGATCACACGTTTGAGCTGTCGCTTGCACTTCTCGTACTCCTGGGCCTAGGCTGGCTGCCCTCCCTCGCTTCCTCGTGTTGGAATCTCCGCTCAGGTGGCTGGGGAGTCGGAGGGACGAGCTGGCGTGGCGGAGAGCCGGGGCTCGAATCCAGGCTTCAGCCACAGCCCATGATTGAATCGGGCAATCAAGTGCAGGGAGGTGATGGTCTCAGTCTGCTCACCAATGGCTGCACACATTGTTTTAAAAATTTATTGTGGGTTTTTTTTGCTTTAATAATTTTCAATTTGTTAAATATATATATTATTTTTTACGTGACTTTACCAAAAGAACCAAACATATGAACTCACCCCATGTTAAAATAGGGTTTGTATTCAACGTGGTCAAATATCAGCATCCTGAGGATTAAAATGTCGATTCAGCTGTTCATGCGACGAAAAGTCTTCTCACGAGCGTGAGAGCGCTCTCAGAGGTAACTCTGCGATATTTAAAACATAACCCCTGCTATTTTCGCTATAAAATGTTCCTTTCAAAACACATACATACCTATAAAAACATCTAGGAGAATTCTGTGTCCCTTTTTAAGATACATTGGACAGGAGTATCCGGACGGCAATTGACTGGACATCGGTGAAAAATAGCTTCATAACTCATCAGATTCCTCCAGTCTAAATAAATATTCTGATGCTGACTTCCTTACAAAGTGGTCATAATTTTATCGACCCCAAAGGGATGATTGGATTCGGTCAACCCCCCCCCCCACACCTCAACCAGGATTTGAACTCCCAACCTTCCGCTCGCTCTCCCGCTGAGCCACGTGACTGGTAAAACAACAACAACAACAACAACAACAACCAAAATACACAAATTAGGCAAGGATTATCCAAAATCTTTGGAAGGAAAAAAAAGATCATCCTAATAAATTCCTCGTAAGGTGAATAAGGATCGGGTCGGGAAACTTTGTTTGCGAATGGCTGTAAATAACGCGATCCCATTGTCGTTATTGCCTTCCGCGCATCTTAACTGCTGGTAAATTTAAAAAAGGCAAGTGGGGGGAAGGGGGGGGGAGGGGAAAATGGATTGGCCTTTTAAAACGACAAGCCCGCAGTTCATTAAACCTTCGCCAGATTTGAGACGCGTTGTTGTGCCGCGTACATTGATTAAACTCCACACGGGAGTAAATATGTTCGTTTGAATCTATCTGCAACACGATGGCATGGAAACAGACTCAACTAATTTTTTTTTAATGTATTTTACCAGGTAAGACCCACAGAGCTGCATAGCTCTTTTTTTCAGAAGCGGCCTGGCCACAAACAATAGCTGAACGAAGTGGTTTATCATCACGTAGAAATTGAAAGCAGTAGCAAAAGTTCTCTAAACGCGTGATTTTGATTGTAAATGCAGAGGGGAAAATACCGGAAGACCCGGAGAATAATCCACGCGACCACGGGGAGAGACACGCAAACTTCAACTATACAGCAGGCATCAGGGTCGGGATCAAGCCCACGATCCCCTGTATACCAGGCGAGGTAGTCAACATCTCCTAGCCACCGTAATGATGATGAGAGAGAGAGACGCAAACTCCAAATATACAGCAGGCGTCAGGGTCGGGATCGAGCCCGCGAACCTCCTGTCCACCAGGCGAGATAATTCACATCTCGCCACCTTGACACACGGCGGACGATGGAAGCAGAGAGGGCGAAAGGGGCAAATTTTGCCCTGGGCTACCTCGCAAAAAGGAGGGCCCCACAACGATTCGGCTGGGCCACATTTGGCATTTTGTGCCAGGCCTCCCAGTCCTGGAGACCTGAAATCTCAGTGCAAGCCCTGGACGGAGGCCCTAAGGTGGGAAGAAAAACACGCAGGACACCGGAGAACATCTTTTGGGATCGAGCAAAAGGAAGGAAGCGATGGCGAGGCAACCTAACCTGCATTGACCTTGATGATAAGCCACTTCGTTGAGCTGTCGTTTGTGGCTGGGTCGCTTTTGAAAAATAAACAAATAGCTCAGTTGACTTGAATTGTTAAGATAAAAAAAGAGTTTAGTTTCACTTGTATATATTTTTTGTAAAGCGATTTGTTTGCCTTTCCTATATGATGCCCTCCGATCGTGGTTTTGTATTGTTTGTCGTTGTAACCTTCTTACCCCTTGCCCCTACTGCACATCTGTGAACAAGAGCGTTATAGCTCATGGGATTCCTCCGGTATGAATAAATATTCCGATTTCGTGCCTGACCCCCTGACCTTGAACCGTGGACGCTGCGTTCCAGAATCACAGCGTTGTCACGGCGACTCCGCGTGGCTGACGATGCCTGCTCAGCAGTCGGCGTGTTTAAGAAATCCCTGCTCCTGACAAGGAATGTTTTCTTGGAATTTCTCTTACTTGAAACAGCTATCGTGCTGTGACGGTTCCACCTGAAGACGGAAGCTTGTGTTGCCTCCGAAACGTCGTGATTTTACTTTTATTAATTTTAATTTTTTACCTACGTGACTTTACCGAAAAAACCTAAGAATATGAATCCTTGCAGTCACGAAAGCTTCAAATCTAGAATTCATCGAAAAAGCTCGTTGGGGGGGGGGGGGTTGGGGTGGTTTACGACGCGCATGAAACTGTTTCTTTCGACTGGAAGTGTTGAGGCTCACCAGCCGCAGCGCAAAGCCGGAGAGGCAGAAATATTCCCCGGTGTTTTAGGACAGCCACTGCTGCTACATTCTGCACTGAAATAAATCAAAATAACCCCCCACCCCCACCACACACACACACCGAGGAGCGGATGAAAAGTTATAATCATAAGTTTACACATTTCGCAGCTCGGTGTGAGGTCCCCGTTCTTTCCCTCGCTCCGTTTTTATTTTTCTGAAATAGATTGAAGGGGGGAGGGGAGGGGAGGGGGTGAGATGTTCGGGGTGGAAGCGTTGCGAGCTGCCGTTGGGTGAGCAGTGCTAGCGGTGGATGCTTTACCGTGTGCTCTCGCTCGCACCCACCAGCAGGTTTTAAGAGGATAGGAGGCGAGTGCTCGTGATTGCTTCGTCTCTTCATTACGGGAAATTGCCACGTGGCTCGCTGCGTGTGTCCTGTCTCTGTGTGTGTGTGTGCGAGGCTATAAAGGGGAGCGACATTGTCGTGGTTAGCGCTACGCTGCGCTACGAACCTGGCTCACAGCCAACGCCGGTGAGGATCATCTGAACCGGGTCCTGGGCCTCCCCTAAGTCGACTCAGCCTCAAATGAGTACCTGGTGCGGTGTGTAAACATCGCCACTAGGGAGACAAAGGCGGCCGGGCGTTGTGTTGGCCACCCATCCCCTAGTGTGCCGTGCCGGCCTTCACAGGTGCTCGCTAACAGCACTCGCCCCAAGAGTCTGTTACAGCCTATACGGGGGATCTTTGTCCGTGTTTTGTGCGGCTATAAATGGGTAAATGGTGACTCCCCGCGTGGGGAAAAATGATGCCGCTCCCTGCCGTGATGGTGTGCGGGATCGCTAAAGCGGCCAGATTTGAGTTATTCGGCTTTGACCGGTGGCGAGCGGCAACACCACCCAGAGATGACATTTTCAGGCGCGTCTGTGCGCGTCGGCAAAAAAAATGCTCTCCTCCCGGCACACCACATCCAGTATACGCATCTCGCTATGGCTGTGGCTGCTGGTCACGTGGCCACCGACTCCATTCTACCGGCAACGTCGAACGTATGAAACTAAACAATACTAAAACTCTAATGTTTATTTTTAATTTTACCAGGTAAGGCCCACTGAGCCGTAGAGCAATTTCTTCCAGAAGCGACCCGACCACAAATGAAAGTTCAACGAAGCGGTTTATCATGGCGTGGACATTTATAGCAGACAAATACTCGAAACACGTGATGTCGATTCTAAATGTGTAGGGAAAAATTGGGAGGACCCGGAGAAAAATCCACGGAACCACGAGGAAAGAGACACCGCAAACTGCAAATATACATCAGGAGTCAGCTTTGGGTTTTAACACACAACCTCCTGTATACCAGGCGAGAAAGTTAACATCTCGCCGCCGTGGTGAGATATTTCTGCTCCCGGCACACCATATCCAGTATGGCTGTGACTACTCTGGTCACGTGGCCACCTATTCCAGGCAAACGGCGACCCGGAAAATATTCAGGGAGGAATGAAGCCGCGGGCGGTACCGTTGACGATGAATGACATTAAAACAAATTTCACGAGATTATAGGTTTCGTGATGACAGGAAATTAATTGCCAATGCACGCTATCTTGACGACCTCTTAGCCTGCCATGCAGAATTGGAAATCATTTTTTTCTTAATGCAGGCTGATTTTTTTTTAGCTTCTGCCGATCGACAAACTGCGTTGTTACCGATTTGCGCTGCTCGGTGGACAGAGGGACCACGGTGGTGGTGGGGGCGGAGGAGGAGGAGGATTTTGATTAACCTACTACTCCATTATGTCCAAAGCCGTGCCACGAGGTTGAATGGATCCGTCGACATCTCCGGCAGCGCCATTTGCGGTGTTTTTGTTACCGGCAGTCAGAGCCGTCCATAGGAGGTGATGCGGTGCCCAGGGTGCAAATCACACCACGTGGTCCCCCCGACGCCTTCAAACTAATCTGGAAGTATTACATCTGACACCGTGATGTCAAAGCGTGCCCCCTCCCCCCCAAATCGCGGGGCCCGGGGCGATCGCCCCGATTCTCCGTACCCTAGGGACGGCTCTGCCTGCGGTGTTAACTCTGCGAGGGTCAGGAGAGAAGATGCAATCGTCTTGGCTCTACGCACTGTACTCTTATCGTAGACGCAGGGACACTGCCATCTGTGTTCATTGCATGAAGGGCAAAGTGTCGTAGCGTCTTCCCCCATTACACCGTTATGGTCCAAAGTTAATTGATTACAGGGGATATGATGGCGATGTCTCCACTGCAACCCACCGTCACCCCGTTCTGCTGGTATGCCGATGCTGTCGTGGAGTTGACATTCATTTCATGACATCTGTTCGTGCAGGGCTACAACGTCCGTCTTTGGGGTCTTCTCTTCCCTTTTGGGTTGCCGCTGTAAGTGCTTCTCTCGGTCACCGGACCTCCTCCGCTGGTGCCTCCCCATCAATAATCCGATATTATTGTCCCATGTATTCTCATAACCACATGTATACATAAAGGTGTATAAGCGACATGAGGACAAAATAGGGCGAGAAGGATTTGATTTGGCAAAATCATTCTCGGATAAGTGCTCCGGACTGTTCCGGCTGAAATGATGAAGCACTTAAATTTTGATTTAAAGCTTTCGTCACTGCAGAGATTCATAGTCAAAATAATACAAATATATATATTTCCCACCTCCACAACCATATATATGTATTATTTTATTATTTCCATTCTACGTGACTTTATGAAAGAACCAAGAATGATGAAGCACTTATTAAATGCATCAATAATAATAATTATTATTATTTATGTTTATTTATGAAAGCTCTCTACCATAAAAGTCCCGCCCAATTGGCTCACAAGTCCGTTGTTTATCGGACACTCCCGCTCTGGGATGTCAGGCAAAGCAGAAGGAAAGAACGGAACAACCTCGTTAATGCACGTGAACGTCTCAGAACAGAGAGCGAGGATGCGGAAGCATCTATCCTCAACATTTCACGATTCAAGGTCAAGAGGTCGTCCACGGCCAATGTCGTTGATGTCACCAGCAACCCCCCCCCCCACGCGCCTCACCACCACTTCCTCTCGCTGCGCCGTGGCCGCTTTCTCGCAACAAAATTGATGTCCACCCTTCGAGCTCCCCCTCCGATAGCATCCCAGCCATCGATCGAGCAGAGGGAAGAGATGCTGCTTAGAATTCCAGGATTTTTAAATCCTTTATATTAAGTTCACTTGCTTGCTTGCTTGCGCGCTTACGACCGTGCAAATATTTCGGTCGTTTTTTAACCCACTTCCCGTGATCCAATCGAGCTGACATTTTGCACACAGACTCGTTGTGCGTGACAATTTATTTTGGTGAAATCTTTTTTCCAAAATTTAACACTTTTTAGGCAATTTTTTTTTATATTTAATTACCAATTGCTTAATGGTGGCAGGCAATCATCTGACCCATAGGTGGCAGCCATCTCAAGCCAGAGGACGAGAGGACTCTATCCGCCACGCATATAAAGGATTTATAGTGAAAAACTTTGTTTTTACGGGTCAATTTTTTTTATTCTGCTCAGGGTGGAGGCGGGCGGTCGGGAGGGGGAGGTTTAAGACTGGGAGGTAACCAGGTTATGGTGGTAGAGCAAGTAGGTTTGTGTACCTATATATGAGGATCATTGATTGATGTCTCCTCTCCAGTGTGCGGGTTACCAAATGCGTATTCATAGAATTCGTCAAACATTCAACTGGAAGACCTCTCTTGAAAGAAGTCTTGAGATCCAAGGCTTCTTTTGATAAATTGGTGACATCATCTTGATTATCCCTGCGGGCTCAATAAAATGAGTACCGCAATGCGTGATGCCATAAATGGTTGCCCTTGAGATCAACGTTGACTCAACGATGGCCCAACGTTCCACACTTACCGGCTTACGCAGCAGAAAGTAATGTTATTATGATCGCCAATTCAGTATCGCCAAGGATGAACGCATATTGGATGAACGCATAATATAATTCATGCTTATGCATGACTTTTCTTCCTTGTACTCCCCCCCCACCCCTCCACCCCTCCACCACCAACATGGCTATACGGTACTCCACTCGAGGGCCACAGCATGTGGGGCCCACGCAGAACCGCTGCACTTTGACCCCCAATCCTCGTTTGTCAGCCCCGAGCCACCTCGAGCCTCTCCTGGTTGGTGAAGTCACCACAACCACCTCCACAACCACCACCACCACAACCACCTCCACAACCACCTCCACAACCACCACCACCACAACCACCTCCACAACCACCACCACCACAACCACCCCAAAAACCACCACCGCCACCACAACCACGTCCACAACCACCACAACCACCACCACAACCACCTCCACAACCACCTCCACAACCACCACAACCATCACCACCACGCCCTGCGCCACCGCTACCCCTCTCCTCCCATGGCTGGTGAAGCCACCACCACCACAACCACCTCCACAACCACCACCACCACAACCACCACCACAACCACCTCCACCACCACCACCACACCCTGGGCCACTGCTGCCCCTCTCCTTCCCTGCATGGGGCACCCACGCTCTTCTGGACCTTGTCGCCTGCAATTAGTTCAGTCGCGTGTGCGCGTTTGCTGTACGTGGTTGCTCTCTGTGTGTGGTCGCTCTGTGTGGTTGCTCTGTGTGTCTGGTTGCTTTGTGTGGTTGCTATGCTTGGTTACTATGTGCGGTTGATTGACTCCAGCCGAAGACAGGCACTGCGCGTGTGTGTGTACACGTGTGTACGCGCGTGCGCGTGTGTGTATGTGTACACGCGCGCATTTAACATTCTCGGCCGCATTAATGAATTAACTCAGTGAGGTTGCAGAGTTAATTAATTAATGGGGTCCGGGGTGGGCTGTGGGAGAGAGGGTGGTGGGGGCATTTTGATGTATCGTATTTTGTAAGACAAACGTCCCGAATCAATTACACTCGCTCACCTCAATTGAGCCGATGCAGAAACCATGGCACCGGCTGCGCTTGAAGTGCACGCCGCGGCGGTAGAGAACAGAGGGCCACGTTTCTTCAAATCCACCGCAAATGTGTGAATCGGCGGGTCGCGCGTGCGTGGTGGGGCAAAGTGTGGGTGGTTCGG
>CM025657.2:2244726-2255364 GCA_014621495.2 Entosphenus tridentatus
TCCTCCCCGACCACTCCCCCACCACTCGCCCACATCGCCCCCTATGAAATATAATTAGAATGCAAATTACGATTCTTATCCCGCGGCCAGCTCAAACATTCGAACCGTTGATATTAAGACCCTTCATTATTGCCACTACGATTATGATTCTTGTTACTACTACTACTACGCGTGTATGCCCAGTAAAGCCCCGCCGAGTCTCGTGACTCTTTTCGCATGAGGGTCCTGCCAAGTTTATGTTTTCAGTACGGGGCGGCGAAGATCGCTTTGCATAATTTGCGGTGTAATTACAAAATAAAAAAATAAAAAAATATTTCTTTGTGTAAAAAGTTGGACCCTGACGCCGGCACACAAATGGTTCCCACTCTTGCGAATGACGCCACGGATGATTGATTTAATGTCCTCTCGCGAATCAGACGGCGCGTCGTAGCATTACTATTACTACTACGGTCAGTGTGCACCGCGGTACTAACCAGGGCGGCCGCCTGTCTAGAACCGTGCCCCGGCCGAGAGCCGCGTCCACCTTCGTTTGCATGTTGAACGTCTTTCGCACCGTACGTAGCCAAACGTGAGTAGGTGAGTGAGTGAGTGTTGAACTTTTTTCACACCGTACGTAGCCAACCGTGAATGGATGAGTGAGTGTATGTATGTTGAACTTCTGTCACACCGTACGTAGCCAACCATGTGTTGGTGTGTGAGTGTATGTGGGGAGCGGAAGTGTAGCGGTTAGCGCACTGCGCAATGAACCTGGCAACCTGGGTTCGATTCCCGCTCACGGCCAACACCAGTGACGATTATCTGAGCCTCCCCTAGGTCGACTCAGCCTGAAATGAGTACCTGGTGCGATGTGTAAACATCGCCACTGGGGAGACAAAGGCGGTCGGGCGTGGTGCTGGCCACCCACCCCCTCGTGTACTGTTCCGGCCTTCATAGGTGCTCGCTAACAGCACTTGCCCCTACAGTCTGTTAAGGCTATACAGGGGATCTTTGTCTTTGTCTTTGTGTATGTTGAACTTATTTCGCACCGTGCGTAGCCAACCGTGCACTGGCAGCTACCTTCCCTACGATCTGGGCCGATGGCGGCGTTCATCCCAGGGGCCAGGGAACGATAATTGATTTGTTTTAAGCGTCTCGTCCGTGTTGGTCTGTCGATGCGTCCTGGCCGAACCTTTGTTTGTAATTCGTTATTCAGAGAAGTCTCCGCAACAGAAACGTTCTGACAACAACAGCCCAATCTGACTCGTCGAGTGACAGCAGAGGGGGATGTCATGCCACAGAGTAATGATCAATTATTGTTTTTACATTTTTTTCTCTGGATTTTGACTTCATGCAGGTGAGAGATGGTCACATCTCGACCTGACGCAATGATTGCAATTTATTTTTTTTACAAATTACGACACTTTTCAGGGCTGGGGGAAGCGGACACATTGGAATTATGATCTGCTTCCCCAGGGATTTACGTCAATCGATGTGTATTCATCCTTCTAACACTGTGGCCTCAATAGAAAGAAATAATATATATATAAAATCGACGACGTTTCCGATAATAATGGCCGTTCTTTGTAGCACCTTAAAGACAAAAATGCTATGAAGAAGGGCACTGCCATAGTCCCAGACGTTGCCGATTTTATATTTTCATTTATTTAAGGGCCACGATGTTCTTGACGATAGTGTTGAGTTGTTTGTTGTTGACCGTGCATCACTGCCAATGCAGCAGCAGCAGCAAATATATCGTTTTAAATTTCTCTTTGAATGGCTCGAGAAAACCATTTCACCTTTGGTAATCTACAGATGCCATTGTACTGAATAGTACATCAGTTCCAAACTACTACAACAACAACATGCAAAGACTTGTAAAACTCGGCCTTTGTGCATTTTTGTCCAAAAAAAAAACGTCAGCAGCTCTAAAAAGAAGGGTAATGTCGCAGGCTCCCTTGTCGTCTGTCATCACCAAAATGAGTTTCGGCAAATGTTGTGACTCAGCTGACCGCACCAGCAGTGATGCGGTGATGGGCAACTGTCCACCGACTTCGTCCTTGCTGGGACTCATCCGTAGAGCACAGTCACCAATGCTGGAGGCACGTAAGTGAAAACTGACACCAGTGGGATATACAAACTCAACACGTTCGTTACGAACACTGTGGGCCTACACAATGATGTATACAGGGACTCCTCTACGTACGAACGGGTTAGGTTCCAGAGGTTTGTTTGTAAGTCGATTCGTTCGTAAGTAGAGGCGTCGCTTTTGGAATTGGTGACGTTTTCGGACAGTGGTCCTTCTTCACAGCAGAGAGGGAACCCAAACATCATTCATGAATCCTAATATTGGCTGCGATCACCTACGCGTTAAGCGTTGCTTGCACGAGGATTGTGCCAAATGTAAGTTGCAATGAAGAAGGACTGTTCGCCTTTTGGCATCCTCTGGTGTTTGAGACTAGGCTCTAAAGAAAGCTGTCTCTGGTGTGGACCAATCAGTTTCAAAGACAATGCATCATTTACTATCAGAGCGTGTTTTCTTTTTATTTTCATGTTCACCACAATAATCCGTGGTTAATGCAGACATGATTCCTTGAAAAAGGTTTCAGTTTGGTGTTTTAACATCTTAACACAACTGTTTTATTGTCAGAAAGGGTAAACGCCTATTCTTGTAAGAAGGGTAACTGCCCGAAACGTCGCCGCTTATAAATATTTATTTTAGGACAGCGTTATTGGCAAATGCGTCGAGTTATGTTTTTGGTTGTGCACCGCCACCACCCCCAGTGATTAGATGAACGGTCGCTCGCCATAGGCGTTCTGTGTGCATTGGTATCTGCCAGTCCGCACTGAACGCACGGATCTCGTTTAACCGATGCCAGTGGAAGGTGTCTGTGCGTCCCACCGAGCGTAGTGCTGTTCAGAAGAAACCACCCGTGCAGTGGTGCCTCACCTTTACTGCAGCCTTGCACCCCATTGGTTCTCAAGCGTTAAAAAAAGATACCGTGTACAATGTTCATGAACACATCGGGTTTGATTTAAACAAAGTAATATTCTTGTTTTTTTCGGTAAAGTCACGTAGAAGGGAAACAAAAAAATGTAAAAAAATATATTAAAAACATTCTTTTATTGTTTCCCTTCCACGTGACTTTAACGAAAGAACCAATAATATGAATCCCTGCAGTCACGAAAGCTTTAAATCGAAACAAAGTAAGTGGTACGCACGTGCCCGTGCTTAATTTGTGTTTCGATGATTTACCTTCTTAAACAAATCATCTGACCATGTCTCGCACCCACAGAAAGGGAATTTCTCACCCCCTCCCCCTCGGGGGTGGCGTGCACCCCCCAGGTTTTTTTCTCTCCGCCTGATGAAGACCGCTTGTGTTGCGATCGAAACGTCGTGGGTTTTTTGCTTTTATTATTTCAATTTGTTATTTAAAATAAAAAATTGTATTTATTTAATTATTTTTTTATTTTCATTTTCAATCTACGTGACTTTACCGAAAGAACCAAGAATATGGATAAGAAGAACCACGGCATGAGTCCGTCTGCTCGTGGCGCTATCATTCGTGAAGCGCCGGGGGGATATCTCCAGGAAGGAAAGGGGCTGGCTGCGCTTCACAGACGAACAGACGAGTCGATTTGATTTTTTAAAAATTTTGGCACAAAGTTTGGGACCGTCTTCTGAGCACGGCCCGATGCTCGTGCAGATCAACAGCTGTTACTTTTACAGTGAGCTGGCTGATGAACCGGCAGTAGCGATATGATAACGCCTCCCTTGGTATTTACGAATGGGGCATTGCGTCGTTGTGTGTCCCGTGGTCCGTCCCTGGTCTGTATCCGCAGTCTCCGCGCGCCGTGACGCCGGTACACGCACGCGCACGTGCACGTGGCTGACTCTTTCTCTCTCTCTGGGGGGCTCTCTCTCCTCTCTCTCCCCCCCCTCTCTCTCTGGGGGGCCCTCTCCTCTTTCTCTCTCTGGGGGGCCCTCTCTCCTCTCTCTCTGGGGGGCCTCTCTCTCCTCTCTTCCCTCTCTCTCTCTCTCTGGGGGGTTCTCTCTCTCCTCTCTCTCCCCTCTCTCTCTTTGGGGGGCCCTCTCCTCTCTCTCCCCTCTTTCTCTCGGGAGGGGGCCCTCTCTCTCTCCTCTCTCCCCTCTCTCTCTCTTTGGGGGGCCCTCTCTCTCTCTCCTCCCTCTCTCGAGCTCCGCTTTCAGTGGAGGAAGGAAGATGCACGGCTGCAGCTTCTTCACCTTTCACCTTTAGCGTCGAGCATGAACCGTCTCATCCCGCACGTTTCGTTAAAATGAATCTGCTGCGTATTTTGTTTGGCAGAATTTCGTTACCTTCCACTTGGAGTTTGGAATCTGCGCGTCTCCCCCCCCCTCCCACCGTAAAGATTAAAGCAGGGCTGCAATCTTTAACCCGTCACGGTCCACCAACGGAACCGCAGTTCTGCGATCGAATCACCATCGCGGGTGGGTGGTGGACGGTGGGGAGGGGGGTGTTGACGAAGGACACACGCTGATGCGAAGTGCCCTTGCGTTGTCCTGGGTACCGCATCTGCGTTAAGAAAAGCGCCTCCTTCTACCCACAACCCCCCCCCCCCTTCGTGTCGTATGAGCCAAGGCGAGACACGTGGCTCAAATTCTAAAAATGTTCTCTTTGCGCGCGAGTTGGGTGAACGAGTAAAGCAGCGAGCGGGTGAATCAGGGAGCGAGCGCACTTCCGTGAGTTTTTAGTTGTCCCTGACCCCCCCCTCCCCCCGGGATTTCAGCGAGGCTGTGTGCGTCATCGCACGCGGGCGCCCGCGGAATAATTCTCGAAACGAGATTCGCCCCCCCTCTCCACTCGAGCCGCGGACGGCGAAATGGTGGGTTCCCTTTTAAATACCGCGTGTCCTTCACTTTAAACGCCGGGTGAGGTTAATACCGGGGGGGGGGCAGGGGAGCTATAATTAATTTTATAAATATCTCCGAGGACGATGTTTGGGGGGGGGGGGGTGTGTGTGTGTGGGGGCATCGTGTGGGTGTGTGTTGCTTCTTGCGCAACGCGAGGAGTGTGCATCACAGGTGTGGCCAAGATGCGTCGCGCGTTTGCTGCTGCCGCTTTGTGTCCCAATCTGTAAAACATCTGGGAAACCACACATATGTTAGATAAAAGAGATCTGTGGCTTAAGCTCAGCGGCCACTCGGGGTTAAACACTGGGCGATGTATTAACAGCAGAAATGACAACAACTGAACGCGAGACCTATTTCACGGTGGGCATTAGAGACCATGTGATGTTATGCGACAAAAAAATCAACCCGTAAAAACAAAGTTTTTCACTATAAATCCTTTATATGCGTGGCGGCTAGAGTCCTCTCGTCCTCTGGCTTGAGATGGCTGCCAACTATGGGTCAGATGATTGCATGCCAGCATTAAGCAATTGGTAATTAAATATAATATTTTTGTCCTAAAAAGTGTAAAATTATGGGAAAAAAAATTCACGAACATTAATTGTCACGCACAACGAGTCTGTGTGGAAAATGTCAGCTCGATTGGATCACGGGAAGTGGGTTAAAAAACGACCGAAAGATTTGCACGGTCGTAAGTGCGCAAGCAAGCAAGCAAGTGAACTTAATATAAAGGATTTTAAAAGAGTCGTCACGGTCCAAACCGGCCAGATTTACGCAATTACCGGCAAATCATTCTCATTGAGTGAACCACGTAGCAACATCAACAACCCCCTGTCCCCTACTCTGAAACCAATACAGACCGTAGGTTTGCGCCATAACAGAATCAGAATCTTTATTTATACTGCAAGAATCCGATGAGCTATGAAGCTCTTTTTCACAGATGTCCGGTAAGGCAGGGGTCTAACGTTACAAAAAAACATGATAGGAAGTATAGGGAAGGTAAATAAATCACTTGAAAAATATAGAAGTAAAACTACACTATTTTTTTTATCTTACTAGGTGAAGCCCACTAAGATATTAACTTCTCTTTTTCACAAGCGACCAGGCCACAATTGACAGCTCAACGGAGGGGCTTATCATCACGTGGAAATGTATCGCAGCAAAATAAATCCTCAGGCATAACGATGGCACGACTACCAACTCTGGTGATTCGATCACATCCTAAACGGAACCAAAAAGCTTCCATCCCCCCTCTTTTCACGACAGCCCCGACGTGGGTGGCGTGACAATTTTTTTCTGCGTAAAAAAAATCCGCTTCTGCGCTGTCGGGCCGCGAGTAGCCGCAAGAACGCCACGGATGTTTATATTTTCCTTCCCCCACCCCACCACCAAACCCAACAGGCGTCCGAACCGAGGCTCCTCCTAAAAGAGGCGATGAATGGCGTGCTTCCTCCTCTGTTATTGGAATGTCCTTCGGCATAAATTCTGGTCGCCGTTTGCCATGCGGCGCCACGGGTTTTTATTTTATTTTTGGCGAGCAATGACGCTTGACTTTAGAGGATGGGGTGGGTGGGGGGGTGATTGGGCTCGATCGTCATTACACCGTTTATCATCTTCATCACCATCCATCATCACGATGTTATGAATCTGCCGCGGTGCCAAACGGCGCGTGGCGTGCCCGGGGTCATCGGAGAGTGCTTGGTCGTGGTGGTTGTGGCGGTAGAGCGCGCGGTGGCAATGTTTCCGACACCACGCTGCTGTGATCGCAGTCTTCCGTGTCGGCAAAGGTTGCCGGTTCTTGGGGGGCTGAGGCGCAGAGAGGTCACGCAAACATTGTTGGAGCTCTCCCCGAGGCGGCGAACGCATCCCTTTATATCATCAACGCTCTCCACATTTCAGGCTGTGAGCCTTAATGCATTAGCCCCCTCTCTCTCTCTCTCTCACGTCTTCTTCGAACGCTGGGGAGCCGGAAAGGCCCTCTGCACCAGCGTGGACGGCGCCCTCGTGTTCACCTTCTGAAGCGCTCGCTCGTCACCGTGGCGTGCGCGATGACACCACAACCACGTGGCTTTCCTTTTGTATTGTGCGCGGTGCTTTCAGCGCCACAGCGCGTGGATTTGTAGCGTTTGTTTTCTTTTGTTTGCTGGTGACTTTGTGTATTTCATATTGAAATCGCCTCCAGTGCTGTTGCTGCTGGCGGCAATAAAAGTTGTTTAAAAGTCAAAGTCTCTCTGTCTCTCGCTCCGTACCACGTGATCACGATAACGCCTGTAAAGGTGATCCAATATAGATACAATGATAGTTGAAACGTTGTGTTTGCTTTTAGGATCTTACTTCAATATATATAAAGCTGGCTACAATTGATAACAATTATTGCCCACAACTTGCAGACACGAAGCAGTATTCAAGGGACGATTAGCAAATATTGCAAATACGTCTAGCCTCAACAGCTGCCCGTACCGCTAATAAATACTTGCAAAGGGCAAAGGCATGTTGGAACGCCTTACAGAGTGCCATGGATATGCTGAATTTTCTTCCTTGATTTAATAACAGTGACTTGTAGGGCTTAAATTTAGAGTTTAATATTTTCCAGGTAGCTGGTAGGCCGGAGTAAATGGCACGTGACTATCGGTATCCACAGCTATAACGAGAGAGCTATACTGGATGTGGTGTGCTGGGTGCAGACGTGTGTCCCAGATCGCCAACTCGGACACACCCGGCTGAAGTTAATTGCCTGATTTATTGTGTGGTGTTCAGATATAATAACAAGAATAATAACGATCGTTTAGTGCATTTGGTATTTTCACCATTCTTATAGCACAAGGCCATCACGAAGGTAAGGTGTTGTTATGTTCGACAATAAGCTATAGTCTGATAAGAGGGAGCAATTTCGCTTCGTGAGTTTTCCAAATTAACTTCATGGTTTTTTTCCTCTCTTCAAATTTGAACGGGCACGCGTGGCCCACCGTGTACACACCCACGCGGAATTTACCAGGGCGGCCGATGGGATAGAACCGCGAACCTCTGCAGCGAGCGGCAAATGCTGAGCCGCTCGGCCACGTCGCGCAGGCAAAAGGCTGCAGGGACCGTCCTTACATCCACGCGGGAGCTGGGCAGGTGTTGCGAATCACCGTGGGGGGCATATTAACGTCAACCGGTGACCTTTTCCGTTTGTATTTTGTTTGCCCCCCGCCCCTCGCCCCTCGTCCACCACCCCCCCACTGCAGTCATCGTTGCCCGCTCCACCGATCCCAACGAACAAACGTTCAAATGGGGGCGACGCTAATTTCACAGATCGCTCTGCAGCGACGATTGCTTCTCAGATCTGTTCTTCACAGGGGAGTGGAAGTTTGAGATATTTTATTTATGTATCTACCCGCGGCATCATCGCTGCCGCGGAAATGCCTCCGAGTGACATTAAAGCGTAATTATTCAAAGCATTTATTTTAAGTTGCCGGGCAATGCTTTCCCTTCACCAATGTTTGTTTGTTTTTGTTTTAACATAACGGCCGGTTCATCGAAGCGGTGATGTTGGCCTCGTGTTGCCCCACTCCTGCACGGCGGCGTGGTCAACGTCTCGGTTCGCGCGGCCCTTTTCGACGGTGCTGGCAACGCGCCCCGCCCACCTTCATCGGGGTCTCTCTCGCGAGCTACGCGGCAGAGTTTGTGCACGGATAGGGGCCGTCCATAAATGACGTCACGCACCTGGGGTGGGGGGTTCAGACATTTGTGACCATGTGAGAAATGTGACGTCACATCAAAATTAAATATAGACAACACGTTCTACTTAATTAAATATACTTTTTAATAAATCTTTTCTTCTACAACATCAGAGTGCAGCGCCACATTAAATACGCACTACAATGACAATAGTTTAAAGCGATTTGAAGCATGTTTGATTTTTTGCGGGGGAGGGTGGGGCTGAGCTTTGTGACGTCATATTTGAGGGGGGGTCTGACTTTTTATGACTCCGTGTGACGAAGGAGGGGGGGGGTCAAAAATCGTCCAAAATCGCGTGACGTCATTTATGGACGGCCCCATTGGTGTACTGCACTTCTATGCTCCCTGCGTTTATAAAAAAAAATTGGCAGCGAGCGATTGTGAAGTGTGGTCAAATTTGACCACGCGCCACGTGGGCGAGGCGCTCGTCCAGCAGACGATGTAGGTACGGGCTGCCCGCGTGGCGTGCGAAGGAAAATATTTCATAACCCCACGGCTCAACCTTAAGCATAACCTTGAGCTGCAACCATAATGCATACGCCGGGTCTGCAGAGGCAGTTGTTTGCTTTTCTTATTTTTCTTCCTTAAACGCTATTTGCACTGAAGAATCACGAGTGAATGAATAAGTGTAATGACCGACAAAGGACCCCTAGCCATATTCAGCCTAAATGGATATTTAAGAATAAACAACGGTCTCCGATTGGAGGATAGAGGCTTCCACGGTGATCGGTCGGGAGGGGAGACTTTTAAAGGGATTGGAGAAAAAATGTACCCGTAAAAACAAAGTTTTTCACTATAAATCCTTTATATGCGTGGCGGCTAGAGTCCTCTCGTCCTCTGGCTTAAGATGGCTGCCACCTATGGGTCAGATTATTGCATGGCAGCATTAAACAATTGGTAATTAAATATAATATTTTTGTCCTAAAAAGTGTAAAATTTGGGAAAAAATTTTTCACGAACATTAATTGTCACGCACAACGAGTGTGTGTGGAAAATGTCAGCTCGATTGGATCACGGGAAGTGGGTTAAAAAACGACCGAAAGATTTGCACAGTCGTAAGCAAGCAAGTGAACTTAATATAAAGGATTTAAAAATTGGGTTGAACGGGAACACAAAAAGGATCCGTTAAAGGGAAAGGACAAGAATTGGTTAGAGGTAGAAACAAGGACGAGAAGGTTTGAGAAAGGTGGCTGAGGGAGAGATAAGGGGGAGAGGGCACGAGGAGTGGGGAGGTTTGGAGGAAGAAACAAACAGGAAGACAGTGGAGAAGCCTCATGGTGTAACTAATAAAAGTGGATCTTCTAATATCATTGTCGTCGGTTTCGTTACATAATTCATAATCAACGTTTTTGGGTTTAGATCGCGTTATTTATAAATGTGTCGTAACCCTCCACCACCCGACACGGCCAATCGAGTACTGCGTGTGAAGAGGAACACCTCGAAAAGACAACAACCTCCACCACCCACGCAGAGCCGTCTCTTGGGGTAACGGCGAATCAGGGGGTTCGCCCCGGGCCCCGCGCTTTGCGGGGGGGGGGTATTGGCCCGCGTTTCCACTTAAAGGTGTCATAAGTAATAACTTCCCGTTCGATTTCAAGGCGTCGTGGGTGCCCACAAGGTGGGATTTGGCCCGTACCCCCACACACCCACCCGCATGGACGGCCCCGTACGTGCAGACTGCCCCGTGCCCCGTGCAGCGTTCAGTGGGGGGCGGGGGGCGCTCCTTGGCCAGGGCGGATATTTATGCGGTCGGGTATGCGACGGTCACACCGCACGCGTAAACCCGTGCAATGGAGCTGTTTAACGCTCAATGCGACGTTGACTCGATGCATCTCGATGCATCTCTCTCATCAAATTCCCGTCACCCCCCCCCCTCCTATAAAACGGCCCCTTGCGCTGAGCCGGTTGGTAATTTCGGGTTTTCAGCATTTTTTCCGCCGTCTCGTGGAATCATGACACGATAATAGCGGCAGATGTGAGAACGATTTTTATCTCGGTAGACTGCTCACGCTTATGGGCGACTGCGCGCGGAATCCAATAAATTGTTTTTT
>CM025657.2:2255374-2285125 GCA_014621495.2 Entosphenus tridentatus
GCATAGAGACCCGCAGAATCACATAGAGACTCATAGACTTGCATAGAGACTCGCAGACCCTCATATAGACCCACAGACGTACATAGAAACCCACAGCTGCACATCGAGACCCACAAACTCGCATAGTATGTCCTAACGCATCATCATTATTATTATTTTGTGTTGTAGTGAGGAGTTGATCAGCCACGCTAACGCGTTCGTGTGGAGCGTGGTGAGTGAGCCAGTCGTCAGTTCCAGGAGTGATCTGCTGACTGAGGTGTGTAAACATCGACACTGGGGAGACAAAGGCGGCCGGGCGTGGTGCTTGCCACCCAGCCCCTCCTGTGCCGTGCCAGCCTTCATATGTGCTCGCTAACAGCACTTGTCCTAACAGTCTGTTAAGGCTACCTGGGGGATCTTTGTCTTGCGTGTGGAGTGGTAGTGTAGTGGTTAGCAAGCCACGCTAAGACACCCACTACCTGGGTTTCATTTCCGCTCACGGCCACCACCAGTGACGATTATCTGCACCGGTCCTGGGCCTCCCCTAGGTCAATTCAGCCTCAATTGATTACCTGGTGCGGTGTGTAAACATCGCCACTGGGGGGACAAAGGCGGCCGGGCGTGGTGCTGGCCACCCACCCGCTATCGTGTGGCGTGCCGGCCTTCGCAGGTGCTGCTCGCTAACAGCACTTGCCCCAACCGTCTGTCACTGGCTACACGGGGGAGGGGGGGGGACCTTTGTCTTTGTATGCATGCGCGCACGCGATCCGTGCGAGTCACGCGAGCGTATCGAGTGCGCGCTCCGGATCTTTTTTTTATGACAAAAAAATTAAATGCCTCCAATGCGCTCGCCTTTGGTGAAGGGGTTATTTTTTTTTCTTCCGTCACCCTCCCATTTCCCTGCCGTGGTAATGGCACGGTGATATTAAATTACATCCAGCCGCGTGACCTTATAGTTTATATTGGCTGGGTCAATATTATAGCGGCGTGGTCGGGACAATGCTCGCTACCCGCAAGGGAGTTAACAGGATTTTCCAAAGTCAATCACTCACAGTGTCAACAAGTGGCCTTGGTAGGGTTAAATAGCTTTTTTAACAGCCAAGGGTTATGCCCATATAGTTTTAAGAAAGTTGACAGGGGAGGTTTCGGGATTTACCGAGGGAAGCCTCGCTGAGTCTCGAACCTCCTTTTGAAGAGGATCCTGCTACATCGGGACCTTCGGTAAATGCCATCAATGAGTGTTTTTTTTCAGTTTCAGCTTCATTTATTTGGTATAGCCCTGTGAGCCATTCGGCCTTTGAATCGGGTGCAACCGCAACAAACAAAAAACAAAACATGAACAAGAAAACATCTTAAAGTGACTATGCGCAAACAGAAAAATCCAGGAAAAACTGCAAAAATCCCAGTGGGATGCAAGCCAAACGACAACACCAACCACAAGACAACTTAGATTAAAGCCATCATTCTAACTCCGTACTACAACAAACAAACATGGCGAACGTTCCATGTTCAATACGAAGCACGTGCTGGAGGAATGGGGCCGTCACGTGACTCTGTGGCTACGTGAGCTGACGTGCACTCGCATATAACATCGACATATATATATATATATTTAAATACATTCATTATGTTTCTTGTATATCTTGTGCTCTGTGTGAAGATCACATGTAAAAACTATATCTCGTTAAATATAATTAGAAGCTGTGTCCTTCGGGCACATTAGTTATATCTTTTAATTATCAAGTTCAGCTCCTGAAAAGCTCTGCTTGGATATTTTCATGTCATGTTAAAATATATTTTATTTTTCGCTGTTGAAGGTTTTCCTTCAATATTCCCTTTTGGTATACATGTTTAATATATTATCTTATCCCCCCCCTCCCACCATAATTAGTATTAGAAGTGTGATATTGGGCCAATGGCATGACATGGAAACATCAATTTGGAACTCTTCCAGTTCGCAGTGCATCACGCTGTGTCAGAGAACAAGCTGAAAAAGATGGTAGATAAGTAAGATATATCTTGCTTGAATATCTACTTAATCCTGGACACCTGTGATATCTGTGAAATAATGGTCATCTGTGACATCCTGTGAAATACTGGACTTCTGTGAAAAAGAGCTTCATAGCTCATCGGATTCCTCCAATATAAATAAGGATTCTGATAATCCAGGTTAGGGACACGAATTTTATTCGCCCTGCTAAGAGTGTTCGTCACATGCGGAAGCAGATCTAGAAACTTCGCAAGGTAGGTGGGGGGTGAGGGCAATCTCTCTTTCATGATCCCCGCCACCCGAATCTGCCACTGGTCACTTGCCAATCAAACCAAAATGTTTAAATCTCCGAGCTGGAATAAGCCTAAATTAAGTGGAAACGTCGGATCAATGGGATGGCGCTTTTGTGCAGTGATTAGTGACCAGGCTGAGACCATCAAATCGCTCCACGTGAGAACGCAGTTTAATCGCGGGCAGGCGAAACCCCAATTTAAACGTGTCTCCCCCATTTAATCCCAGTTTTGCTATCGGCCTCGCGGCACGAGCAATCTATTCAGCGCTGGTAGAGCAAGTGTATCCTTCTGTGTTGGACGACGGTCCGTTGAAACGGATATCATGAAACTGCTTCGAGATCCTTTCAAGTGACCTATTGTATCCACACTCGAGAGAACACTCTCCCATGCACCCTGCGGCAGAGATGTCCCATCGCATGAGAGTCAATCGAGAATGTTTATCGTTGGATTTTAGAGACGGAATTTATACACGTTAGGGCAACAACAACAAAAACTCTCCAACTTGAACGCGAGGGTTGTGTGTTTTTTTTTTTGCGTCGTCATTAGAGATTGTGCTGACGCCATCGGCTCGCTGAGCTCAAGAGCCCCTAGTTTAATCACGGACGAGCGAGACCTGGGTTCAAACCCAGGGGCTTCGAAGTGGCGGCTCAGTGCTTGCATTCCCTTGAGCTTGCGGTGCCACCTCGCCTCCGTGACGTCATTGAGCGACGTTAAGATCATGATGTGAACAGCTCTTTTTTTTATCGTTTCTCATCTCCAATTAAAACAAAAAAATTCACGCGCAGCGTAATGAGTCTGCCTCGATTTGCTGAACAAGCAGATAATGCGTTTGTGCCATCGTGTTCCACCGCAGAACGTTCATCACACGATGCGCAGGAGAGCCTTGAGGCTGTAATTTGCCGAGCGACGCGGGCGCCAATCAAGGAACTTGCACGGCGAGAAGGGGAGCGCGTTGCTTTTCGTGAATAATCCAACGTGACCGGCAAGTCCCCGCCTCTCCTGAGAGCCCAGACATGACACGGGAGCAATAAGAAGCTGTACACAAGCGGACTCTAATCTCCCACGCGGAAACATTAATCTCGCGAAAGAGAACGAGAGTGACTTGTGAATGTGCCACTCTTCATCGTCAACGTCAATCAAAGGGCCAATCCTCTTTGTGGATGAAGGCTTCCCCAAGGCGCCGCCGCCACCTCTGAAGATACGTCACCATGTGTGGACCAGAGATCACTCGAAGGAATCTCAGAGGTGGCTCGTGATATCTGCTTCTGTGGGCTTAAAGTAATGGCGTTATGTGTGCGGTCATTGGTGACCGGGTGGAGGCCATCACTCACCAGGCTGGCTGGCTCAATTCGAACCCAGGAGGGCCTGATCACATTTGAATAATCTAACGATGAAACGTGTGTTCTTTTGTGGGCCTATCCACGAAGTAATTTGTCGGACACCTATTTTAGGCATGTCATCGTGTTAATTTTAAATCTTCGCACTATTTTGTGCGCCTTTTTGAATGTGACGCTAGGTAAATTGAGGCTCATTATGGGATTCGGGATGAAAGGTTCGTTTTCACGCCATGTCAAGTCGTGATAAATGTGATGGCTTTCTGCACGTGTATTGGTCGTGGTTGGTGGTGAATACGTGGACTTTGAAATGTGTGTCTTTTATTTCATTATTATTATTAAGATTAACCATTTCACTTTTCGTTGCACGCGGTTCGATTTCTAGCAGCCAGCTATCGCTCAAACGCGCTCATTTAATGTAGAGTCACGCACCGAGCACTCATCCATTGGAGATTAAAAAAAAACTGCGCGCCGATTGTTCACGCGTACACAAGCGAGGCACGGACGGTGCCCGTTTGTGCGAATGTTGCACTTGACGGGGCAGACTTTCGCAAGAGGGATCCTCACGATGTTATTTTTGAGCGTGAGCAATTATGAACCTAAAGAACTGAGACGGGAGAAAACCTCAAAAAACACACACACACACAAAATGAGGACAGGCTAAAAATAAAATGGTTAAAAAAATCGCGTGTTTCATTACGCAGGAATATATTTCAGCTGTCCGTTGACTCTCTCTCTGTCTCGCTCACTCGCCCTTTTGTCAGGGATTTGAAACCATGGAAGGTTGGAAGAATCTTCGGTATTTTCCGCGATGTTTTTTTTCTTCTTCACATCTGGTGATTTGCAAATTTTATTTGAAACCCACCGCAATTTGTCACTCGTCATCCTTGACGAAAGTAATAGATGGTAGTGAATTAATTATATATATTGTTGCAGGCTAGCGTGCCCAATTTGGCAGTCGCTTCATTAATTAAAAATCGACCGGAATGTCTCGTGTTTTATCGACATTGTTAAGGATCATTGCGATTTTATTTGTTTCCGTCTTTCTTTCCGATTGGATTAATCTACTAAGGGCCACAGCTACTTGGGAGCTGCCGTACAAATACGCCGTGCGCCTGCTGCCGCATTGCATTGGGGCGCCGCGGTTTGCGAGATGTTAACTACCTCGCCTGGTGGGCAGGAGGTCGTGGGTTCGATCCCGACGCCTGGCAATGCCTGTATATTTGGAGTTTGCATGTCTCTCTCTCTCCGTGGTCTGCGTGGATTTCTCTCCGTGTCCCTCCGGTCGTTCCCTCCGGTCGTTCCCTCCACATTTAGAATCAACATCACGCATTTAGAGTATTTGGCTGCTGATAGAAATGTCCACGTGATGATAAACCACTTCGTTGGGCTATCATTTGTGATATAGCCGCTTCTGATAAAAAAAAACGAGCTATATAGCTCGGTGGGGCCTTATCTGGTAAAATAAAAAATTTCTTTAGTAAGAGCCACGTGACCGGGTCGCATTGGCACTGCCAACTTTCCCCGACCTCAGCTGCTTTCCTTTAGAACCAGAGTCGCGGAATCTGATGCCTCCGGCCTCCTCCCTTCTAATCTAATACATTTCTATTGCCGGTGCCCTAGATTCCCCCCACCCGAACGCACCATCACAATCGCAGACGCTAAGCCAAGTCGAAACACTCAGAAGGGTTGATTGCGTGTGTGGCCCCTTCTGCCTCTCAGCGGGGGGGACCCAAGGATGCAATCGGGAGGACCCACATATTATCCCCGCTGCACGTGATCTGCCAATCGATTGTGGTGTACACATTTTATATCGCTGGCTGGACAGCGGCTTGGAGGGATTTTCGAAGCTGGCACCAACTGTTTTAATTGCTCAACATGAATAATGATTCGGTGCGCTTTAAACATTCGCGTCAAACATTTGAAAAAGCGACTCGGTACCTATTTGAAATTATTTAAATACAGGTAAGGCCCACTGAGTGATATAGCTACATTTTCAGAAGCGACCTGGCTGTCAAAAATGATAGCTCAATGAAGTGGCTGCGCATGTGGAAATGTATAGTAGCCAAATAGTCTGAACGCGTGATGTTGATTCTAAATGTGTAGGAAAAAAAACGTTGGACCCGGAGAAAAATCCATGCGACCACGGGAAGAAAGACACCGCAAACTCCAAATATTCAGCAGGCGTCAGGGTCGGGATCGACGCCATGACCTCCTGCATACCGGGCAAGGGAGATAACATCTCGAATGACGTCATGAGATCTTTAACGTCCACTGTGAAACCGACGTAAGTATTTTTCGTTTACGATTTAATTTACCCGCGGTGATAACCGGGGCGGCCAGCCTGAATCGAACCACGGACCTCTGCAAAGAGAGGCAAAAGCACTTCCGCTGAGCCACGCCATTAATTCATTATATGACGGCGGCACTCCCTAAATAAAATAGCACGTAACGCATGTATCTATCGATCTATCTATTTGTGCACGCTGACAGGCCACGGTGTATTTTGCTTCCAAACCATCCAGCAGCGCCTATTTATTAAGCTGTCTTAACCCGTCATTCCTAGCCACAGCAGCCAGATTGGGAGCAAATGAGGGCTCTTGCATTCCTCGGTGGCTCAGTGGTATTCGGAATACCGCACATTCTATGATTTTTTTTGTGACTGGAATGTGTTTTTGAAAGGAAGGGGAGAAAAATAATCCTCATTTCAGTCGCGTATTCAGGAAAGAATGTTTGAGGTTATACGTGTGCGTTTTCAGTCGCATGTACCACATGCAAATCGCACTAAATAGTAGTTTGACGATAAAAACATGTTAAACATTCGTCAATGACAATGTGGCAATGGCCCTTCTTCATAGCCCTTAAAAGGTAATTGCCTGAAACGTCGCCTGTTATATGTTTTCCCGTGTTGATGCTGACAAGGCTGTTGTTGTCGTGGTTGTTGTTTACTGCGCTTGTGCACCACTGCCAACGCAGGGCGCCGCGGTGGCTAGGAGATGTTAACTACCTCGCCTGGTATGCAGGAGGTCGTGGGTTCGATCCCGACCCCGACGCCTGTTGTATATTTGGAGTGTGGAACGTCTTTCTTTCCGTGGTCGCGTGGATTTTTCTCCGGGTCCTTCGGGTTTTCCCCTCCACATTTAGGATCGACATCACGCGTTTGGAGTATTTGGCTGCTATACATTTCCACGCGATAAACCACTTCTTTGAACTATCATTTGTGATAGCAAGGTCGCTTCTGAAAAAATAGCTCAGTGGGCCTTACCAGGTGGGGACAACGTAGCGAAGAAGGACGCTTGTGTTGCGCCCGAAACGTCGTGATTTAATTTAGTTGTTTTCATTTATTTTATTTTTTACCTACGTGACTTTACCGAAAAAACCAAAGACTATAAACACCACACACACACACACAAAAGCCACGTTTTAGCCACCTCTAACCTCATCATAAGCAGCCATAGTCAATAATAACGATCGATTAAAGCATTGTCATCGCCACCTCTCAAGGTCCTGTGATATATACCATTATATTACCTTGCGAATAGGTTTTCCCCTTTTCTCTGGCAACAAAACAGGTTTTAGAAAACCTATTCTCATATTTTGGTACTGGCAAAGGAGGTCCCATGATTCTATTACCTTGTTACCTGTACGTACAATAATGAAATCGCCTCGGTGGAAGCACTATATAGGTATGTCCTTAACACAACACCTATCAGTGGCTTGCTCTCCACCGTTCTCAACTCGTCTGGGATTGCGAGATGCGACGGCGGGGTTTGGGGTGGGGGGTTGGAACTCGGGGGGTTGGCTGGGGTATCGAGGCGTGAACGCGTGAACACTCGCTGCTGCTGCTGCGAAACCGCGTCATTACAACCCGTGGCATCGCAGCGCATGGCTGGAGCAATTCGCGTCCGCGGGGTTCGTGAGATCTTAATTCAGTGACGCTTGGTGCAGGCTCTGCTTGACCTCTGTGACCGCGCTAGAAAGAAACAAAAAAAATTGCGGAAAAATAAAATCGTCATTGAAAGGAGCAGCAGCAACAGCAGCAGCAGCAAGCAAGCAAGCGAAGGTGCGCATTTCATCTCATGCCTGAGAGTCGTGATCCTGGGTAGGTGGCAGGTCTTGACACAGACTCGTGTGGCAAACTGTGGAATCGAAACGGTGCAGAGGAAACCGCAACAGAAGAGTCACTCTGGAAAATTAACACTTTGTTTTCTTACCAAATAAGGCTCATTGAGCTAATTTACGGATAAGCTATATAGCTATTTTTTTCAGAAGCAACCTGGCCACTAATGATAGCTCAACCAAGTGGCTTATCATGTGGACATGTATCGCAGCCAAATACTCTAAAAGCGTGATCTTGATTCTAAATGTAGAGAACCCGGGGGAAAATCCACACGACCACGGAGAGAGAGAGAGAGACACACACACACTCCAAATGTATCGGGGTCAAGGTCAGGATCGTAACCCACGACCTCCTGTATACCAGGTGAGGGAGTTAACATCTCGCCACCGCGGCACCCTAGAGACAAAGAAGACAACCGAATGAAAGAGAATGCAAGCCTCGTCTGGCTGTCTAAAGGACAACAACAGAATCTTCTTATTCTCTGGGTCTTTCGGTAAAGTCACGTAGATGGGTAGATATGTTCAAATAAAATAATTGTATTTAAATCTATCTACGTGACTTTACCGAAAGACCCAAATAATGTGAATTCCTGCAGTCACGAAAGCTTTAAGTCAAGATTTAACAAAATTTTACTCTCAAGTTCAAGTTAATGTTAGTTTAATTATGTGAGAACTCAAGGGACCAGGATGGGTCTCATTTGGGATGAAGCGATTTAAATCAAAACAGAGCAGCGAAGGAGAGAAATCAGAGCAAAGGCAACCACGTGACAGACGCAATCGAAGACACTGCACATAATTCAATGTTAAATTAAAAAAATGCAATACTCGTAACGAAGTTGGCTCGAACAAATCACTTGTCAACCGCTCGGAGTCGTTAATTTACGGATCAGCAATAGATGTAGAGTGATAATTGCACTGGTATGTAAACAATAAGAAGCAAGACGACGTCAAATACAATTACGAGTGAATGTTTCATGCACAGAAGAACGCTCGAGGCAGCATCATTGCGTGATGAAAGCATCTGATACCCGTGTACATATTTACTAAAAAGGTCCGATAATGTTGTCCCTGCTTCTCTGATGATGTCCACGGTTGTGACATCAGCTCCAGGAGGTTTCACCTCGGTGGGGGCGGAGGGTTGGAGGCAGAGAGACGATCCAATACAAACACAACTTTAATCATGTACACATCATGTCGCTATTAGGGACTTCCCCTCTTGAATACCGGCCGAATTGATCAAAAACTCGCCTGACATCTTGGAGAAAGAGAGAGAAAGAAAAAAACCAGCGCTAAAATAATTCGCCTTATCGACTGCGACCCGGCAGCCAGGGCAAGCGGAGATCCTCTCCTCTCTCTTTCCGACAACATCGTTGCGTGCGACGCACCTAAATATATGTGTGTGTGTGTGTCGGCACGCTGAACTTCTTTCGCACCGTACGTAGCCAACCGTGATAATCGGAGGTGCGGAACGCGTATTGCTATGATTCTCCACAGGAGCACGTGTCACCATCAGCCGTGCATAATCATCGTCCAGAAGACTTCACCGCCCACATTGTAAAGCAGCGCATTCATGACCATCTGCAGGACGATGGCTCTCCATACTACGAGATGCATTATCTTCCTGAAGATCACGGCATCTCATCGTGTGGCTTGAAACGTAACGCAATCACTGCTCGTCATAATTTCGGGGACAAAAGCAAAAATCCACGCATCTGCATGATTTTTATTCCTTGGTTCATAGAACAGTGACATCTGCAGAGTTCCGAACGGATGCTTCTTAATCTCACGGCTCGACGCAGATGTTACAAGTGTTACACGTGATGTTTTTTTGTTACTAGATATGCGTTCATGGAATAGTCCACGTAATTATCTGACCAAAGTTGTGCCGTTAAGACCCTCCACTACCTGACGAAGGCAAACCAATTAAATTGTCACGTGGTGCGCAAGCGTTTAGAGGCTCACCGATTAATATTACTCTAGCTCAACCGCCTGGTAAGTTGAAGCACAATTCTTACAACCAAATTTAGCAGCGATTATAATTTGCGACGTTTCGCTTGAAAACTGCGCCAAACATCATCGGGAAAAGAAGCAGGAAGTCAAAATAACAATCAAGTGAGATAGAATTCAGCAAAAATTAAGAGCACAACATTTGTAACACAACTCACACATTCCCTATCACATCGGCAGAGCGAATGGGTAACACATTTTACTGGAGGGGCAAACAGTAATTGGATTTTAAACGGATTTTCTGTCTGACGTCTTGACGGCAATGTCCACGTATTGACGTGTTGGCACACTTGATGAATCAAACTTCACCCATTAGGTCCAGGGCGTATCATGTGTCTGAGTCAGCCACTTTGTGAGTTTTCGTTCGGATCAAATTGTCAGCTGAGCACGTTGCAATATGTCACCAGACTACTTGTGTCATTAATAACAAACAACACATTTTTACCCGGTAACATTCCAGAGTTTGCCTCGCAGAAACCCTAATAGGACGTTGGGTTCTGCGTGATTCACAGGACCCCGGCGTGAGTCACGGCGGTAGGACGGCGAACCAAACGTTTGAGCAAACGAAGATTACGCGCCACGTGACAGAGGCGGTGGGCCAGGACTGTCCTCATTAATAGCTCCTTCGTGTGCGGAATCCATTCCGCTCGTTCCCAAATAACGCCCGCCCAACCGCCCTCCCGACAATGTGCCAGAGCCACCTTACTAACGAAGCGCGCTGCTCATTTTTGTGTGAACTCGTTGTACAACGTCGCTGGCATTTCGCAACGACGGTCGGAAATTGGTGATCCGGGCCACCACTGCCCGCAACCCCCCCCCTCTCTTATCCTCCTTCTCCAGTCGCTGGATTACGATCGGGAGTTTCGGAGCTTGATACATTTTTGGGTTAAATCTTGACTTAAAGCTTTCGTGACCGCAGGAATTCATATTCTTTGGGTCTTTCGGTAAAGTCCACGTAGATAGGCTCAAAGAAGATAACAAAAAAACAACGACGTTTCGATCGCAACTCAAGCGGTCGTCATCAGGAAAAAAATAACGTCGTCATTTATTTATTTATTTAACTTATCTACGTTGACTTTACCGAAAGACCCAAAGAATATGAATGTTTGGGTTGTTCCCGTTTCGTTTTATATTGGGTGACGACGATAACGATGTAGGCACATGCATCTAGGCTTGTAAAAACGTCCTGAGTGGGGGGGGGGCGGTGGAGGGGGCAGAGGGTGTGCGGGTTAGCAGGGGGAGGGGTCCTGGGCCCTTTTAGATATCACTGGCCACTGATGTGAGTCGTTGCTAGAAATCGAACCGAGGTCGTCGGGTCCATGCTGCAGCACGCGAACCAATGCACCGCTGGTCTCCTCGCTGGTTTGAACCATCATCATCATCATAAGCAGCCATAGGCAATAATAGCGATAGATTAAAGCATTGTCATCGCCACCTCTCAAGGTCCTGTGATATGTAACATTCTATTACCTTGAGAATAGGTGTCCCCCTTTTTTCTGGCAACAAAAGAGGTTTTAGATAACCTATTCTTATATTTTGGTACTGGCAAAGGAGGTGGTATTATTCTATTACCTTGTTACCTGTACGTACAATAATGCAATCGCTTCGGTGGATGCACTACATATGTACGTCCACGTGATGATAAGCCACTTCGTTGAGCTATCATTTGTGGCCAGGTTGCTTCTGAAAACGAAGCAAATGTTTCAGTGGGCTTTACCTGGCAAAATAAACAATTGTTCAGTTTTGATAATAGGGTTTTCCTCTTTTATCTGGCAACAAAACAGGTAAAGTCACGTAGGTAAAAAATGAATAAAATAAATGAAAACTAAATTAAATCACGACGTTTCGGGCGCAACACAAGCGTCCTTCTGCAGGTGGGAACAACGTAGCGAAAGCACAACCGCTTAAGTGTGTCTAAGAGATGGCTATGACGAGGAATTAAATAGTCGTGGGGGATGGAGGGAGGGGAGGGGCCAGGGTGAGTGTATGGGCGGGCTGTGGGCTGGGAGGCAACGATGAGAGGAACGGCGTGGGCGCAACGTACGGAGTTCAAACTGAAGCTTTGTGATGCCGGGGGAAGAAGTAGATAAGGAAGATGCCGTGCAGTTTACTGCTAGACAGCCAGTTTAGATTTATTTTCATAATCATATCCATATTCCCAGTCTGTTACCCCCAGCTTCACACACTACCATCACCATTACCACACGTTGTTTTCAGCTTGTGCAATTTACCCCCCCCCCTAGCAGCATAATAAAAGGCTGCTTAATCTTAGCTTCTTTATCTACTTCCGCCCCCAGCATCAAAATGCAAACAAAAACACACTCTTCTTCTTGGTTCTTTCGATAAAGTCACATAGAAGGGAAGTAATAAAATAATAAATAATAAAACATAATAGAATAATATAATATAATAAAAGAATATAATAATATTTTTATTATTGTATTACTTCCCTTCTACGGCACTTTACCGAAAGAACCAAGAAGATGAATCCCTGCAGTCACAAAACCTTTAAATCGAAAAAAACACTGATAATATATGCATCGTTCTTGAAACTGATTGGTCCACACCAGAGACAGCTTTCTTTTGAGCCTCGTCTCAAACGGTGTTAGACCGGAGGACGCCAAAATGCGTCTCTTTAAGAACTGCTTGGAGACGTCGTTTATCAAGGACCACCGTCTCGCGTTCAGCCACAGTGCATTGCGGCTCTTGAAATGGTGAGCTTCTCACGGAATTCTAAACAAACCAAAAAGGGCTCTTCTTGGCTATTTTAGTTGCCGACCCGCTGAGTTATACTCTCCGCCACCCGGCACAGGCGATCAAACAAATTTGCCGCATCATGGGAAAACAACGGGCCAATTGGTTATGCTTTTCAGCAAAAACGACACGGGCAACTGGTGTTTTTATTTGCTAAAAATGATTAAACTTATTTTTCAAACTTTGATCCTGGCAAAAAGGCCCCATTTTGAACACGGGAGAGTCGAAAAGCAGGCACATGATGACAAAACCCTCAAAGTAACCGGTCATTAATCGGAGCATTGGTCGTGAAAGCCTTCGTGTGAAGTTATCTCTGCGCGCCTCTTTGCGAATGTTTAAGATGTTTGGTCCCTTGTTTCGCGAGCTCGTGTTTCTGAACCGCGAGTCACAGCGGGAGGCATGCACTGATTAAAGACAGTAGCACTTCGCCGGCATCTTCGTGGTATCATTTTCATTATCTCAGCTCGTCTTTAATCGCTGCCATGGGCGTAGCTACTCTGATGTGTCCTGCAAGTTTTGATCCTCCCGTACAGATATATGTATATACTCTTAGGTTTTTTCGGTAAAGTCACGTAGGTTAAAAAATAATAATAAGAATAATAATAGAAATAAAATAATTATTGTATTTATTATGTGATTTATAATATTTTTTCATTCTTTATTTTCATTTACTTTTACCTACGTGACTTTACCGAAAAAACCTAAGAGTATGAATCCTTGCAGTCAAGAAAGCTTCAAATCTAGAAGATATATGTATGCTGAACATGAAGGCTTTCGTTGACCAATATTATCCGTAATAGAGGTTTGTGTTGTGGGTTTACTCTCCAGCACACCGGTGCTGCTGTACTAGTAACGAATTGGCCACGTTTTGTTTACGTGACAAACTTTACTAATTGGCTGTGTCGGGCGGTGGCGGGTTTAACGATGCATTTTTTTTTACGCGATCTAACCCAAGAAAAACCTCAATTATAGATATATGTACATCATTTATTCCACCAGCCCATTTCATGACTGTGCCATCCAGATGAACGTCACTCTGGCTGTGTTTCTTGTCCATTAGCAACGTCGTGAGATGAAATCAATTCACACGGAGGATGAACAACAACAACAACAAAAAACCAGGAGGGGTAATGTCAACTGTCTTGATAAATAAGCTGTGCTCGCCTAAATGTTGGCCATAACGTGTTTATTTCCCAGCGCTTTTTATCGATTCTCCGTTATATTGCCGGCAGCAGCAGCAGCGTCCCTCGCTGGCGTTCTCCTATAATCCATACCGCCTGTGTTTCCTTCGCGAGCAGCGTGTGTGTGTGAGTGAGTGAGCACGGGGTTAAAGGTGCAGGCCCTGCAATCGCCCGCTCACGCCACTGCTGCATGGAAAGGGGCCTCTGGCGGAGAGCTCACGAGAGGCCACTCTAGAGGGCGCTTGGCCTACTCTTCCACACTTTACCCCACCACCGCACGCGACCTGCCCATCGACTCACTGCGGTGTCACCAACTAATATTCACCGCTGCAGGGGTGGGCTCGCTCAATGTTGGTTAAAAGGTCGCACTGGCGAATTCTGCATTGCGAATCTCAGTGTGCCGACCATTACACCATGGCAGCATCCCACACCGCATGGATTTATCGGCTAAACGAGTATAAATAAAATAACTAGGGGCGTGCGTAGCCGATAACATGATTTTTAGATGCCGGAGAGTAATGCTTCTGTACCTTAATGAGCTTGCCAAGGGCTAAGACTTTGTGAAAAAATACAAAAATCCTGCGCAATTACTGCCACTAATTTCGCAAAAGAAGCGGGGTGTCTGAGCGTAATTTGCTTCACGAGTTATATTACGAACAAAAAAGTGATTATTAACGAGCCGTTGCGAATATTTTATTTTCGTTTAAAATCGTGCATGCCTTGCCCGAAGTGTCTTTATACGGCTTGAGTTTTTTTCACAGAGGAAAAAAAACCCCGAGTAATTGCTAAAAAAACACATTAATTACAATTTACGGATGATGTAAGAGCCACCACATTGCTTTTTTTCACTTCAGGTCTAATTGAATCTGGAAATCAAGCGTGGAAATTGCATCTTTTTAATTGAATCTCGCAGTGCCCTCTTTTTCAAAATCGTGCCATCACCCGCCGCTGCGTGCGTTGGCCTGAAACTGTTCATTTATTTATTTACCTTTCGAAACATCACATTGCAATGGGTTCAGGAGCCTTGCTCATTTGTGGCACTTAAAATTTCTGGAATAATGTATGTTGAACTTCTTTCGCACCGTACGTAGCCAACCGTGCTCATCGGGAATTGGGGAGGAAGGACAACAAACTAAACACAAAACGCAGTTCTAGAGAAATAGTTTTTTCAATCTAGATTTAAAAGTGCATAGCTCTACCGGCTTCCTAAAATTTGGAAGGAAGAGCATTCCAGACGGCCACAAAAGTGCCTCTGCTAAGTGCGCGATTGCAGCGACCGTCTTTGTTTCAACACCTATAACACCTGGTATGCACCGGTAGGTATACCCATCCGGACAGTAACCAGTCTCAGGTCCAAGAGCTCACGAGTTAGGGTGGCGAATTATGCTCGTTTGGTCACGTGCTGGCTACCGTCATACCAGCTGTGCTATGCAGCCCCTGTAAACCCTCCCTTCCCACACGTAGCGCGCTCGCTACCGTGTCAGCCGTTCGTGTTCGGGGTCGCCACTGAAATAGAGATTCTGAGCTCAATTGGGCCTCACCTGAAACAAAACGAACGACTGACTAACGGGCCGGGTCAACAAAGGTCACGCGCTCAAACTTCCAACTTTGTGACTCACCTCTTTGCTGGCTGAGGGAGGAAGCGTAGTGAGCAAGGGAGATGGCGTTGGACTTCATGTTCGCTTATTAAAAGTTACTGACCAGGGATGAATAAGATGGTATTTTTTTTGGTGTGATATTGCATTGGCAAAGGTGCAAATTGCAGTAATCATAACTGAACAAATGCCTTTATATCACTGCTCTAAAGAGGAAACATTACATATGATGATGATAATTATTTTATTTTATTGAGTATATTCTTGGATCTTTCGGTAAAGTCACGTAGAAGGGAAATAATAAAATTGAAACATCATAAAATTCTCACGACGTTTCGGCCACGACACAAGCAGCCGTTATTATGTTCTAGTTTTATTATTGTATTATTTCCCTTCTATGTGCCTTTACCGAAAGATCCAATAATATGAATCCCTGCAGTCACGAAAGCTTTAAATCGAATTTTATTGAGCATATTTCACCGCAAATTGCACCTCAAAAGGCCGAACGAATGACAATGTTAGCATCAAACCCGGACACGAGGACACGACAGTGATGCAACACGAACGCGAACTACGTGGGGAGGCAAGAAGAGTAGACTCCGTCACTCGCGGCACGTCCTGGGGATGACCACATAATACAAAGGGTGTTGGACAATGCGCCCTTCATTGTCCCTTTCTCTGCGACGATTAAGAGCTATTTCCCGAGATGTTAGGGCACTCTGTGTGATTGTAGTGGGCCTCGATTGACTGCAGGAGATGCACGAAAACACACCGCGTGCATCCGTAGCAGAGGTTTTTGGGTTGGATCGCACAAATGTAAATTCGTGGTGAAACCCGCCACCACCCGACACAGCCAATTCGTAAGGTTTGTCACGTAAAAATTAACCCGTAAAAACAAGGTTTTTCACTATAAATCCTTTATATGCGTGGCGGCTAGAGTCCTCTCGTCCTCTGGTTTGAGATGGCTGCCACCTATGGGTCAGATGATTGCATGGCAGCATTAAGCAATTGGTAATTAAATATAATATTTTTGTCCTAAAAAGTGTAACATTTTTGAAAAACAATTTCACGAACATTAATTGTCACGCACAACGAGTCTGTGTGGAAAATGTCAGCTCGATTGGATCACGGGAAGTGGGTTAAAAAACGACCGAAAGATTTGCACGGTCGTAAGCAAGCAAGTGAACTTAATATAAAGGATTTTAAAAAACAATGAAATTCGCTCCTAGTACAGCACACCGGTGTGTTAGCAGTTCACCATTGCATGGAATGCATACGAATAAAAAAAACACGTGGATTCTTACACACGTGCTTTTATGGGGTATTGCAAAGTAACAAAAAATCGATAACAATCGATTGATTGCTAATACACCCCAAGAGAAAATGCAAATACGTGCTCTGCAAGGGAGCCTACTTGAATTACCTTAACTGATTTACCTACCGGGTTACTTAACCTCCCGTGTAATTAGTAACTTAGAATTGTGGCGTCCGTCCTTTGGAGAATGGGTGGAAGCAAGTTGGCTCAGCAACTGGTGATGAAGTCACAAAGACGCAGACCCCCCCTCGCCCCCCGTATAGCCTCCACATGCTTGTCGGTGCAAGTGCTGTTAGCGAGTACCTCTTCACTATTTAAACGATGAACATTTTTTTTTATTTTACCAGGTAAGGCCCTCTGAACTATATGGCTCTTTATCAGAAGCAATCTGGCCGCAAATGATAGCTCAACGAGGTAGCCTTTTGACGTGGAAATGTATAGAGGCCAATCACCTATAAAGGCCAGAACGGCGCACGAGGGGGTGGGTGGCCAGCACCACGCCCGGCCGCCTTCGTCTCTCCAGTGCTATGGATGTTTATTACGCACCGCTACACCAGGTACTCATTTGAGGCCGATGCAATGAGTCACACACGCACGCACGCACGCGCGCACGCACGGCCACACCTGAATAAAGTTGAATTGCGGATTGAAATTTCGTCAATTCATCACCTTTTGAAACCGACAATCGCGCACCGCCACACGCAACCGCACGGCGACACTGACGTCTGCATCCCGGCCCTGCCTGGTGACCTCCCACCCCGACACCCTCCCGTGCACTTGAAATCAGCGAAGGAAAAAAACGTGGCCCTCTTTCCGAAACAACATTTCAAAGGCAGTAAATTACAGCATCCATTATTCCCTTTCACCTTCGCTGCTATTTCCACCACCCCCCCCCTATCTCGCCCCCACCCCACGCCCCTGTTGGCTGTCGTATTTTTTTGGACTTCGGGAATAATCCTATTTCCTTGCCCTAAAGGGCTCCCGAACGAGCGAAGTAAATACAGCCGCAGGATTGTGCGCGTGTCGCACCAAATGTTCTTCGGCCGAGTGAATAACCGCCCCGCGTGTCGCGCGCACATGCACCGGTCTGCCTCACTCTCTTGCCTGGTACACAGGAGGTCGTGGGTTCGATCCCGACCCTGACGCCTGCTGGATATTTGGAGTTTGCGTGTCTCTCTCTCTCTACGTGGTCGCGTGGATTTTTTTGTAAGGGTCCTTCCGTTTTTTTCCCCCATCCACATTTAGAATCAACATGACGCGTTTTAGAGTTTTTGGCTGCTGCTATATATGTCCACGTGATGATAAGCCACGTGGTTGAGCTATCATTTGTGTCAGCCAGGTCGCTTCTGTAAAAAAAGAGCTGTATAACTCAGTGGCCCTTACCTGGTAAAGTGAAATAGTAAAACTCCACTAAGCCAGTCCTACCCGGTTTGGCTGTCGCCTCCCTTACCGAATGACCTCTCTTTCCACCACGCAACCGAGCCGTGCCGGAGCCGTGCTGAGCCAGGTGGGTTTTGTTTTTTTCCCCCGGCCGCCGCGGGGCCGGGGGGGGGGGGGGGCGGAGGTCTGTGCCGTTGATGTTACAAACGACGATCGAGTCGAGCCGCGTGTAGACGACGCGGTGTTTACAGCCCTGAACCCAATGGTGGAAATTCCCCATTCTTATGGCAGGCGGGGGGGGGGGGGGCGATTTGTCAGATAGCACAATCGCTGTTGACTTCACCCCACAAAAAAGTGGTACCGATTTTATCGACCCCATAGGGATGATGGGCTGAGTCAACTCACAACCGGCATTCCGATCGCGAGCCGCTCGATCTCTACCGCTGGCCCGCCGAGGTGAAACTCTATTTATTTATATTCATGTAATGGCCAAAGCCAATATTGCTTTAATGCAACACAGGTTAACGATCGCAGGCTGAGGTTACGCTTCTACGTAGCCACACGAGAGTGCACCGCTAATTACAATCAGTGAGTTTATAGTTTGTTGTCCTTCTCCGCAATCTGCGATTAGCACGGTTGGCTACGTACGGTGCGAGAGAAGTTCAACGTACATACATACATACATGCACACACACACATCAAGAACGGGAGAGTTTCACGTAAAAAAAATCTAGTTCAGGAGGTAGGGGAATTAGACCGCTTGTAAGCAACAGAAGTCAAATCCCTGGAGAGGGCTATGATGGAATGGATGCCACCACGTTAATGAGTGGCTGTTAAGAAGAAACGATTCCGATTTGGAAAACGCTAACTGAAACGTAACTGCACGGCCGATACAGGTCACATTGCATGGGGGTACTCGGTTGGACCTTACCTGGTAAAATAAAAGTAGATAGAAGAAGCCGCAAAAATCAGTAGAAAACCATGCAGAGTGGGGGGGGGGGACATACGAATTCCACGCAGAAAGGCGCCCGAGTCAAAAATAGAACCCAGGACATTATTGCTGCAAGGCACAGTTGTTACGACTGCCACCACCCCTTCCAAAGCCAAGGTTCACACGAGGTCCCTCCATCCCTTCCATAGGTGGATCTAGAAACATACCAAAAGTGGGGGATAAGCCCCTGCTGTAATAAAGAAAACAATCAACGTCTTTTCTGTGCTAAACATCTCAATGATGGAGGCTACCGGGCGGGGGCGGGTGGGGGAATGACTGCCCCCCATTACGCCCTCCCTTCGGACCCGTCACTCATCTCTCGCCGTCTTTGCGCCCAGTCTGCGACTGCCCTTCCCATCTCCATCGTTTCTCTCTGCCGTCTGCCGGTGTTTCAATCGCGCGCAGCTGGTTTCCGGGTATGTACGTTGAACTTCTTTCGTACCGTACGTAGCCAACGGTGCTAATCGGAGGTGTCCGTGCTGAGCAGATGCCCGCGCCATTTCGGTCTCCCCCCCCCCTCCTTGATAGCAAGGTCGACTCCAGATTGAGCCTGACTCTTTAACGACTTCTGCACCACGTGGTAATCATTCCAAGTAAATTAATGTAGCGGCCCGACCGTTTGAAACACGGACAGAACGATCACGGTGGATCTCGCATCGGACTGGGTGTCGACGCATAATTGCGACCCCCAACTACTTTCCATCGGTCCAGTCCCACCAGCGCACGTGCCCCGTTCATTTGTGCTTTTGGATAATGCGCAAATCGCGAATTGTCGCTGTGACGAACGCGAATCCACTGCTGAGTGAATGCCTCTCCGCACGCCGTGGCATTGGCGGGCGGGCCGTTGTGATCATACTTCCCCGCACTGGTCAGTGTGGCTTGGTGAGCAGTGGCGCTACATTAATTAAAGTTTGTAACAACAACAACAACAACGTTGCATCTGGGAGGCAATTATTGCAACTATTAACCACCCTCCCGTTCACGGTGTGGACAACTAAAGCCATTCATTTTCGCTTTAAATGATCAGATTTGGTCCCTTAGCAATACTATTTTTTGAACGTGGGCTGGAACAACACGTACTGTGATGAATCTTAATCAGGGTACAGTGGTGCAGAATATTACCTCTTCTCTTGCAAGACGCCTGGACACCCTCGAGACGTGCTCCCCAGAGCTGCCTCGAGTGGGGGCCTGCCGTCAGCAGTGGCGTGAGCAAAGCACTTGCAGGGCTGCGCCTTTTACCGATTGTACCTCTTCACACTTAAACGGGTCTCCTTATTCACAAGCCACCTGTCGTGTTCATCTCTGTGCTGTGGATTCTGTGCTGTGGAAACTGTGCTGTGGAATCTGTGCTGTAACCATCCTGGGGGTCTGTGCTATGCTCACTTATTACAGTGAATTTGGCTGTAACGGTTCCACCTGAAGACGGAAGCTTGTGTTGCCTCCGAAACATCGTGATTTCATTTAGGGGGGTGATCTGCTAGAGCCGCTTTTACGCTGCATATGTGGAAATTCACATTTTTTGCCTGGATGAAACGTTGATTTAGCCTTGATTTAACGTTGATTTCCCTTTGGCAAATATCGCTGGTTTTCTCTCTTGAATCGGTACCGTTGTTATTTTGCTCTGATTGATTGTTAACCTCATTACAGAACTTTGTTACGTTTTTGCCATCGTCAAATGCATGGTGGTGATCGGTTGCCTTTCATGCAAATGTGAGACTAATTCTCGGTCTCTTGGGTTCTCATTGGGTTAAAGAAACACATTTGAAACCTGTATTTTAATTTATAGCACTTAAGGCGTGACCCTCTACTGTTATGTATGGCTTAATAAACTTCCCGCCGTTTGATTGATGTAACAGAGACGGGCTGCCGGGGTTGCTCGCTAGTGAAATGGAACATGGGAGACGCTACGACCAATGTAATTGAATCTAGGTAGTTAATTTTTATTTGCATTCCAATTTATTTTTTCAATGAAATATCCATTACGCACCGAACGGACTGCGCATTGGCATCTGTGACTTGGAGTGACTCGGGGGAAATATCCGAAGTTTGTATTTCGTTGCCCCACGGTGTTGCTTTATCGGCCGATTAGTCAGCCGATTGGTCGGCCTATTCATCGGCCTCTTCGTTGGCTGATTGGTCGGTCATTTGGTCGGACGATTTGATTGGTCGCTCGATTTTAATTGGTCAGGCTATTCGTCGGCCGATTCGTCGGCCGATTGGTCGGTCAATTGGTCGGCCGATTTGATTGGTCGGTCGATTTTATTGGTCGGCCTGTTCGTCGGCCGATTCGTCGGCCGATTGGTCGGTCAATTGGTCGGCCGATTTGATTGGTCGGTCGATTTTATTGGTCGGCCTATTCGTCGGCCGATTCGTCGGCCGATTGGTCGGTCAATTGGTCGGCCGATTTGATTGGTCGGTCGATTTTATTGGTCGGCCTATTCGTCGGCCGATTCGTCGGTCAATTGGTCGGCCGATTTGATTGGTCGGTCGATTTGATTGGTCGGCCTATTCGTCGGCCGATTGGTCAGTTAATTGGTCGGCCGATTTGATTGGTCGGTCGATTTGATTGGTCGGCCTATTCGTCGGCCGATTCGTCGGCCGATTGGTCGGTCGATTTGATTGGTCGGCCGATTTGTCAACCGATTTGTCAACCGATTCGTCAGCTGATTGGGTCGGCTGATTGGTCGGCTGATGGGTTGGCCGATTTGATTTGTCGGTCGATTGGTCGGCCAATTAGTCGGCATAACAATGACAAAAGTAAAAGGGGGCACGTGTTCCGCTAATGTGAAAATTACCCCGCGTGTAATCTACGTGGCGCTTATTGTCACCCGGATGGACTTGTGATTAACGAGAGATCGAGACAATTAGGAAGCACTTTTAATGAGTTGGCCAAATTAGCCAATAATGTTAAGTGCGTTGCAAAAAGGCATCGTTTGTAATGGAATTAGAAATTCCATTTTGCCACGAGAGGAACCCGCGGCTCCATTACGGGCGACAATTCGATTCAGTAAAAATGCCAAAGTGTCCTCGTGGCAAAGTAAAACGAAAAGAGTAAGTGGGAGCAGAGGTCACGACGGAATGTTTGAGCAATCTACGATCTGCATTGGGCAGCCTTGGGCGACCAGGTTATGCGCTCTCCGCTGCAGTGAAAAGCCTCTACACTCCCGACTAATTAGAGGAAGGGCTTTTCTCTCGCTCCCGGTTACGGGGATTGTCGGGGGTGGGGGGGGGATGTCCGACATGCGTGGGCGATGATGCGGCCTAGGGGTAGCTGCGTCCGCAGCTTGTTGCAGATGGAGGTCGCAATGGTTCGAAATCCCGTGACCGCCCGGTTGATACCGTGGGTTGAGCCACGGGCTAAAAAAGATTTTCTTTGTTTTACCAGGTAAGGCCCTCTGAGCTATAAAGCGCTTTTTTTCCAGAAGCGACCTGGTTATCGCACGTGATATCTCAATGAAGTGGCTCATCATCATCACGTGCACATTTATAGCAGCAGCCAAATTATCTAAACGCGTGAGGTTGCTTCTAAATGTGGAGGGATAAAAAGCGGAGGATCCCGGTGAAAAATCCACGCGACCACGGGGGGAGAAAAAGACATGCAAACTCCAAATATAGAGGCATCGTCAGGGTCGGGATGGAACCCATGAGATCCTGCAAGGTAAATTTAGATTTAAAGCTTTTGTGACTGCAGAGATTCATATTCTTGGTTCTTTCGGTAAAGTCACGTAGAAGGGAAATAATAAAATAATAAAAATATAAAACAATAAAAATTCTCGCGACGTTTCGACTGCAACACAAGCAATCGTCATCAGGTGTGAAATCCACGGCAAGAAAATTTGAAATAAGATAATCCGTGAAAACAAAGTTTTTCACTATAAATCCTTTATATGCGTGGCGGCTAGAGTCCTCTCATCCTCTGGCTTGAGATGGCTGCCACCTATGGGTCAGTATTAAGCAATTGGTAATTAAATATAATATTTTTTTTCCTAAAAAGTGTAAAATTTTGGAAAACATTTTTCACGAACATTAATTGTCACGCACAACGAATCTGTGTGGAAAATGTCAGCTCGATTGGATCACGGGAAGTGGGTTAAAAAACGACCGAAAGATTTGCACGGTCGTAAGCAAGCAAGTGAACTTAATATAAATGATTTAAAAAGTGGCGGTTTTTCCTAACGTCAGCACCACGAACAGCGATTTGGCAGTTGGCCAGATGGACGAGTCCATCTATGTTCGGAAGGAAGTTAACATCTCACCACCCTGACGCCCCATACACTCCTGTACGCGTTGTCCACCGGTGATGCTATACAAAATCATGTAGGCATTTGCGTGCCAATGTCACCGTTATATTTTATTGTCAAACTTCTAGAATTATTCGCTTGTTTCTCAATTGGGAAAAACTCGTAGAGACATCGCCCCCCTACTGTGAACCTTACAAGGGCCCTCCTGAAGAGAACGTATTACATTCACATAAATGTTCATCTAAATCAAATCAAACATTTGCATTTTTAGATACCAGAGTGGAGTTTTCTGCTCTTCAAACTCTGCGTGAATGTGCATAATTGCGTAAGCAATCATGTTTATAGTACGGTAAGTGGAGCAGTGGTGCATCGGTTAGCACGCTGCGCAACGAATCCAGTGACCCGAGTTCGATTCCCTCTCACAGCCAAAACCAGTGACGATTATCTGAACCGGTCCTGGGCCTCCCCTAGGTGGACTCAGCCTCAACTGAGTACCTGGTGCGAAGTGTAACCATCGCCACTGGGGAGACAAAGGCGGCCGGGCGTGCTGCTGGTCACCCACCCCCTCGTGTGCTGTGCCGGCCTTCATAGGCGCTCGCTAACAGCACTTGCCCCAACAGTCTGAAGATTACGGTAATAATCATTCAAATGTATCATGCGGCGTTCCGTCCTAGGATCCCAATGCGCAACGCATGAAAATCAGGAAACAAAAACAGAACCGAGGGGCAACCGACCAAACTAAAGGGGGGAGGCCACTTTACAGAGATGCGTTTTCAAAGCAGACGTGAATATATCTACCGACTCCGATTGCCCTGACTTCAAGTGGCGAGGCGTTCCATAACTTGGGTGCCACGATAACAAAAGCCGGGGCACCAAAAGAGCGCAACCTGTAGACCTGGGAGTGCTGAGCAGTTGGAGATCAGAAGATGTTAAGGACCATTGACGGAATTTATAAATGCGTTAGTTCCTGCAAGTAATGTGGGGTGAGCCCTTTCAAAGCCGTATAGGTTAATAGCAGCATCTTAACATCCACTCGGAATTTGACTGGTAGCCAATGAGGGGATAAGAGGACCGGTGTAATGTACTCACGTAACGGTGCACGTGGTGTAAGCACTCGGGCAGCTGCATTCTGAACAAGCTGAAGTTTTTAAATCTCGATTGAAAGCTTTTGTCACTGCAGGGATTCATATTCTTGGTTCTTTCGGTAAAGTCACGTAGAAGGGAAATAATAAAATAATATAAATATAAAACAATAAAAAAGCTGGAGTCTGCCCAGTACTCTGCTCGGTATCCCAGCCAGTGAGGCGTTGCAGTAGTCGAGTCGGGACAACACAAAAGCATGGACCGGTCTCTCCAAGTCAGCAGGTGACAGGAAGCATTCTGGCAATATTTCTTAGATGGAGCAGGACATTTGAACCACCTTAGATATATGGTGCCTCAAAGGATACTGACTGGTCAAACTGAACACCAGGGTTTCTGACCTCCCGTGTGGGACAGACATCGTGACCATCAATCAACAAAGGAGGCGAACCAATTTTAGAAAGATGCAGAGGAGAGCCGATGAAGAAGGCTTCGGTCTTGTCGGCATTGAGTAGCAACCATGAATTCACTATTGTTAGTGATGCAGAGAGCGAGAAGATGCTGTTGCTAAGTCTGGTCCTAACTGGATATAAATTTGAGTATCATTTGCATATCAATGGTATGATAAGCCAAGATGTTGGAGCAGAATACCCAATGGTGCCATGTCAATGCTAAAAAAGTGATGGGCCAAGCACAGATCCCTGCGGACCACCACAGAGAACCGGTCTAATTGGTGACCTGAAGCCATCCTTCGTGACGAAGTACCTACGATTGTTTTAAGTAAGAGTGGAACCACAACAAAGCTATGGCAGAGATCCCCGTTGAAACCTCCAGTCGCTTAAGGATAACTCCGTGATCAATGGAGTCAAATGCCACGCTTAGATGGAGCAGAATGAAGAGGCTGACAAAGCCTTCATCTGCTGACGAAAATAAATAATTGACCACCCTTACCAGAGCAGTATCGGTGCTGTGCGCAGGTCTGAACCCCGATTAAAAGTGGTCAAATAGATCGTTTGAGGCCAAGTGCTGATGCAAACGAGTGACCACAGCTCATTCCAGAATCTTACACATATACTGAAGGTTGGATATTGGGCGTGACCTGTTTTTTTTTAAGTGAGGTGACCGCAGCCATCTTAAAAATGCCAGGAGCTGTGCCGGTTCTGAGGGTCCTGTTGAGATCAACGGCCTCGGTATCACGGAATGGGTCCCGTAACAGCCTTGAAGGGAAGGCATCCAGTGGACAGCTGGTAGGTCGAGAGACAGCAAATAAAGAGATGAGTTCCGCAGTCGAAATTTCGGGAAACTCGGTTAACAGTTTACCCTCGAACTGAGCTGAGAGACAAGCAGGAAAGAGAGTGAACGCAGGGAAGGGACGTTGATTTGACAAGTGCCGTGGTTAGCACACTGCTGCTAGTGACGATTATCTAAACCTGTTCTTCCCCTAGGTCGATTCAGCCTCAAATGAGTACCCGGCGCGGTGTGCAAACGTCGGCATCGGACTGGGGCTGGCCACCCATGTATGTATGTTTGTTGAACTTTTTTCGCACTCTACGTCACCAACCGTGCTGATTGGAGGTTTGGGGGGTGGGGATAACAAACTCAGCACACCACTTCCCCATGTGCCGTGTCGGCCTTCATAGGTGCTCACTAATTGCATTTGCCACGACAGCTTGTGTTGGCTGTAGGTGTCGGGGTGGTGGGGGGCGGTGGGTGGGGAGGGATCGGTCTTATTCTTCATGTGGAGCCATCGCTCAGAGGTGGTAAACATGAAAGATGCCAGGGATTGGCTGGGAGGCCCGTGGGGTTAACGTCCCGTGGCGTGACACTGAGCCAGCACTTATCAGATGGTGGAGCTATAGTTGAGGAGGCTGAGCTTACAGCGAAAGCCAAAATGCACACTGAGTCCTGGCTCATGTGCAACATTGTACATTGTATATGTATACATTGTATGTTTTTTTCTCTCAGACAATTAAAGAGGTTTTGATTTGAAGCTTTCGTGACTGCAGGGATTCATATTCTTGGTGCTTTCGGTAAAGTCACGTAGAAGGGAAATAATAACATATTAAAAATATCAAACAATAACATTCTCACGACGTTTCGACAACAAAAGCATCAGGTGATGATGATTGCTCGTGTTGCAGTTGAAAAGTCGTGAGAATTTTATTGTTTATATTTTTATTATTTTTATTATTTTCCTTCCACGTGACTTTACCGAAAGAACCAAGAATATAATTAAAGAGGTGTTCACGCACGTGAGACAAACCCGGGCCACCCAGAGAGAGAAAAAAAACACGCGTGCGAGAGGGTAACACTTTATCCCACACAGATGGAACAAATGATATTAGTCCACACTTCGCTGCACCGCCATCGCACCTCCACGACACCCACCCACGTGGAAGGGAGTTTCACAACGGCTGCGTGTGTGTGTGTGACCCGCCAACCCTCGCTGCTTGAGTCCACAGTGCTAAATCAGAGGCCACGTGCCTGGTTGTGGTGATGGTACGAGGCCACCTTCAGCAGATATACATATTTTTTAGAGAATCATCCCTCCAACCCCACCCCCGTTTCAATTATAAACTTCGAGTGAGATGATAGATGAGATATTGGGAGGGGGGGGGCGATCCACGCAGCAATGGACACAAAAAATATTAATGGTGGAGTCTGGCAACTTCGCGACACGATGACATCTTGAACTAAATCTCACGACCGAGGGCGTCAAAGCAATTGCCATTTGACCTTTATATGAACGTCGCCCCCCCCCCTCCTACCGGCATTAAACTGTAAATTATCAAACAATCCAGAGGCATTATCCTGTGCGGCCACTTCTGCTGCCTCTTTAGATGTCTCCTTATTGTCTCAGCTGCTGATTGATCTCCGGCATAAATAATTCTGCCTGTTCCCTGCACCCCTATTGGGGCACCGCGCCTGCAATTGTCTGGCCCGAGTCCAAATTTGACCGCGAAGCTGTTGCGTTGTGAAGTGGGCCGTTCAAACCAGCACGTGTTGGATACGTGCAATGTTGAAGCTGCTGCTGTTGCTTGCTTGTGTGTGTGTATATGCGTATGTGGGGAGCGGTAGTGTAGTGGTTAGCGTGCTGCGCTACGAAACCAGCGTCCCGAGTTCGATTCCCGCTCACGGCCAACACCAGTGACGATTATCTGAACCGGTCCTGGGCCTCCCCTAGGCCGACTCAGCCTCAAACGATTACCTGGAAACGTTGACAAAAAAAATAACCCCATCGCCACTTGGGAAACAAAAGCGGCCGGGCCTGATGCTGGCCACCCCACCCCCTTGTGTGCCGTGCCGGCCTTCATAGGCGCTCGCAAACAGCGGTGTCTTTGTCTTTTGCGTGTGAGTGTTGAGGCCTTGTATGCAAATTGATCGATGGATCGTGGCTCTGGCAATTCCGTGCGTCCGCGTGACAGACATGGGGTCGACATCCGCGGCTGAATACTATCCTCCAAGGTCAAACCCATCCTCCAAGGTCAAAGCCCATTAGCTTATCCCAGTGTTAGAATTAATGAATAATTTTATACTTTACCGATAATGCCACCTGCGACTACCGCTACTTAATGATTGGTCAAAGTGGCATTAGCGCGCAAGCCTTTGCCGTTGTACACCAAATGCCGACTTTGTTTAACGGTTTACAGTAATTGCTTAATTAGGATCCTTTATCCAGATATGAAAATAAATAAATAACCGACACCACAATGCTGACGTCATTTATTTTCAAATGGGTATAACGGGAGAAGATAATTCAGTCATGAGCTCTGTGATTAGCCGAGTAAATTCCCGAATGTTGACTTTTTATGAATACATAAATTAAGAAAGAAATGGAACTATCGATTGTGACCTCCTCGGTCATTACAGTTCGTCCACGTGCAAGACGTAGAGCGACTCCTCTACTTACGAACGAATTAGGTTCCAGAGGTCTGTTTGTAAGTCGATTTGTTGGTAAGTCCCAACTTTACTCCTCTCGTTTGCAAACGTGTTGTACGGCATGTACACTAAACACGGGGAATGGCTTTAAAAGTTGTATAATCTCCTGTAGATGTAGATGCCACTGGTTCTTCATGTTCTGCAGATGTAGATGCCACCACCGCTATTTATTGTGCGGTGGTTGAACTTACGACTCTCGGTCCGAACAGGCAACTGGACGTACGAACAGGTTTGTTCATATCTCTGAAAGTTCGCATGTTCGTAAGTAAAGGAGTCCAGATATTTTTTTAAATGAATTAATTCATGGAATTCATGGAATTTAAAAGCAATGGCAACCTTTGCTTTGTGGTATCAGAATCAGTTCTCATCTAGGGAACATGTCTCGCGTATGGGGTTTTCATAGACCGATATTGCGTATGTATGTTGAACTTCTTTCGCACCGTACGTAGCCACCTGTGCTCATCGGAGGTGTAGTTTTCAACTTAGCGGAGACACTCGCTCGCATTACTCCACTGGTGACAAGAAGGCGACGGTGTGAGGAGACCTGCGTCATTTGGCGAGTCAGGAGAAGGCGGTGCAGCAAAGCGCCGACTAATATCATCATCCGTCTCTTCAGTGCGGGATTGAGTGTTTCCCCCTCGCACGCTTAGGCTTCCTCCAGGTGCTCCCACACGTGGACATACTCGTTGGCTGAAAACACCTTAATACGTGCAGGATTACAGAGCTCGTGAGCCTGGCTTCTGCCTGTTAGCTTGGTCTGTGGTTCGCACCTCCGATTGGCACGGCTGGCCACGTACGGTGCGAAAGAACTTCAACATACATCCATCCATACGTGCTTGCTCAGCGATTACCAGATGCGATTTGCATGATCGACGCTCTATAAAACTCAAACAATGTCTCGTGGTGGTTCAAAATTGGCGCGTAAATGATGATGATGATAATCTTCAATCGTATTCACAAAGGGCCCCCGTTTTCACACAGATGGCAGTGCCTCATTTCCTTTTTCACTAATGGTGTATGCCATGGTGTGCCCATGAGTTTCGACGAGACGTTACGCATGATTCTAGATTTGAAGCTTTCGTGACTGCAAGGATTCATACTCTTAGGTTTGTCGGTAAAGTCACGTAGGTAAGAAATAAGTAATAAAAAATAATATAAATAATAATATAAATAAAATATTAAATCACGACGTTTCGGAGGCAACACAAGTCTCCGTCATCAGGTGGGACCGTCACAGCTAAATTTCCTGTTTAAAAGTACGTTAATGCATGGTCACGGCGGCAAACCTCTGCGCTCCGTTACCCACGCAACGCTGTTACCCACGCAACGCTGTTACCCACGCAACGCTGTTACCCACGCAACGCTGTTACCCACGCAACGCTGTTACCCACGCCGGTGTATTAATAGCACGAGCGTTTCAATACGTGCTGCGACAGCGGTGAGTCAGAGCGTGCCGTTCGGATCGCTTCGTCTCAGACTATTTTTTTTAATTGTAGAAAGAATCAGGCAGGAAGGGGGCGTCGCGTGATTTGTAAAATGACCGTGCGCGCGTG
>CM025657.2:2287470-2301510 GCA_014621495.2 Entosphenus tridentatus
CTTGAATAAAGGTGTCAGTTTTGTACCAGTTAAAAGGGTAAAAACCTGCTATTATATTTTGCCACTGGTAAAAGAGATATCATAGTGTCTTTTCGGAGTTTTAAGGACTATTGCGGAGATATGTTGGTTTCCCCCAGGATCATTGACAACGTGGAATAACGCATCTTGTCTTCCGTGTTAACAAAAAAAGGAACTTTTGTTCACCCGAGGCCAACGAGACTCCACTGTGAGCAGGGATAGCGCGGGATTTCACATCGAGCGGAGAAGTGCGTCTTTCTAGAGTGTCGTACCAGAGGGCCCTTCCGCCAGTGGTGCCACGAGCAGGAAATTGCAGGGTTGCACCTTTAACCACTTGCCAAGCGATGTCTGTGGTTTCGTGGTGGTGCTCGGAGGGTGCATTTGCTGGTGTGGCAACGCGACATCACTTTCACTGATGCAGACATTCGGAGTGGGTACGTGCAAGTTGCAGGACTGCGCCTTTACCTCGGATATAAACACGCAGCGTGCGTGCCACGGACCTGTTGCACCTACCGCAGTTTTCAGAATGGGGGGGGGCACTTTCGCCGACAAGACATCATCAATGAAGGCCACCACATCGCGTGCCAAGGGGTTGTGTTTTCACCATTCGTGTGACTGTCGGGGGGCCGGAGCGTGAGGGGTCGCACTAAAGGCCACCAGGGACCGCCCAGTGACCCGCGGCGCCTTGCAGCAATGAGGAACACTTCCCTACGTTTGTGCGGGTTGCGTTGAATTTCTTTCGCACCGTACGTAGCCACCCGCGCTAATGGGAGGTGCGGGGGGTGGGGTGGGGGGATGACCGCAGCTCCGCAGGCGAAGTTGTTGCAATTCGCTGTCGTTTCGCGCGGACCCATTAATCGCGCGTGCGAAGACATTTTCGTCTGTCGCATTGAATTACCGCAGCGGCCCGCGTTTGTTGTTGTTGTTATTATTGATGCTGCTGCTGCTGCTACACACGCCGTGTCGCCTAAGTGGGGCCGAAGGGAGGCCCGCGAGTGAATCAGCGGTGACGAGGGGATCCACGAGACTGCCAGCTCATGGCGGCGAGATGGAGGGGCCACGCGGCATCGGCGAATCTCGCCGTCAAGCAGGCCACGCCGTTTCGATATTCGTCGTCGCGCATTTCAGGAACGCACCCGCGACGTAAACCGGGGGTATGACTGTGTACATAAATATTACAGGTAGGAACAATGTTCCACACTGCCCACCAGGTATGAGTTGGCTGGCTGTCGTGCACGAATGCGCTGTCCAACCAAGTTCCTACCTGCCCACTCCGAAGGAACGTGTTTATAATAAGGCCACAGTGTCGTGATTGACGAACGTGATTTGAATTTCTCTCTTGGTAGTTGTGCTCTGTGCACCACTGCCAACGCAGTGGCAGCGTCCCCAAAATGATTGATTTTAAATTCGAGGTGTTTTTTGAGATGGAGGAAGAAAGAAAATCCAAGACCCTGCCACGGTGCTATTAATCACCGCTGAGCCGTCGCGCGTGGCTGCTTTGTGTGCGCCATGTGCGTCTCTCCGCTCGGATATTTAACAGTTGTGCCCCCTCCGCTATGCAAATGTCAGGAATAGACGCGCGAAGATTACACGCCGTCTGGAGACCTCGCAGGGAGCCGTCCTCCCACACGAGGTCGACTTTATTGATTTCCCTGACGTCACGGATAGAGCACGATTCATTAAGGAGCTTCACTCGGCCGTTTATTCAGTTCCTACTTGACGCTTCGGTTGGCTGCGCCTGCACGTGGCCGCCTGCCATCCAGCGCTGCGGAGGCAGCAGCGAGGGTCGGTGGATCACCGCGCGCATGTTGCCGCAAAGCTCCCTTTCCCGTGGGTGTCGAGGAGCAGCCGTGCCCTCGCTTGCCACGGCAGAAAGTGGTAGAGGACTAATCGCCATCCGTTCCATCGGTATGGGATAGAGTGTTGCCTCCTCGCCCACGTGGGTGTTTTTTTTCTTTTCTTTTTTTCTTTCTGGGTGCTCAGGTTTTCTCCCTCGTTAATTGGCCGGTAACGCCTCAATTAATAGAGGACCGCAGAGCTTGGCGAGGGGGAGGGGTTAGCCATCGGCTCACCGCGTGGCTGCTGCTGCTGTCTTCCCACTCGTCTGTGGTTCCTCCTCTTGGCATCTCTGAGTCGTCCTCTCTCTACGAGGGCGGCTGCGCGTTGTACATTGAAATTATCGTCGCGTTTTTAGTTTTTGATGGCCTTTGATGAGCGTACCCGATTTTGGAATTCCCTCCCATTGTCATCCCCCCCCCCCCCCCCCAGCTCTGATAACAAATAACCTTGCTCAGTCTAAATACACCGTGGCGAATCTTGATGGCAACAGAGATGTAGTTAACGAGAGATGTTGTGAAGAGACTGTCCTTCCCCCGCACCACCGATTAGCACGGTTGGCTACGTACGGTGCTTAGTGAGATGAGAGAATATAGATACGGATGAGACAGAGATGCATTGACATGAGAGCGATGTAAACGATAGATAGATAGATATAGACCGAGCTGTGACGTAGTTATTTATTGTTAATTTCAGTTTTCTTTGAGCTGTCTAACCCCGGTAGGGCCCACCACTTTGTGTATCAGATGCTTTACGCCGGTCATTCCATACATCAGATTCTAAGGAAAAGCACACATATGTGTGTATGTTGAACTTTTTTCGCACCGTACGTAGCCAACCGCGCTAATCGGAGGTGTGGGGGGAGGACAGCAAATGAGACACAAAAATCAGTTCCAAAGACATGAGTTTTCTCAATCTAGATTTTAAACTTAATCGCTCCAGTGGCTTCTTCGAGTGTAGTGGTTCTTAGCCTGGGGTGTACGCACCCCCTGGGGGTGCGAGATGCCCTGTCTGGAGGTTGCGAGACATGGCCAGATTTTTTTAGAAGGTAAATCATCGAAGCGCAACTTAAGCACGGGCACGTAAGTACAACGACTTTGTTTAATAAAACCTACAGTATGTGTGTATTAACATCTCAATTTTTTTACGATTGAGAACCAAAGGGGTGCAAGGCTGCAGTAAAGTCTCATTCAGACGCTGTCGCCTCGACAGACCTGGGTTTCACCTGAGGACGGCTGCTTTCATTGTGGCCGAAACGTCGTGAGAATTATTTTATTATGTTTTATTTTTATTATTTTATTACTTCCCTTCTACGTGACTTTACCGAAAGAACCAAGAAGTTGAAGAACCACCGCTCTCGTCGCATTCACACGAGTTGATAGCGTAATAAACGATATAGTTCACAGAATTTCAGATGCGTGTGTACTACTCGCAGGGCCATCGCAGTGCAAGACCGCAGCTCAGCGCACACACCACAACCATCATCACCGGCACCACCACCACCACCACAATTTGACGCGCACGAAGAAAATAAGGCAAGATTGCGTGGATTGTTTTGGGGTCTCGGCGTGTCACGTGGCGTCTCACATGCACAGAAAAGAAAGCTGCCTCGTCCCTCCACATGGCGACTACAGCCAACGTTAACGCGCAGTGGGGGCCGTATGAACAATTCCAAGAATTACAACCTTCAACAGTGCTATCTTAATTTGGAGCTTTCGTGACTGCAGGAATTACTCTTTGGTTCTTTCGGTAAAGTCACGTATAAAGATAAAATAAGAAATTAAATAATAGCATACGACGTTTCGATTACAACACCAGCAATCGTCATCAGGTATAAAAGAAAGAAATAGCAACAAAAATCTAACCAGAAAACTATAGACAGACATATAAGCAGACAGATATCACAAAGATACACAGAGAGAGGACACGCGTCGGCACAAAGCAACAGTGCTGTTCGTTGCTGCCCGCGCGGCATTCTGGGCCTTCGAGTCTTGTGCTCAGCAGCTGTGATTAACGGGGCCGCAGTATTTCAGAATCAGAAAATGTGATTTATACTGACGGAATGCGATTAGTTCCAAAGCTCTTTTCCATAGACGTCCCGATGTGTTGCGGGGGGGGGGTCAAAACGTCACAACAACAAACAAAACAGAGCACGACTGGAGTGCAGAGAGCAGGAAAGGTAGACGGATCACTTTAAAAATAAATATTAAAAACTCAACTATATTTTGGCGTTTCTCGCCAAGTAAAGCCCGCTGAGCTATAAGCTGGGCTTTTTTTTCAGAAGCGACCTGGCCACAAATGATAGCTCAACGGAGTGGCTTATCATCGTGTGGAAATTTGTAGCTGCCAAATAATCTCAACTTGGCGAACCCGCTGCGATATGATGCTGCCGTATCGTGGCGACGCTTACAGCTATTTCTGACCGAGCCCACGACCCTCGGCTCTGCCTTCCGTGGGGATACGGACGTGTGGGGCGAGTGATAATTACACCCCCCCCTCCCCACACCCGCTGCGCCTGCATTAGTACAAGTCTGTTTTTATTGTTGGGGCCAAAGTTTCACCGAATTTTCAGATGCAAACCTTTGCCAGCCGATTTAAAGCCGCGAGGCGTCGGTCGTTGCTGGTAAGAAGGCGCAGCGCGGTGGCTTCCTTTACTCGTGTCGCTTTCCCTGGCTCGGAGCCTCCACGCCGAGGTGGGGGGGGGGCAATTTTTGTTTGAGATAAGAACGCGGACGCGGTCGTAAATGACCGTGGCTCTGAGACGCGACACCATGCTACGACCTCCGGCGACCGAATTTAAATCGCCCCCTCCCACCGCCCCCACGGCTAACATCAGTGGCGAGTAAATATCTGAACACTCCCACTCCTTCCCCCATCCCCCGATTCCCCACTTCACGAACCCGCAGTGACCAGCGCGGTGAAGTATGGCTAAACGACCTCTATGACCGACGCAGCATGAAGAGGTCTTAATCCATTAGTGAATTGACAAGCCCGGTCAATTATAAATATATATGTTTTAATCTCGAGGCGGAATCGTGGCACAATGTTTGCTGTGCTCTGCGGAAGCAACTGGTTCTTTATGTAAAAGTGCGGGGTTTTTGAGAAATCGTTCTTCGGTGTTTGGGCTCTTCCCCTCCTCCCTCAACTCTGTCCTCGCTGACTCCTAAACGCCGCCGTGACCAATGCACGCTAACCCCCTGTGCGATGGGATTTGGGGCCCTATCTGAAATTCCAGCATACGCAGGAGACACCGCGGCGATGATGCACTCCTCCGCTGCTCCCTGAGGCCGTTATCTGCCTTGACCACCTGGACGCGAAATCGTAGTCGTTGCTCTGCATCGACATCAGCGGCCGTACGAAAGAAGAAGAAGTAGAAGAAGCAGTGAAATTCCAAAGGTTGTCGCCCCGCAGATGTCTTGCTCACCGCAATTTTGGCGGAAGGGCTTCTACTCGATGGCGCTCTGAGAGTGGAGGCGGTCTGTTGGCCTACTCTTCCACGTTGGCCACCCGTTTTTGGAATCGCTTGGCGTTACCCACACACTTGACCCCCACGTGCACGCGATTGTGCCGATCGACGGAATTGAGCCCATCTTCTTGGTTCTTTCGGTAAAGTCACGTAGAAGGGAAATAATAAAATAATACAAATAAAACATAATAAAATACAATTCTCACGACGTTTCGGCCACAACGCAAGCAGCCGTCCTCAGGTGAAGAACAGGTATGTCGGAAAGACAGCGTCTTTACCGAACTAACCAAGAAGATGAATCCCTGCAGTCACCAAAGCTTTAAATCGAAACTGAGCCCATGTTAAACAGCCACAGATGTTGGTGGACAGGGGACGGGGGGTGGGGGTTTCAGAAACGTGCCGTACACTGTTTCAAAGGCCTCGCCGAGGTTATAAGAAGAGTTACACCGATCGCAGCTCCCGCTGTGCTGGCCATTACATCACCGTGGCAGCGTCTCCAACTCGCGTCGAGTTATGGATTTATTTCGCGACGAGCCGCTGTTATGGTCTTCCGGCTCGGCGTTCGTGTTCCAATGTAGGATCGGAGGGGACCTCCACAAACATCATCACTCGGATCAAGAACCTTGCGCGTAACGGTCTCAGTTGTGTTTACAGTACGTGAGTGTTTTCGTTTTTGTTTACATTCAGAAGGGCAAGACTTAAATGAATACACCGTTTGAACTGTGACAGTTGCAGGAGGGAAACGATATATTTATCTCGGGTGCTTATTGTGTAATCACACGTTTCATCGGAAGTGATTTGCACAGAGACCATATCAGATTCACAATTTACTCACACACAGAGAGAGAGAGAGACACTTCCTGTACGTACGTCTTATCGCGACACACTTACACAGTTCACTCACAGTTCGCGTCCCACCAACTCTCTCTCCCCGTACAATATGGGCTATAATCTAGATTTGAAGTTTTCGTGACTGCAGGGATCCATACTTTTTGGTTCTTTCGGTAAAGTCACGTTTGGGCTATATTTTAAGAGGGCATTTTCGTGTTGCAGGTGCATACTTTATTTCTATAAAAAATGCCCTTCAACTGCAGTGCACGTAACAGAAGCCTGCCACATGTGTTTTATATATAACCGTTGCACCTCTGCAATCTATAACTCTGGTAGTGCACACGTTGTCAGTTACATCAATAAATACATAAATACTGTAATGGAATTACCTTCTGAGACCCATTCGACACTTTGATATATGATAACGAGCTCGTGTCATTGCGTAATACTCTGAACGTTTTTTTATTTTATTTACAACTCCGATGATTGTGACCTTCATTTCACGAACATTTTATCACGACGTAATATGCAACAAAAATTAAATAACTGCGATGATGGTTTGCAAATCAGACGATCGATTACCGTCGACGGTTTATCGGTTGATTATTAGGCATCGTAGTACTGAGTAGGAACCACATCACCGTATTCTCCGAAGTATAGAACGCACTTCCCCATCAACCCCGCTGTCGATTAAAAGCAAAAGTTTGAATACGGGAGGTGCATCATCCATACCTCGTGTATTAAAATGAAGCAGTTACCAAGCGTCAAAAAAAACCCAGAGGCTTATCACTTAAACTCAGACACGGTAGCCACTGCCCAGGGGAGTAAGCAATATAATCGCTGTTACAATAATAACAACAAAAATAACAACCCACAATGGGCAAACTTTTAATAAAGTCGATGTCATATTACTTTTGAATAGCGGATTATTTTTTTTATAATTAGTTGGGAGTGCTGCAATGCGAGTGAATGAAATCCGCAGGCACGTAAGGGAGAATGCTGGTCACGTGGAGGTACTCCCACCTATACTAATAGGGTCTGAATAAAGTGGAAGAGTAGGCCAAAAAAATACCCTCTTTCTCTCTCGAGGGAATTCTCTAGAGTTCTCTCCAGTGGAAGGGGCCCCATTCACCAGCAGTTGAGTGAGCAAGCTATTGTAGGGCTGCACCTTTATAACCTCTTACATTTTATATTTTTTGCAAGAGCCCTAAATCCTAACAGCAGCCTGTTCTGCCAGGCCGGGCCAATTATCAATGTTTTATTTCACACAAAAAATGTAACCGCGAGTTTGTTTCGTGAACAGAATAATTGCGGGGCCTGCTTAATGACAATTACTCCGAACCTTGCTCGTCACGTAATTTATGCAAGTTGAACTTCTTTCGCACCGTACGAAGCCAACCGAGCGCGGGCAAGGAAAATAAACTAAACGCACCAACGAGCAGTTCTAAAGAAATGCGTTTGTCAAGCCAGATGATGATTTTAAAGTGCAAAGCTCCAGTGGCTTCCCAACATCGCAAGGAAGAGCGTTCCAGACGGCCGCAGAAGCAGGCGACAGTGAGACTCATCCGGCCCTGCGATGTTGTTCTCGACGTGACAAGCGGCACTGGGTCCAAAATAACCTCGTGCTCTCCTCCCCTCCCCCAAATCACCGTGACAACAACAACAACAAACCCAAACAACCAACCCAGCACAGTCCTCCCGGGTCGTTGCTAATAGCGCTGTTGACATGGCTGCCGCTGCCGTTGCCACGGCAACGTCAATGGGCCTGCTGCTAGGGTTGCAGTCTCCCAGTCGACTGCAATAATGCCACGTTGTGTATCAGCAGCAGCAGCAGCAGCAACAACAACAAAATTAACCCGTAAAAACAAAGTTTTTCACTATAAATCCTTTATATGCGTGGCGGCTAGAGTCCTCTCGTCCTCTGGCTTGAGATGGCTGCTACCTATGGGTCAGATGATTGCATGCCAGCATTAAGCAATTGGTAATTAAATATAATATTTTTGTCCTAAAAAGTGTAAAATTTAGGAAAAAAATGTTCACGAACATTAATTGTCACGCACAACGAGTCTGTGTGGAAAATGTCAGCTCGATTGGATCACGGGAAGTGGGTTAAAAAAACGACCGAACAATTTGCACGGTCGTAAGCAAGCAAGCAAGCGCGCAAGTGAACTTAATATAAAGGATTTAAAAATACCAGAGCCACCACGAGGTGCACAACTTAAATACATCACAACAAGCACCTCCTCATCATCATCTTCCTCTCTACTGAAGGACGAGAGGCATGGCCACTGCCGGGCGTCGATTCTCTGTAGAAGCCTCGTCCGTTATGGATCCCCGCCATCGTCACAATCATCGTCATTGCCTCGCTGCTGCTGCTGCTGCTGCACGTTCGGAGCAACGTTCAATCTGCACAGACTTTTAAGCGACACCTGTCGTGTGTGTTTAGTTTGTTTAACAGTACTCTCCTTTTTGTATTTGGATTGTCAACCAACACCAGGTAAAAAACATGTGCACCTATTGTTCTCTTTTAGCCATACCCCCCCCCCCGCCAACACATTCCATTCATTGGCTGCCACATTCAGATAACCCCCTCCCCCCTCCTCCCCCCTTAACTTGTATTTAAGGGCTTGTCTCTTGGAATTTTGCCTCACTTGATAAAGTAAATCTAGCTGTGACGGTTCCACCTGATGACGGAGACTTGTGTTGCCTCCGAAACGTCGTGATTTATAATTTTATCTCTATTATTATTTCTATTATTACATTTTTATTATTTATTTTTACCTACGTAACTTTACCGAAAAAACCTAAGAGTATGTTGTCCTTGCACCCACCCCCGCACCTCCGATTATCACGGTTGGCTACGTACGGTGCGAAAGAAGTTCAACATACACACACATACAATCTGCAACTGACCTTTTAAGAGATACATGCCCACAACTTATTTCTTAAAGTACTGCCTTTTTTAAAAGTCCCACCTTATTAGAGGTTACCTCTTTCCTGAAGCTCCTATCTTATTTTTAAAGCACCCACCTCTTTCTTGAAGACCACCTTTTTTCTAAAAAGTCCTACCTATATTTGAAAGCCCCCATCTTTTTATTAAAGCCCCACATCTTTCTTAAAGTCCCACCTCTTTCTTAGAGGCCACCTCTTTATTAAAGGTCCTACCACTTTTTTCAAGGTCCCATCTCTTTATTAGAAAAAAAAGGTCCCACGGCTTTCTTAAAGGCCACCTTTTGTGTCACCTCCGTCGCCTGGTTTTCGATCGACACTGAGCTCGTCACCGCGCCAAGAGTCACGGTGACTCACGCCCGTGAAAGACAGCGCGCGTTACAAATTGCATTCTTATTATTCACGTTTTTTTTGTATCTCCACAAGAAAAAGTGTAAATACACGAATAACCTTTAAGTCGAATTGGTACCCTAGTCGCCTTCCACGCGTGTTGCTATCCAGCAGAATTTGTCTACATTTCAAACTCGGGACTGGTTCTGGGGCTAATCAGCAATCTGGAGATTTCAGCAATTTGGCAACGCGCTGCTGCATGAAATGCCTCCACGATCATGGAGTGTTTTTGGCCATACTTCACCACAGGTTGATGAAGAGTTTTGGATAAGGGAGCATGATAGCACTGTCCACTGATGTAAATTACACCTTTACACGTGTTTTTTTCGTGTGTGTTGTCCTTCCCCCGCACCTCCTAATATGCAGTTAGCTACGTACGGTGCGAAAGAAGTTCAGCGTATATACATACATACGTGCCAGAGCACAGAAATTCATACGAGAGGGATTGACAGATCGCTCCTTCCGCGACCACCCCTTCGAGACCCTGACATTTGATATTTTATTAATATTTAACCGGGCCAAATTAATTCAGTGGTTTAGTTATTAATGGAGGAGCGTGCGGTGTTTTGGTTATTTAAAAAGCTTGAAATTTCGGAACCGCCCAATCCTTCGTGGGAAGTTTCTGGATCTCACGTCTGGTCGATCGGCAGAGCTCCGTTTTTGAACTTCAGTCGGCAAAGAAGGCGTTTTAACACGCCGCGAAACTCTCTCTCTCTATCTCGCTTTCTCGCCTTTGAGAGATTAAATAACGTGGTCAACAACGCGAATTATTTTTTACAAGCCGTTATCTTAACACATTGCCTCAACCAAAATAACATTTTCCGAGGTGGTTTGACTGAGCCTTCATCAATGAGTGTGAATTATGTCTTGACGGAATGCCATCATTAATACGGTACAGCCAAGGCTCTCTCCTAAGTGATCCTTCTTTGTCAATTTCATTTCCCTGTTGGATTTATTGCCGGCCGTGCTTTCCATGCACACGTACAGCGGCGAAAGAAGACTCGGGCCATTTTTTCAATCTTAATCCACAAGGTTGAGGTCTTTATTTCACGGCACGATTCTATATCTCCATCCTCGCTCTCTCCCGCACCCCCCCCCCCCCCAAACTCGTCCGCCGCTCCCTTTCATTACCTCTTCCTGGCTCCGCACCTCGTCACACTCCGTCTCCACCAATCATCGCCTATGTTACCCTCACCTGGCCTGACCGTCTCCCACCTGACGCTCACCCAAACTCTCCACCTCTTTTCCCTTTTGAATGCTCCGCGCCAATCCTCTTTGCTCCCGTGCCCTAACCAATGACAGCGTAGTGTGTTTTGCTCCCGCCTTCTTGATTAGTACCACTGGCAGTCACTATTTCTGCCACGTAGCCAGTCGGTGGCGGCTATGCACATGTGTGTATGTTGAACTTCTTTCGCACCGTACGTAGCCAACCGTGCTAATCGTAGGTGCGGTGGAAAGACAACAAACTAAGCAAAAAAAAAGCAGTGCGAAAGAAATTAGTTTTCAATCAAGACTTCAGATTGCATAGCTCCAGTGGCTTCCTACTACCGGAAGGAGGAGCGTTCCAGACGGCCGCAGAAGCGCCTCTGCTAAGCGCGCGATTGCAGCGACCGTCTTTGTTTCAACACCTATAACACCTGGTATGTACCAGTAGGTATACCCACCCGGGCAGTAACCAAACTCAGGTCCAAGAGCTCACGAGGATGGGCGAATTCCGGGGTAAATTTTTGGTCGCTCGGTCACGGCTCGGCTTATTGGAATCAAAATGCAATTTCGATGGCTCGCCAAAAGCCACTCCGAGGATGACCGGAGTTCGCGTGACGGTTTATGCTCCTTGACGAGATCAGCAAAGGTATTGTGCTTCATTTGTGGCAAGCACTTGGTGTGTAATGAGTGCCACCTGATCAGGTATTCGTTGGGCAACCAACGGTTGGAAGCCAATGGCCTGCGGTCCAGCGCTGTGAAGGCAGCGAGGGTTGGTGAATCACCGCACAAATGTTGGGAAGCTCCCTTCCCGTGAGAGTCGAGGAGACGCCGCACGCTGTCTCGTCAGGAGAAGGCGGACTAACATCAGCTGTCTCTTCTGTATGAGATAGAGCGTTGCCACCTCCGGTTTCCCGCCACGTGTATACACGCTGATTAATTGTCTGAAAACATCTTAATATAGAGAGGACCGCAGAGCTTTAGCAAGTGTTGGTAGCGCTGGCTCGCCGCTCGGTTGCTACCTTCCAGCTTGGTCTGTGGGTTCCTCGGCGATTGCGAGCTGCACTTTGCATGCACGACGACGCTTTACACAAAACTAAACATGACAGAATTATGCTCTGCGTAAACGTGCCCACGTTTCTGCCCTTGAATTAAACAGTGCACGGGTAAGATTGTGAGCGTGCAGGCCTGCGATTTGGTGAAAGAACCACATTTTAAAAAAAGACTGATAAATATTTAACAAATTTGAAAATGTAAAAGAAGAGAAAATCACTCTTCTTGCTTGCTCATAAAATAAAAATGGAAAGCCCGTAACATCAAAGGATATATTTTTTCTACACAAATAGACTATTCACTAGTGTAAATTTAGACACGTGGCGAAGATACGTTTTTAAATGTTAAACGGGACAAAAAAAAAACCTTAGATGTGTTTTTTTTCCTCGTGTGTAATTAAAACATGTACCGAATGTTAGAATGCTAAGGGAGTCTACACGTGACCGCATGGTGTCATGGTCTCTCAATGTGAATCGCCACAACCCCCCCTGTAAACCACGTGACGTGTGTGTTGCCAAATTTCGATTTAAAGCTTTCGTGACTGCAGGGATTCATCTTCTTGGTTCTTTCGGTAAAGTCACGTGGGTAGAAAATAAAATATATCACGACGTTTCGGGCGCAACACAAGCGTCCGTCATCAGACGTCATCAGACGCTTGTGTTGCACCCGAAACGTCGTGATCTATTTTATTTTATACCTACGTGACTTCACCTAAAGAAAAATCCACACGACCGCGGGGAGAGAGACACGCAAACTCCAAATATACAGCAGGCGTCAGGGTCATGATCGAACCCACGACCTCCTGTATACCAGGCGAGGTAGTTACCATCTCACCACGGAGAGAGAGGCATGCAAACTACACATATAGAGCAGGCGTCAGGGTCAGGATCCAACCCACGACCTCCTGTATACAAAACGAGGTATTTAACATCTCACCGCGGAGAGAGAGGCATGCAAACTCCACATATACAGCAGGCGTCAGGGTCAGGATCGAACCCACGACCTCCTGTATAACCAGGCGAGGTAGTTAACATCTCACCACGGAGAGAGAGGCATGCAAACTCCACATATACAGCAGGCGTCAGGGTCAGGATCGAACCCACGACCTCTTGTATACTAGGCGAGGTAAAACAACACTGGGACATCGGCCTCGATTGTGAAACTCCCACAGACTATACTCGTCTGGGAAACAGAGAGTCCTCGTAATAGCCTCGTGCCGTGTAAGAACGACGCGAATACAAAATGTACTCCAGCGATTAAATATTAACGGACGGAGGCAGGAGAATTACTGAGCAATCCGATGAACAATGAAAGTGGCATATGTGGCACGCATCCTTCTAAGTGGGTCACAGATGGAGAGATGACACAAGCGATCCTACGGGGAGAACATTGACGGTAAGAGGAAGGCGGGGTCGGTGGGACATTGCGAGCAGTCTGTCCACGAGACATCCTGACGATTCCACGCGGTCAAGAGGCATCTGTCACGGGCATCAACCCTCGGATGTGATGACGATGACACTGAATAGGATTGAGACCAGGTGCACTAGAGAGAGAGAGGGAGAGGGCTTCGTCGTTTCACTGCGCATCTCAGCCGTGGTTCATCCCCGCACGTGCGAACGCGCCTGGAAGAGGAGGGAGCGATCGGAAGAGGCCTTGCCACAGGATGACGATGATGATGATGACGACGTTGGTGTTGTTTATCGCAATAAAACACAAAACCATTTCGTCGCGGAAGTCCAAACAATGTGAATCGCCACAAGCCCCCCCTGTAAACCACGTGACGTGTGTTGCCAAATTTCGATTTAAAGCTTTCGTGACTGCAGGGATTCATCTTCTTGGTTCTTTCGGTAAAGTCACGTGGGTAGAAAATAAAATAGATCACGACGTTTCGGGCGCAACACAAGCGTCTGATGACGTCTGATGACGGGCGAGAGAGGTCCGTCCACGTTGCCCGCTACCCAAACGGAGGCGCTCGCCAAATCTCTGTGCGTCTCCCCCCCCGACCCCACTGCGCCATTCGTCTCGGGTTGAAGATGAACGCCGCCGAGGTTTTACCCTCGCTGACCCGATCCGTTAAGAAGCCACCGGGTGCATTTGTAAGATTTCACGGTGAACTGCTGCTACTGCTGCTACGGCTGTTTGTGACTGCTGATGCTTCTACTGCTACGGCTGCTTGTGACTGCTGCTGCTACTACTGATGCTGCTACGGCTGCTGCTACTGCTGATGCTGCTACTGCTGCTTGTGACTGCTGCTGCTACTGCTGCTACTACTGCTGCTGTGACTACTGCTGCTT
>CM025657.2:2311047-2321725 GCA_014621495.2 Entosphenus tridentatus
CACCACCACCACCACCACCACACCACCACCACCACCACCACACCACCACCACCACCACCACCACCACACCACCACCACCTGCTGCTGTCGTTGGCCTTATGCGCCATCGACTCTCCACCTCCTCACCTGGCGTGCCGCGGGCGTGCACATTGTGTAACCCCGAGTTGTTAAAACATCGCGCCTCCTCGCATCGAATAGAATTAAACAAGTGCGTCGGTCGGAGAGCGTGACGAAAATATGAATAATGTTTTTTTCTATATATGTCCCCTTGTTGACACCGTAACGCCGTCCTCAAAAGGCTTCCCAGCAACGCAACCGGCTGTTTGATGTTTTAACCGTTCGGCATGTTAATCTTGCCCCTCAATGAATGAGCTACGTAGCTCAGTGGCCGCCACGGTTGGTGAGATGTTAACCGCCTTGCCTGGTGTGTAGGATGGTCGTGGGTTCGATCCCGACCACAAACGCGTGCTATGTATTTCAAGTTCAGGTTCATTTATTAGGTAGAGCCCTGTGAGCCATTCGGCTCTTGAATCGGGTGCAACCGCAATAAACACAAAACTAAAACATGAACAAGAAAAATCTTAAAGTGAATGTGTGACTGAGTGCAAACAGAAAATCCAAGAAAATGAAGAAAAATATTGCAGAAAAAAACACCGTACACCAACGCTGTGTGCAAAAATCCCAGTGGGATGCAAGTCAAACAACCAACCACAAGACAACTTAGATTAAGGCCATCCGTTTAACTCTGTACTACAACAAACAAACGTGGCTAAACCAATACACTTTTCGAAATCACCAAAATAAAGCCACGATACCAATGAAATAGTGATCATAGAACTGTATTTGGAGTTTGTGTGTCTCTCTCCCGTGGTGGCGTGGATTTTTCTCTGGTATCCTCCGGGTTTTTTTCTCTCTCCGCATTCGGAAACGTCCGCTTAGAGTATTTGGCTGTTTTGAATTTCCACGCGATAAGCCACTTCGCCGAGCTATTATTTGTGGCCAGGTCGCTTCTGACAAAAAGCTGTGTAGCTCAATTGGCCTTAGCTGATGCATGCAAAACAAAAAAATAGTCGTAATAGAATCAACGTCTCTCCCCTTGCTAAAAACGAAAAATGTTGAGGTTCCATACGAGCAGTGCAAGCACTTTGGTAATCATGAACAAGAGCACAGGAGGTGTTTAGATGTTCAAACAGCAACTGAGAACCCATTACAAGGCATCATCAAGTCTGCGTTAACCACGCATGCTTGTGGTAAAAAGTGCGAAACAAACATTCTTTGATAATCATAATAATGATCACCATTGGAACCTCATTTGCCAGTAAAAAATATGATAATTTTATTTTTACCCTTCTATCTGGCAACAAAACTGACACCTTTTTTACAAGGAGTCATGTTTGCATTGACCACAATAGTTGTGCGCCTTTTGGCGTCATCTGGTCCAACACCATGTGAGACTAGGCTCTAAGGAAAGCTGTCTCGGGTGTGGACCAATCAACTTCAAGGACAGTGCATATATTATCAGAGTTGTGTTTTTTGTTTGCATTATGGCCGCAGGTATTGTGGTCTATACAAACATGACTCCTTGTAAAAAAGGTGTCAGTTTTGTTGCCAGATAGAAGGGTAAAAAACAATTATCATAATAATGATGTATTCATTGTCCTTGAAACTGATTTGGCTACATTAGAGACGTTCTTCTCCGTGGCGTAGTCTCGCCTATGTCAGACCAGAGCACAACGCTAAAGCGCGAACGGTGTCTATTTAATAGGTGCCTATCAGGCTATTATTTTGCTTTTACCAACGTCGCTGCTGGGGTAATGGGCCTCCACTGATGGGTTCCCCTCTAGAAGAGGGGATTTGGCCTCCTCTTCTACGCTGATCAGACGGTCAGGAAGAGGTGGGATTGCTGTTGTAAATTTTGGAAAAAGGCCTATATTATCAACATTACCCACACTTTACCCCACCACATGCCACCTGCCCATTAACTGTCGTGCTCCCCTTTCTGTTGTAACGTTCTGGACATCTGTGAAAGAGAACTTTATAGCTCATCGGATTCCTCCTCCAGTATAAATACTGATTCTTAAACTGGACAGATGCGGCGGTGGGGGGAGGGGGGGGGGCGGTATGGATTTAAAGAAACTTGCATCATTGTTTCAACGGCCGCGCTGGGAAATTGAATCGAAACGAACCGGCGGCATCTGAATCACAGGTGACAGTGTTGCTGAACCATTGTACGCAACCGTGGCAGCAGCAGGAGCACGTCGTGAGAAGTGGTTAAACATTCATTTGTGGGCAGCAGCAGCATCAGCGCGCTTATCAAACCACGCGTGGTGCATCCTTTCATCTCTGCTCACGTTATGGTATTCATAACCGGCAGCAGGGAATCAAGGCCTGGGTGTCCCGTGTGTATTTGCGTGGATATTGAACGAAAGTGGGGAGGAAAAAAACACACACACACACAAAGCAGAATGAATGTGTGATGTAGGTAAAAATATATAATGGAAGCGGAGCCGATGTTTCAAACACGATAGAATGAAGGGTTAGGCAGACGAGAGCTGGTTAGAAGGCTCTTTAGCCAAGCTGAACTTTATGGTGTTTAGTAACATTCATCACAGTGTGCCTACTGCTATGACTTACGGCTCAGAGACGTGGTCATTAATTTAGCAGCGACAAAATTAACAAAAAAGTAACCAAAATATTTTTTGTTACAACGAAACATTATTTAACGGGGGAAAAATGGAACCACGACTTAATGACGGTGCAAACGAGGGTCTGGTCAGAGAGAGAGAGAGAGATGCATGCTTGGAATGGCACCGAGAGACGAATAGGAACACATGGATTAGAGAAAATATACGCACGTGAACTGCATCGCTAAAACGTGTGAAGAAAACGACGTTGGCTTGTGCAAGACAACGTCACTCGAAGGGGTGATGGGCGATGGTCAATAAGAAAACGCGCACGGACAACTTTGAGGTCTCCGCAGCCAGTAGCGTGTCCCTCTACTACCTCCTGTCCGCATCTTTAAAACCTTAACCTTCCTTTCCCTTCCTAACCTCGCCCCTCTTTTTTTTTTACAAAATATTAAACTTTATTCCGAACGGTGAAAATTCCAACGGGACATTAAACAAATCCAACATGGCTGGAGAATGGTGACCATTTTTCACGTTTGCTTTCCACAACTCATCCCCTTTCTCTTCCGTGACGACTCCAAGAACAGGTCATGGCAAAAAAAAACAACCCAGCGGTCGCGGGAGGCATTATTTTAATGCAAAAGCCAAACGGTGGCGCGGGGGGCTTTGAAGACTCTCCCCCCCCCCCCTCCACAAACGTCGTTCCTTCTCTACGAGGTCTCCATCTTATATCCGTGCTTTTCAAGCTCAGCCCTCAGCTGATTTGAGAAATCATCCTCAACGTTGTCGTCATTCCAGTTGTCTTCCCACACGTGCGTGTCCTCGTCCTCATCCAGCCCCGTCCAGTCTTCGGCTGGGAACTCTCTGTCCCTATCATCATCCTTTCTTGCCATCCCTTCCCTTCCCTAACACTCAAACACCATCCCTTTCCCCCCATCGGCCAATATTAATGTACCATTTGTAATTGTTGTGAAGCGCTTTGACGAAAGCGCTCCATAAAATCCTTGTCAAGATCAAATAAGATTTACATTCATACAGAACTTCAACTTGTTTGACTGCGCGTGATGATGTATTGAGTCTCCAACAGCAACAGCAACAACAACCGCCATTCACCACGGAGTGGCTTGTGCTAAGCTTTATGCACTTTGAGGCCACGTGAAGTGTCGAAAGCTCGCTGGGAAGAGGTCACGGGTCAGATCCAGGTGCCATGGGCTGCAGAGTCTCTCTGTACCCGAGTCACGCACAATCACCCCCTCCCCATCAACACTAAGCTCCACTCGGCCTATCAGGCGAATCTGATGTCAGATAAGGCTTCATGAACTCGACTTAAACTGCTGCTGCCGCCGTGTAGAGTTTGCTGCTGTAGTGCAATCTGCTGCTGTTGCATGAGCTGGCATACTCTACAGCAAGCTGTAGCACAGAGTCACAACTTGAGGGTATTATAGCTGTGCCAGTCAAGGAGATGCCAAACCCCCCGTGGCTTGCCAGGAGAAGGCGGTGCAGCTAGCGTGGAATCTCCTCAATGTGTTCCTTCTGTATGGGATAGAGTGTTGCCTCATCGCACACTTTGTGGTTTTATCCTTTGTGTTCACGTTTTCTTTGTTGTCCCACGTGTAGAAGTAAACACTCCTTCATGAATTGGCTGAAAGCACAACGACAACCGGCATTCGCCACTAAGTGGAGATGACGTCACCACGACGCTTGTGCACCTTGAGGCCACGTGAAGTGTCGAACGCCTGCTCGAAGGAGGTCACGGGGCAGACCCAGGTGCCACGGGTCGACTGACTGAGATGATTGAGATGACTGGCTGATGCACCACCTGTGCCCCCAACTGTGCCAACTTGTTGTGCTTTAGCCACCCGGCGCTCCGCTCGTTGTTATGAGCGTCGCTCCTCCGCCCTCCGTTGTTGCTGGAGGGCGACTGCCTCCAACTGCCCAGTAGCGTCCTTCACGAGCCTCCTCCACAGAGGCCGATCTTGACACCGCTGGTACCAGTCACCGGCAAGTCCACTCAGATCCACGTCCTCCTGTACTGTACATGCACGCCTCTGTGTGTGCGTGTTTTGCAGATTGTGGAGCGGTGCGAGGTTGAATTTGCGTGAACGACTATACGATGAGAACGTACTCATTACAAATACTGATGATGATTTGTATTGCTGCTCTCGGTTAATGTTTTCCATCGCGGTAATTAAATTCGCACCCCGTAACTCGTTGATTGCCTCTGTGGTTTACGGAGGCCCGGCGGAAGGTCGGCCACTTGAGCATCAACTGGTGTTAAAGTTACGCACTCAGTTTGTACCCAGAATGAGAGTTCAAATGTGAATAATAAATGAGCGTGTGGGTTTTTTTGGTTTTGTTTTGCATTAACCGTGTTTTTGTTGTACCCGGGCCATCCCTCCGCACCCTGAGCCGAGAGAGCCGAGAGTTGAGTCGAGTTCGGGAAAGACGCGCGCTCTTACATTCGCTCTCTCGCAGCCTGGAATAAAACACATTAATACAGGTAGGAACAATGTTCCACACTGCCCACCAGGGATTTATTGTCTGTCTGACTGACTGTCTCTCTGTCGTGCATAAATACATATATAATACACACAGCTCTTTGATTGGTGGAGACCTTACAAACAGCTCTTTGATTGGTGGAGACCTACTGCCGGGTACGGAGAGGGGAGGTGCCTAAGGGAGGAGGGTCAGGGAAGGGGCCTATGGAAGGGGGTAGTCATGAAAGGGGCCTGAGGGGGGGGGGGGTTCAGAGGAGGGGCCTAAGGGAGGGGGGTCAGGGGAGGGGCCTAAGGATATGGGGGTTGGTCAGGGGAGGGGCCTAAGGGAGGGGGGTAATGGGAGAGGCCTGAGCAAGGGGAAGGGAACGATAGTTAAGGGGGCTGGCTACCTGGCTGGCTGCCTGGCTACCTGGCTGGCTGCCTGGCTACCTCAAGTCAAGTTATCTTTTATACAGGTAGTAACAGCTTCCACACTGCCCACCAGGTATGAGTTGTCTGGCTGTCGTGCACGAATGCGCTGTCCAACCAATTTCCTACCTGCCCACTCTGAAGGAACGTGTTCGACAACGCCACCGCCCTACACGGGAAGAAGATAAACCAATGGGTAACGATTCTAGATTTGAAGCTTTGGTGACTGCAAGGATTCATATTCTTAGTTTTTTTCGGTAAAGTCACGTAGGTAACAAAATCAAATTAAAATTAATAAAAGTAAAATTAAAATAAAATAAAAATCACGTTTCGGAGGCAACACAAGCTTCTGTCTTCAGGTGGAACCGTCACAGCACGATTCCTGTATCAAGTAAGAGAAATTCCAAGAAAACCGTCCTTGTATATATACTGGTTGAAGGTGGGAGGAGCCAAGGCAGGCCCCTGGATATAATTATTATTGTGAAGCTTGTGTTGCCTCCGAAACGTCGTGTTTTTTTATTTTATTTTTATTTACTTTCATTAATTTTGATTTTTTTTACCTACGTGACTTTACCGAAAAAACCTAAGAATGGGTAACGATTCTAATAGCGATGCTCCTTTACAGGCGCCCTCCTTCAAGAAGTGCCCCAAGAGTTGCCGACGTAATAATCCGTCACAATCAGAATCCTTATTCATCCTGGAGGAGGAATCTGATGAGCTATGAAGCTCTTTTTCACATGTCCGGTAGGAGTGAGTCAGCAAGTCGATTATGTTACACATCGACGAGTGTGATGAGTTTTGTCCATCCTTTCCGCTCGTGCCCACTGCCTTCGCGAGTGTCACAGAAGATATTGAACTAAACATTGAGCACGTCTAAGGTTGAGAGGTCAGGTGAGCCGCATTCAACACGTTGGCAGTGGCGAGTTATCGATTAAGACTTTGGTCAGCATCAAGCCCATTTTGGAGACCGCGTCTTGGCCGCAGCGTGGGTGTGTGGCTGCATGCGTGGTTCTGTGGCTGCGGGTAACGTCACGGCAGTAGCGTTGCCACCTGACCACGGTAGGATTTGCTACCCATGTTCAGTTCCCATCTAGGGGGGCCCAGGTCTCCCACCGCCGAATTTTAATTGAATTTCAATTGGCCTCCCGTGGCCCGGCCTTCCCTGGGGCCGCTCACGTCTAAAGTTCGTGCGGTTGCTGAGCACTGGGCCCTGGGGGACAGCCAGCCAGCGCCAACAACACCTCGTGTGCGGGGTTAAAGGCGCAGCCCCGCAAGTGGCTTGCTCGCGTTCACTGCTGGCAGATGGAGCTTCACTCAAGGGAGGTCGATCGAGACCCACTGCCGCAGATGTTTTGCGAGAGGTGGGAGTGACCGCATTTTACCCCATCATACGCGACCTGCCAATCGGCTGTGGTGCTACCCATTAACAGTAATCAGCTGGGTGGATAGAGGCGGGGGGGGGTTGAGAAATATTCCCCATTTGTTACTGCCGCGACGGGAGATCAAAGTGAACCATTGACCTCTCAGTTACAATTCTAGTGCGATGATTTAGTATTAAATCGGCAACATTTTCAGTGGTGTAATATTGCCTAATAAATTTAGATGTTCATCGTACGACCAACGTAATTGCGCTGTCCAAAAATAGCCCTGATTTACGTGTTTAATTGAACACCGCTGGGAAACATTAATCCGGATAGCAAATAAGCCCCCTGGATTACATGTCTCCTCCCTTCGGAAATTAAAACTCTTCTGCTCCAGCCTCCTTATTTAATTTGCCGCATTGTCTCCATAATGATGCACTATTTATCTCCCTATGTAAGAGGAAATGTTGGAGGTGCGTCTAACAATAGGGAGAACACGGTGTCTTCTGGATGAAATGCTCGTCTTCCCGACGATGGTCCAGCCCTTGCGGAGGCAGCGAGGGTTGGTGGAGCACACAAATGCTGGGAAATTCCCTTTCCGGTGGGCGTCGAGAAGATTCTGTACCCTGGCTCACCAGGAGAAGGTAGTACACCAACAAATGTGGAGCCCCACCTGTTCCATCTGTACCGGATCGAGTATGGCCCCTTGCACTCGTGAGAGTTCCCCGGGTGCTCGGGTTTCCTTCCACGTGTATAAACACTCATTTATTGGCTGAAAACATCTTAATGTATATAGGACCGCAGAGCTTGGGAAATTGTTAGTGCTGGCTCGCCCGCTGGCTGTCTTCAGGTTCGTCTGTGGTTCTTCAGCGATTGTGAGTTCCAAATTTCATGAATGATCCTACCTAAAACTAAACATTATTATTATTATTATCTGGTTTTTCATGATATTATTCTGGAAGATCATTCTACAGAGCGATACCGTATTCTCTCGATTATAAATTACACTTCTTTTCAAACAACCCCAAAACATGTGTGGTGGGTCTTACTTTCTGGAGCATCTTATAATTGGGAAAATACGGTATATTTCATACATCTATAGTTTAATGTCTCATGTGGGCCGTGAACCCAGCCAACCGAGTTCAATTCCCAGCCAAGGCTCCTAATATCGGTGGCAAGTGATATCTGTAAGAGAGTGCATGGAGGAGAGTAGAGTTTAGATGATAGGGGGGAGGCAGGAGAGCTCGTGGAGGAGAGTAGAGTGAGATGAGAAGGGAGAGGTAGGAGAGTTTGTGGAGGGGAGTAGAGTGAGATGAGAGGCAGGAGAGTGCGTGGAGGGGAGTAGAGTGAGATGAGAGGGGAGAGATAGGAGAGTGCGTGGAGGGGAGTAGAGAGAGATGGGAGGTAGGAGAGTGCGTGGAGGGGAGTAGAGTGAGATGAGAGGGGATAGGTAGGGGAGTAGAGTGAGATGATAAGGGGGTGGTAGGAGAGTGCGTGGAAGAGAGGAGAGTGAGATGAGAAGGGAGAGGCAGGAAAGCTCGTGGAGGGTAGTAGAGTGAGATGAGAGGGGAGAGGCAGGAAAGTGCTTGGGGTGGATTAGAGTGAGACTATCGGTGAGAGGTAGGCGAGCGCGTGGCGGGAAGTAGAGTGAGACGAGATTGGAGATGCAGGCAGGGGCGAGTCCTTGGAGGGATGTTGAAGACCCCGAGTGCCATCTCGTCGTTGATCTGCGGGATTGGATTGGGAGCCAGCGAAGGCACCTGGGGATCGGAGTGACGTGAGTCGTGCGCTTGTAGAAGCCTGGCAAACAGACAGAGTGGCGGGGGGAGGGTAGTGGGGGCGGGCAGAGGTCATGGTGATAGGTGGCGAGAAAAATAGATAAATTCATGAAGGGGGCGTGTGGTTATCGACCGACAGGGAGTGACCGTGTGAATGCTCTCTCTCTCTCTCTCCCCGAGTGTTAATTTTAATAAATGAATTCCATTTGGATGATCGAACCCTTCCTGACAGAGAGCTGTGGCTACTCCCGTCTGTCGTGTTTCACTTTAAAGCTCCGAGTCAGCCACCTCTAAATTTGAAGCTTTCGTGACTGCAGGAATCCATACTCTTTGGTTCTTTCGGTAAAGTCACGTAAGTAGAAAATAAAATAAACCACGACGTTTCGGGCGCAACACAAGCGTCCGTCATCGGGTGGGACGCTTGTGTGATTTATTTTCTACCTACGTGACTTTACCGAAAGAGTCAAAGAGCATTATTAGTGTATGTTTCTCGACAATGTATATGTCCCCTCCCGAACTGCAGCGGTGGATTACGCGTGTTTTCTGAGGTCTCGCGCTACAGGGAAACATTTCAGTTGTGGGGCTGGGGAGGGGGGATATACACACAGGCACACATCAATGTATTTCCCTCTACGCCATTTATTTAAATGTCAGTTTCATTCTGTTTGTGCACGGAGGTTGTGCGAGATCGCATGATTTCCATAACCAAACTCTGCCCCATTCTGTTCATCTCCGCGAGCACCTTTTTAGCGTCACTGCCTGGTCGTGTTTCACGATTTAAAACGCATTTCTTTACGCTCGCGAACGCGCGCGTAACATTCATCTGTTATGTAAGACGTACATTAATTACCGTATTCTCCAGATTGTACGACCACTCCCTCCCTCTCTCCCCGTGTGTATTTGAAAGCAAAAGTCGGGGTGCTGCGTCTTATAATCCGGTAGGCGTGTGCCGGTGGGTGTAGGTGAGCGTATGGGGGAGCGGTAGTCGAGGGTTTTGTGCGCTGCACCACGAATTCCGCGAACCGCCCCCACGGCCATCATCAGTGATAGTGATGATCTGAGCCGTTCCTTAGCCTCCCCCTAGGTCGACTCAGCCTCAAAATGAGTACCTGTTGCAGGTGCGTAAGCATCGCCACTCGTGAGACAAAGGCGGCCCGGCGTGGTGCTGGCCACCCACCCCCTCGTGTGCCGTTCCGGCCTTCACAGGTGCTCGCTAACAGCACTTGCTCCCAACAGTCTGTGAAGGCTACACGGGGGATCTTTGTCTTGTCGACGGGCATTGGTGTGTGTGTGTGTGTGCGCGAGACCAGATTTGCGTAGCTTTGACAAGGCCGGCCACGCGTCTGCGTTGCGTCTTGCTTTCAGGAGCGGCGACTCATTCGGAGATTACGGCAGTGGATGAGGGTGATGTATAAGTCGGCCGATAAATCGTACAAGGCAGATACATGAGGCGGTATAAACAAGGCAATCAATTCCAGAGTCCAGTTGTGGGCCCCCCCCCCCCCCTGAGTCATGGCAAAAGGCACGTGCAGGGGAATGATACATTGCTTGCTTACGTTGTGTTAAATGAAAGCGCTTTCTCGTCTGCCTTTCTGTAACGACTGTAAATTATATAACTGGATTATCGCGGTCGTGGTTGCATTCGTCAACTCGAGTTCATTGTGGCACGGAAACGTTCCACTTAAATTAACAAGTTGCTCCGCAAATCGGAACGTTTAACAATCTCGAGTTCACGAACCAAACACGTTGGCTCTGCATGCCGCCTATTTTAAGTCTGCCACGTATACAATGTGTGATTTAATTTACGTCCCCCACCGTGCAATCGATGTAATCATGACAGATAAACGAAACTCTACATTTCGATTTAAAGCTTTCGTGACTGCAGGGATTCATCTTCTTGGTTTTTTCGGTAAAGTCACGTAGAATGGAAATAATAAAATAATTAAAAATAAAACATAACAAGATAATTCTCACGACGTTTCGGCCACAACGCAAGCAGCCGTCCT
>CM025657.2:2338744-2397327 GCA_014621495.2 Entosphenus tridentatus
ATTTTACCCGAAATTAACTCTGTCACTTATGATTGCAAGTTGTTGCGAGTCAGTGACTGCTTTAGTGTTAAAATATGGTGCTGTATTTTTAGGATAGTGTGTTTATAATATCATTTTATGTGGATATCCACATTTATTTAATATTTTTCTTCTGCAGTTTTTATTGAAAATGCAATATTTGATATCTCAAAAACCTGATGTGATAGACAAAAACTGATGCCAGATTTGGAATCAGCACCCCAAAATTACATTAAACCCGTTGGAATACCTTATGCCAGAAAAAGTGTGTTGACCAGTGTTATATATGGTTTAAAAATATATTCTGATTCAGTTTCGCCGCACTCGCTGGCAGCCAGCTGCTGCCTCGGGAAACGGATTGCCGGCGCGTATGAGCGAAACGTCGCAACATCGTCGTGCCCAACAACAAACAACAACAACAAACAACAACAACAACAACCACGGCCGAGCGGCACGACTCCCTGCGCCAAATCCACTTGGGTGAGATTTGGGCTGGCAGCAGCTGCCGCCGTCACCGCCGCGATTTCTCGAGTGGGGTCCGCGTGTGGCCCCGAGGTCCCTCCCATTGATCGCTGAGAGATCCTCAACGCGGCGGCGATGGCTATCGCCGGGATTTTGGAGGGATTCGCCGATGCAGCCGAAGGGGTGATGGCCCAGCAGCAACGTGTTTGTCTTCGTTACCTCTGTGACTTTCGGACGGCTGATATTGGGAGCATTTTCCCCCGCATTGCGATTAAATTACCCAGTAACACATTTACTAACGATAAAAAAAAACACTCCAGCCAAAAGTTATTTAAGCGGAGAGAGACTCGATAAGGCTTTGTGAAATCCGATTAGCCGTGGCTAATGCTGGACGTATTTGCCTCAATCAAGCTGATTTGTTCTCGCATGTCCAAGGCTGTCTTCCCTTGCTTTCACGTCGGAGTGATCTCCTGCGGCTTAGATGGACTTTGAGGGCACTGGCACTTATCCCCTGGCTGAGCCAGTGGTGGGAATTCGTCGTTTCCATAGTGGTGGGGGGGGGCAGACTGTCCATCGATAAATCACTGTTGACTTCCCCACAAAGTAGTACCGCACTCAATTTATCGACGCCAGTGGGATGATGGGCTGGGTTTAACACCCCCCTCCTCCGCCACCCTTGCCAGGATTTCAACTTGCAACCTTCCATTTCCTGGCAGCGATTTCAGCCGCATCACCTCTACATAACAAAAGGCGCAGTCCCTTTTACACGCACCTTTACATCATCCGCACCTAGTTTACACAACAAAGGCTCATGCCTAACAGCGAGCTTCAGCCGCACCGAACCTCACAAAAATAATATTCAGGGCCTACCTTGGCTCCTCCCACCCTTAACCAGTATATATACAAGGACTGTTTTCTTGGAATGTCTCTCACTTGATACAGCAATCGTGCTGTGACGGTTCCACCTGAAGACGGAATCTTGCGTTGCCTCCGAAACGTCGAGATTTTTTATTTATTTTATTTTACTTTTATTTAAAAAAATTTACCTACGTGACTTTACCGAAAAAACCTAAGAATATGAATCCTTGCAGTCACGAAAGCTTCAAATCTAGAATTGCAACCTGCCGATTGGCTCCGCCGAAGCCGCCGAGCCACGTGGCCGGATCGCCTCTGGCTTTCCAGCTCGGCGTTGTGGTCGTGCACGCGGAGAGAGGCGCAAAGCGGTGGGCGCAGCGATTTACCAACCGTCGCGATGGACCCACTCGCAGTGCCCGTGGCTGAATGCTCAAGATTCAGCCGGGCGGTGGTGGCTATGCGCGTTGGCCTGTGATCCAGTGCCGTGAAGGCCGTGCCGCAAAGTGTGGACGAAATCTACATCTGTCCCATCCATATGGGGGATAGAGTATTGCTCCCTCGCACACGTTGATTTTCTCCAGTTTCCTCCCAATTAACTCGTCGTGTGAAAACATGCGAATATTCTGTATATGTCTATGTATATATATGTTCACATCCTATGTGAGGAGCGGCAGTGTAGTGGTTAGCGCGCTGCTCTATGGACCCCGGCAACCCGGGTTCGATTCCCGCTCACGGCCCACACCGGTGACGAATATCTGATCCGGTCCTGGGCCTCCCCTAGGTCGGCTCAGCCTCAAATGAGTACCTAGAGCGGTGTGTAAACATGGCCACTGGTGAGACAAAGGCGGTCGGGTGTGGTGTAGGTGACCAACTCTCTCCTGTATCGTTCTGGCCTTCATGGGTGCTCGCTTAACCACACTTGCCCCAACAGTCTCTTAAAGGCTATACGGGGGACCTTAGTCTTTGTTTGTTTGTTTGTATATATACGCGCTGTTGTGTGTTTGCAGAATGTTGCGAGCTGCAGTTTGCTTGTATGATGCTACTCTACAGGAGTGAATTCATTGTTGCTACTAAATGCCGACAAGACCGAAGCCTTATTCATCGGCTCCCCTCTGCATCTTTCTAAAATGGGTTCGCCTCCTTTGTTGATTGATGGTCACGATGTCTGTCCCACACGGGAGGTCAGAACCCCTGGTGTTCAGTTTGACCAGTCATTATGCTTTGAGGCACCACATATCTAAGGTGGTTAAAATGTCCTTTTCCACCTAAGAAATATTGCCAGAATGCTTCCTGTCACCTGCTGACTTGGAGAGACCGGTCCATGCTTTTGTGTTGTCCCGACTCGACTACTGCAACGCCTCACTGGCTGGGATACCGAGCAGAGTACTGGGCAGACTCCAGCTTTTTTATTGTTTTATATTTATGTTATTATTTCTCTTCAACGTGACTTTACCGACAGAAACAAGAATATGAATCCCTGCAGTGACGAAAGCTTTCAATCGAGATTTAAAGACTCCAGCTTGTTCAGAATGCAGCTGCCCGAGTGCTTACACCACGCGCACCGTTACGTGAGTACATTACGCCGGTCCTCTTATCCCCTCATTGGCTACCAGTCAAATTCCGAGTGGATGTTAAGATGCTGCTATTAACCTATACGGCTTTAAAAGGGCTCACCCCATATTACTTGCAGGAACTAACGTATTTATAAATTCCATCAATGGTCTTTAACATCTTCTGATCTCCAACTGCTCAGCACTCCCAGGTCTACAGGTTGCGCTCTTTTGGTGCTCCGGCTTTTGTTATCGTGCCACCCAAGCGATGGAACGCCTCGCCACTTGAAGTCAGGGCAATCGGAGTCGGTAGATATTTCGAAGTCTGCTTTGAAAACGTATCTCTGTAAAGTGGCCTCTCCCCTTTAGTTTGGTCGGTTGCCCCTCGGTTCTGTTTTTGTTTCCTGATTTTCATGCGTTGCGCATTGGGGTCTTAGGATGGAACGCCGCATGATACATTTTAATTATTATTATTAATATTATTATTATTCTCCTACTATACGAACACCACTGCTTGTCAATGTTATTAGCATGGGATTTTCCAACCGGTTGCCGACGTGTGCATTCCCCGGTGTGTGAGAGCACAGCTTTAGCCCCCCCTCGTGGTGAATGTCTCCCTGAACCGGTCAGCGACGTGACCCGGCGTGACACCGCCGTCGAGGCAAGGCGGGCAGGGTCAGAGAAGAATGCACGGCAAGGGTGTGTTGAGTGACCAGGCCTGAATGAGCGATTGTGTGAGTGTGCTGAGAAGGGAGCGGTTAGCGCGCGATGCTACCACTCGAGTTCGATTCCCGCTCACGGCGAACACCGGTGACGATTATCTGAACCGGTCCTAGGTCGTCTCGGCCTCAAATTAGTACCTGGCGCGGTGTATAGTAAACTGGCGAGACGAAGGCGGTCGGGCGTGGTGCTGGCCACCCACCCCCTCGTGTGCCGTGCCGGCCTTCATAGCTGCTTGCTCACAGCACTTGCCCCAACAGTTTGTTAACGCCATACGGGGGACATTTGTCTTTGTGTGCGGATTAGCGCACTGCGCTATGAACCCAGCGACCCGAGTTCGATTCCCGCTCACGACCAACAATGGGTGATGAATGTTTGAACCAGCCCTGGACTGTCTCTAGGTCGACTCAGCTTCAAATGAGTACCTGTTGCAGTGTTTAATAATCAATATTGGGGAGACAAAGGCGGTCGGGTGTGGTGTTGACGACCTCACCCCCAATGCCGGCCTCCATAGGTGCTCGCCAACAGCACTTGCCCCAACCGTCTTTGAAAGGCAGTATGTGGCATCTTTGTCTTTGTTGTGTCGTATCTCTTTAACCGCATGGCCGATTGGTGGTGACAGTGTTGGGGTTGGCACTGCATTAATTATGACATAACAACGCATAATTAGGGATTTCATTGCACTGAAAATCTAGATAGCGAGACAGCCACTGATCCGGAGAACAACTGTGATTTGTGAACCTCATAACATAAGGTGGGGGTGGGGCGGGGACCCCACTCCTTCTTTGATGAAATATGCATGGAACTCTGAAATGTTCACACACTCACCCTGCACAGCAGTGATATCATCTCCAGCCCCAGTGTCAAGAAACGAGGGAAATGGGGCTGCAGAATTGTTTTTTTTTTAAAGAGCTAAAGGCGCAGCCCCGCAATCGTTTGCTCACGCCGCCGCTGGCAGAAGGGGCCCACGTTCGAGATGCCTCCTCCAAAGCGGGTATTTGGCCTACTCTTCCATACTGACCAGAGGTCTGGAGCACGCACACTTTACGCCACTCGCCACCGATCGACTGAACTAAAATGAGCATTCTCTGGAAGAACGTAATCAACCAGGTAGGGTGTTGACTGTTATGTTAGCCGGCTCTCTGTGTTGTATTGCGTTATATTTCTAAGTATACTAGGTTTGTTTTCTATTTCATTTATACCTGATGATGATTGCTTGTGTCGCAATCGAAACGTCGTATGCTATTATTTAATTGATTATTTTCTCTTTAAACGTGACTTTACCGAAAGAACCAAAGAGCAATTCCTGCAGTCACGATAGCTCCAAATTAAGTTTAAAATTAAGCTATTTATAATTGACCAGGTAAGACCCACTGAAATGCTCGATAGCTTCTTTTTCATTAGCGACCTGGCTATCTCAGATGATAGCTCAACGAAGTGACCCAGCACGTGGACACTTACAGCAGCCAATACTCTAAACGCGTGTTGATGATAAATGTGGAGGGGAAAACCGGAGGTCCCGGAGAAAAATCCACGCGACTACGGGGAGAGAGAGCGTTCAAACTCCAAGTCTACAGGAGCAGGCGTCCAGGGTTGGGATGCAACCCGCAACCTCCTGCACACCAGGCGAGGGAGTTAACATCTCGCCACCGCGACGCCCGGACTTTGGTGTACCCGATGCTTCATTTCAGCCGCAAACATTCCGGGTCGATGTTGCGGGAATTATTTTGGCACCCTGCCATCATCCATTTCTAATTATAATAATAGGGGTTTTCCTCTTTTTTCTGGCAACACAACTGAAACCTTTTTACGAGGATTCATGTCTGCATTAACCACAATACTTGCAATCAAAATGCAAACAAAAAACACACTATGATAATATATGCATTGTCCTTGAAACGGATTGGTCCACACCAGGGACGGCTTTCTTTTGAGCCTCGACCCAATTGGTGCTCGACCAGAGGGCGCCAAAAGGTTTCAGTTTTGTTGCCAGAAAAAAAAGGGGAAAACCCTATTATATTTTGGTACTGGCAAAGGAGGTCTAATGATGTAGATGATCATCCATCTCACCGCCTTACGAAGCTGTTAGTACAATTATAAGAACGTAGTGTACGATAATATCGGCGTACTATGGGTGGGCGTGTATTATAGTCGAGTTGAGTAGTCGGAAATCTGCGGCTACGAAGCCGCGTGCGGCTCTTTAAGGACTGTTCCGTGACGTCATTTATTAAGGACCACCGCCGTCTCGTATTCACCACGTTGCATTGCGGCTCTTGAAATATTGATGTTTTTTTTTATAATCGAATTCGAAAAAAAATGCCCTTCTTGTTATTTGGGTTGCCGACCCCCTGGGCGAGTGGCAGTGACTTGCTTCTGACAGCTCGCTAAAACTACAAGCCAGCCGAGCGGCATTCTGGACAATATTGGGTGAGAAATTAAGCCCTGGGTTTACCCACCCATACTGCTGGGTGGATATAGGCGGCGGCGGTGGGGGTGGGTTTAAGAAATTTGTCCCGTTGATAACCTGCTGCACCAGGGCATGGAATCGAACCGCCGCGCTGCGGATCGCAAGTCCACTGTGCGAACCAATACACCACGGCGGAAAGAATATTCTCCCAAAAATATAAAGAGGATGTAAAAAAGGTGTCAGTTTTGTTGCCAGATATAAGGGTAAAAAAACAATCATCATATTTTGCTACTGGCAAAGGAGGTTCCAATGGTGTAAATGCTTACCCCGAGCTCTCATACTCTGATGGTGCATTGTCTTTGAGTTGTGCGCCTTCTGGCATCATCTGGTCCAACACCATGTGAGACTAGGCTCTAAGAAAAGCTGTCTCGGGTGTGGACCAATCAATTTCAAGGACAGTGCATACATTATCAGAGTTGTGTTTTTTGTTTGCAGGTATTGTGGTCAATGCAAACATGACTCCTTGTAAAAAAAAGGTGTCAGTTTTGTTGCCAGATAAAAGGGTTTAAAAAAAACAATTATCAGGATGCACATGTGAAGGTGTACTGTTAGATGAGGACATCCCCTACGCCGCGCGGGTCGTGGCGGTTATTGGACCTTACTTCACCCCACGCTCGTCCGTGCGGATTCGTGAAGGCAGGGACCCATAGATGTGGTTGCGTAGTACAGTACAACAATTGTGTTTTTTTCTCTCTTTCTCTCCCTAACATGCCCTCTGCTGCCCACAGTTATATTTGTGAGGTTTTAAAAGAAGGGAGTAATAAAGTAAAAAAAGTCACGATACTGATCCTACAGTGCGCGCGGATCTCCGAGCCAAAGCTGCAAACCAAGGCACGAATTGACGCTCGCGCGGCTCGTCCAACGTTCTCCCCAACAGCAGCAGCAGCAGTGGAGGAGGAGGAGTCGAGTAGAGTGAGTGCTTTATTAAAGTTCACAGTCAAATCTCTTGGTCAATGTACACGCTCGGTTGTCGTCACGATAGCGCAGCGGTTCTTGTTTGTTTTTTGCATAGTTTCGTCATCGTTATAATCATCATCATTATTCTCGTTACATGAAGACCACAAAAGCTTTCATTTGAACCAGGGCTCGAAGTGTAGGCCTTTCACCACCGCCCACCCGCCCCCTGCCACCCCCTTAAAAAAAACTAATTCCCCGGTCCATTTGCGAATGTCGTCGGCATGGCGTGCTCGTACCGAGAACGAGGAGACGTTGATTTAGTTTTTGGTTTTAAAGGGGAGAGGGCGATCCGTGACCCGCGCCAACCACCGCCTACCCTTTGATGACCCCGGCAATCAAAAAACCTTGAGTCCCCACCCCACCACCAACCCCCTCTCCCGCCCGCCCGTCTCCCGGCCGCGTGGCGCAGCGTCGTCGTCCCCGCGTTTGTGACGTCATTCAACGTCCCGCCCCCCCCCCTCCCTTCTCGCCACGCACCGGTGAGCTCCCCCTGGGGAACTGAGCAAGAGAAGCTCCCCGCGGCGCGCGAGACGCTCCGACCCGTTCGCTGCGGGTCGCAGCCAACCCGCGTTAGCGCGGTTCGACGACGTTACGCTGCGACGGTAGAATAAGTTGGACGCGCGCGCGGTTGGGTTACGGGCGAAATAAAGTTGCTTTGTTCGGTGAGTTGCTTGGCTTCGAACGGCTGTCGCGCACCACCCCGACCGCCGGCCCATCGTCGTCGGCGGTCACTTTAACTCTTGGCCTCGACGGACGCGGCCGTCACCGCGGCCGGCGCCGCCTCCACGACGAGCACGTCCCCCTCGGCGGTGGCCGCTCCCTCGCCCTCGCCGTCCTTCAGGGAGCGCCGGTAGCTGCACGGAGAGGAGGCGGGTTAGAGGAGGAAGAAGGGGGAGTAGGAGGATGGGAGGGGGGGAGAAGGGGGAGGAGAAAGAGGAGGAGGGGGGAGGAGGGGGAGTAGAAGGAGAAGGAGGAGGAAGTAAGAGGAGATGGAAGAGGAGTGGGAGAAGGAGGAGGGGGGAGGAGAAAGAGGAGGAGGAGGGAGGAGAAAGAGGAGGTGGAGGAGGAGGAGGAGGAGGAGGAGAAGGGGGGAGAAGGGGAAGAAGGGAGGAAGAGGAGGAGGGAGGAGGTGGAGGAGGAGAAGGGGGAGAAGAAAGAGGAGGAGGAGGGGGAGTAGGAGGAGAAGGAGGGGGAGAAGGGGGAGGAGGGAAGAAAAAGAGGAGGAGGATAGGGGAGAAGGAGGAGGAGAAGGAGGAGGAGGGCGGTGGAGGAGGGGGGGGGGGGAGAAGGGGGAAGAGAGAGAGGAGGAGGAGGGGGAGTAGGAGGAGAAGGAGGGGGATAAGGGAGAGGATGGAAGAGAAAGAGGAGGAGGAGTGGGGAGAAAGAGGAGGAGGAGAAGGAGGAGGGCGGTGGAGGAGGAGGAGAAGGGGGAGGAAGTAGGAGGAGAAGGAAGAGGAGTGAGAGAAGGGGGAGGAAGGAGGAGAAAGAGGAGGATGTGGGAGAAGAAGGAGGAGAAGAAGGAGGAGGTAGAGGAGGAGAAGGGGGGAGAAGGGGGAGGAGGGAGGAAGAGGAGGAGGGAGGAGGTGGAGAAGGAAGGAGAAGGGGGAGGAGGTGGAGGAGGTGGAGGATCACGCACACGCACGGATTCTGCCGCGGCGCTCTCGAACGAGAGGATTTAACGGCGGATGCTCGGGGAGGCCTTCGTCCCAGCCAGCAGTGGATTTATCATGGCCGATGGCGATGGTGGTGCCACGGGGCAGTGCACTGGTGACCTGAGTTCGATTCCAGGCCACGTCCACCATCAGTGGCGAGCAATAACGACGCCGGTTGTACCCCCCCCCCCGTCCCACCCACCCCACCGAGTTCACTTCACCAATCCACACTGACCAGTGTGGTGAAGTATGGTCAAACAACCGCCACGAGAACACTGATGGAGGTCACACGCCATGAAGAGGTGGCTTGGAGAGGTCGTCATCCAGCAGTGGAATCGAATATATCTTTAAAATATGTGACACTGCATTGGCAGCGGTGCATAAAAAGAGGAAATAAATATATGGGCATATATTTACAAACAAGGATATATGCATACATATGTTGCATGAACGCGTTTTAATTTAGGGCAGTGCTTTTCACAAATGTGTTGATTTTTGTTATTCGTGCAAATATAAATATTTTTACATAGCCCAGGGCAACATAATGTTTTTAATTTTTAAAAAATTAATTGTAGCAAAACAAAAAATAACCAGCTCGGCATTTAAACTGAATGCATTATGCATGAGCAATAATACACATTTTTGGAATAATTCGAGCTAAGTGGGGCTGGGGAATGAGAGATTTGTTCTGCGGTGCGAGGCTGAAATCCGCTCGCGTCCCATCGCAGGGCGGAGGTGCAGACTCGCTTCTCTCGCACGCCTCTTCGTGCCCTACCCTCTCGGCTCTTCTGAAAGAATATTTTTGGTCGGCTATACACAAGGGTCTCGATGTGCGTGTGTGCGTGTATTCACGTGTACGGTGTGAAAACATCGCCACTGGGGAAACAAAGGCGGTCGGGCGTGGTGCTGGCCACCCACCCCCTCGTGTACCGTTGCGGCCTTCATAGGTGCTCGCTAACAGCACTTGCCCCTACAGTCTGTTAAGGCTACACGGGGGATCTTTGTGTATGTAAAGTGTTTGCGTGTGGGGAGCGGTAGTACAGTGGTTAGTGCACTGCGCTACGAACCCGGTAACCCGGGTTCGATTTTCGCTCACGGCCAACACCGGTGATGATTATCTGAACTGGTCCTGGGCCTCCCCTCGGTCGACTCAGCCTCAAATGAGTATCTGGTGCGGTGTGTAGATATCGCCATTATGTAGACACCGCACCAGGTACTAATTTGAGGCTGAGCCGACCTAGGGGAGGCCCGGGACCGGTTCAGATAATCGTCACTGTTATTGGCCGTGAGCGGGAATCGAGCCCGTGTCGCCGGGTTCGTAGCGCAGCACACTAACCACTGCACTACCGCTCCCCACACACAAACACACACAAACACTTCACACACACACACGGACACACGAGTGTGCACACATGAAGTTGCCTCTACACTGGCCTATGCAAAGCCCGGGGTGAACTTGAGCAGCAGTAGCCGCATTAAAGGGCAGCGCAAACGCTTTGCAGCAGTGACCCATGGCAGTGCTTGGATCGCAACGTTGCCACGAGAACACTGATGGAGGTCACACGCTCTGACTCGGTTCACCGCCAGGTCGGACGTGAGGTCAACTTAATTGTTGCGTATACAATCGCAGGTGAGCCAATTGGCTCGGAGATCACAGCGTTGAGCCAGCACCGCTGAGATCGTGAGTTCGAATCCGGGGGTTTCAGCCACTGCCTGTGATCAAACTGAGGTTTGAAATACAGTGACGTCACCAAAGAATGCTAAAAAAAACCACGATGACATTTAGCTTCAGTTCTGCGTTTAATTTGCCCAAATTCCAGCTCTGATAATTAAATTAGCGGTGTGATCGTCACGCGACGAATATTACTCTCGTCGTACAGCAGAGCGGATGGAAAAATCATGCTCCCCCGCGCTCCCCCCTACTGTAAGGACCACATCACTTAAAGTAGCGAGCTCAAAGGTAGCTCTGTTATATTTCGATTTAAAGCTTTCGTGACTGCAGGAATTCATCTTCTTGGTTCTTTCGGTAAAGTCACGTAGAAGGGAAGTAATAAAATAATAAAAATAAAACATAATAAAATAATTCTGCTTGCGTTGTGGCCGAAACGTCGTGAGAATTATTTTATTATGTTTTATTTTTATTTTTTTATTACTTCCCTTCTACGTGACTTTACCGAAAGAACCAAGAAGATAGCTCTGTTATGTCCGCTTCCGCGAACCATTCTCTAGAAGAAACGTCTCAAGGACAAGCGTAGGGGCCATCTCCGCTGGTATCAAGCGAAGTGGTGGGCCACGACCAGCTCGCAGGGTAAATCCTAATAAATGAAACTGAAACTGAAACCGTCTGCCGGAGATTCCCCCAGGCCCCGGTGTAGGCGGCCTCTGTTGGAGTGGAACCTACTTGAAGATGCGGATCAGCTGGCCAGTTCCACAGCAGCCCAGGAAGAAGTTGACGCAGAACATGTTGATGTTCTTGGGGATGATCACGAAGGAGTACCGTGACCACAGGAACCCTGCACAGGCACAAAGGAACCATTGCGTCACTATTGGTACGAACGTAGCAGGACGGGCCTCGGTTCGATTCCAGACTCAGGCGGCTTCGTGTTTGCGTGATCTCCCCCCTGTTCCGAGTGGGTCTCCACCGGGTTCTTGTGTTTCCTCCCATAGATGATGATAATAATAACAACCTTAGACTGTTGTAACTGGTGTTGGATAAAGCATCCCAATGCTGAAAGATTACTTGCAAAATTACCCAATTGGGATTACACAACATCAACACCCCCCCCCCCCCCCGCTTACTGCGAAAGCTTGGCTGCCCCCACCTAAAAAATTATCTTGAGACTCGATGAGTCTTTCCCGGGGTGAACAAGCTAAGTCAAATAATAACGAAATAATAATTAAATCAAATGGGGGCTTGGGTAGAGAACTCGTGGCTGGAAGGAACGGCGGAGTGGCGGCCGAGGGATGGAGACGCTTCCACAGAGGACGTCAACGCTTGTCCTTGAGACGTATCTTCTAGAGAATGGTTCGCGAAGCGCACATAACAGAGCTACCTCTGAGCTCGCTGCTTTAGATGTCTTCAGCTCACGTTTCTCCAACCGTGCGAACGCTTTTGTCATCAACCAGCGCGTTGCTCTCCCGATCAACGCGCCGCGCGCGTCGACATTTTCCGCGTCGTTTTTTTTGCTGTTTGTTAAATATTTCCGAGCACACGCGCGCGCGTCTTTTGTTGTTGCTGCTGCGACGCTTTCAAAAGTTGCCTCGCCATTGTGTCGCGACGTTTCTGGACCGCGTAATGACGACGCGCAGCGCCCCGCAGATCCCGCCAACGTTTAGCCAAACGCGACGGCACCTCCGATTGGCAACGGTTGGCTACGTACGGTGCGAAAGAAGTTCAACGTGCGTGGAGTAGCGGCCGGTGCACGGGGGAGGGGGGGGGGGGAGCTTTGGTGAAGAGCCGGTGTTTGGCTGCGTGCAATCGACAGCTCAAGTGAACTCTGGCCACCGCGTTTTCCTGTGCGAGTGAGTCTGCGTAAAAGACGTGAACCGTCTAAATGAAGTCCTGGTCGTCGCTCCCGGAGCTTATCTTCCGATTAGCACGGTTGGCTACGTACATACATAGAGGTGGTGGCAGCCTTAGGTGGTGGTGGGGAGCGGGGGATGGTGATGATGATGATGAAGATTTGAAGCCACGACGGGCCTTACCTGAGAGCCCCAGCACTGAGTTCTGGTACAGACTGAGTTTCTCAGCCGGTCGTGCCATGTCCGCCATGCCGGCAAACACCAGCCCCTGGGCAAATGGAGAGAGACAAAGGGGGGCATAGTGACACGGCGTTCTAGCACTGGGACATGACACACCACATCACCGCCCACGTGTTCCACGGCGCACCGAAAGAACGAACTGCCATGCTGCTTGAGTACAAAAACAAAGATCCCCCACCGCCTTTAAACGGGGCTGTTGGGGCAAGCGATGTTAGTGGGCGCCTGTGAAGGCCGGCAACGGCACACGAGGGGGCGGGGGGGGATGCCAACATCCCACGCCGTTTTGTACGGCTTCTTTGAAATGTAGTTTTGTTTAGACCTCTGCGTGTGAATCCTGATCGTTTGATTGCATCTTTCTACGGTGTGATTTGAACAACAACAAAAAACCTCCAGCTATGGAATTGCTTTGTTGTGTGTGTAGTTCTGGCAGCTGTGGGGGGTGGGGGGGGGGGGATTATAACTTCCAGCGATGAAAATGTAAGAATGCCAAACGCATAGCTTGAGTGCTAAATAAAAGTTATGATTTGTTGTTGTGTTAACAATGGTGCACCAAAAACAATTACCAAACAAAAATGTGAACACGTTTGTCAATAACGCCGTGGCCTTATAAAGTCACGTGTATATATATAATAGGTGACGTTTCAGGCAATGTCCCTTCTGCAGAGCATTTCGAGAGACCAGAGAGGTCGAATGGGAGCTAAAGGAGCCTCTCCTGATGAACACTGCACTGTGCAATGAACCCTTAGCGATACGCTCTCGTCCGCTTCACACACAGGGAGTCAAAGATCCCGTGATGTCATTTGTAACAGAGTTGGCGTCATGGTCCGAATTAGAAATTGTGCTCCCAATTTGACTGAATTGGGTAAAACACCACAGAACTGACATCGCCTCTGGCTGCGAGCCTTCTGCAGGCTGTGCGCCCTTCGTGGTGGCACACGCACAGCATGACTTTCCAAGAGCATCAATGATGTCATTTGATGTTTAGCTACGTTCAGAGATTGTCCACCATGCCATGGTTAAATGGAAATGTGGATTACACCACCCCGCCAGCGTGCGTGAATGTGCGATTCGTGCGGTGCACACACGTACCCATTTCACCGTTGGGCCCCAGAAGAAGACTGTTTTGGGACCTAAAACACAACATTCACAAGTTTAATTAATTAGGCTTTTTTTTTACTTATTATATAACTGTTAACTGAAAATGTGCATGATTTTGCTCATCAATCGACACAGATATTTGCATGTGGATATTAAGTACTTTAATTAGTTACAATATGTACAAGCAAATATAATGTACTGATAAAAAATAAACTTTATTTTGTGATAGCAAGGAGGCCTTCATCCAGCAGTGTATTTATCATGTTATCATGATTAATGATGGTGGTGATGGTGATGATTGGTATCAACTATTGAGTGAACGTAAACTTACATTTGATAATACACGGTGTGGGTAAAATATCTTCACATACAAAACCATGAAGAATAAAACTGTTTGTTAACGGCAAAGAGAATCTATCCGCTTATCTCCTACTGGAAATTGAATTACCGAGCAGCAACCACCGCGTGAGAGAAAATTATCGGCACAAAACCCTGGCAGGGAAAACGATGTGGGTTGGGCACGTCCTCAGATGTGAACGCTTGACGGTAGAAGATCCAGGGATGTTGGGAGAGAGAGAGGGCCCAAGAGGAAGGGAGAGGAAGATGCTACTTTGACGGCTTGAAGAAAAGGAGATGGAGGAGGAGAGGCTAACGATTAAATGAGTAATCAAGCTCAAGAGGAAATCTTGGCTTAAAGCTTTCGTGACTGCAGGAATTCATATTCTTGGGTCTTTCGATAAAGTCACGTAGATAGGTTCTAAGAAAATAACAAAAAACTTTTCTTGAAGACGTGTTGCGATCGAAACGTAGTTCAATCTAGATTTGAAATTTTCGTGACTGCAGGGATCCATACTCTTTGGTTCTTTTGGTAAAGTCACGTAGGTAGAAAATAAAATAAATTAAATCACGACGTTTCGGGTGCAACACAAGAGTCCGTCATCAGAATGGCACAACCACAGCAAGAAACAATTTCTCAAGTGGGCAAAAAAAACTCACTTTCTTCAGCAATTGCCCCCTTCAGCAATTGTTTCTTGCTGTGGTTGTCCCACCTGATGACGGACGCTTGTGTTGCGCCCGAAACGTCGTGATTTAATTTATTTATTTTATACCTACGTGACTTTACCGAAAGAACCAAAGAGTACGAAACGTAGTTTTTTGTTATTTTTATTATTTTCTTTGAACCTATCTACGTGACTTTACTGAAAGACCCAAGAATATACCTAACGTAAGATTTTCTAATATTTCGATTATTGCATCAGAGAACAAACAAACAAAAAAGACTCAGAAATGTCCTCAATCCAAAAAATGCAGCCTGTCCTGAAAAAACCAACACAATCAAAGATTATCGCCTGGGCAAAACTGGCTTTGCTAAAGAACGCCTTCCTGCCTCGCACGAACTGGAACAGCTGATTTATAACATTTAAATTCCTTCATCGTAAAACAAAGAACAAAAGGAACAACCCCCTCAGGAATGTCTTCAATCCGAAAAATGCACCCCTTGTCCTGAAAAAACCCCACACAAAAATCTCTTCTCTGGACCAAACTGGCTTTGCTACAGATGTCTTCACACCCCGCGCGGATTTGAACAGCTGATTTCCTTTCCAGGTAAAACTTGACCCGCCTGACGGCAGGCACTTGCCCGCTCAAACTAGAGTCAGGGTTCAAGGGGGCTCCTGGGGTAAAATTAGAACTTGGCTTTGTTTAAAAAAAAAAAATTCTTTCCGAATTCCAAAGTTCACGCGCAGTGAACCACTCTTGCTGCCGCCACCCGGACCACGTTGGTGACAGCCGGCAGCTGAGTAATTGTCACCGCTTAAATTGGCACAAAGGGGGGGACAGCAGTTAGCTGCTGATGAAATGTCTCGGAGGTCTAATGATTTACCATTTGAAGGGCAAGTGACATTTCCATTGTGCGAATGTTAAAAACGTTAATTTTTCCATTTTAATCGATACATTTTATTACGCTTTACTAATAGGACATTTTTCCTGCGAGAGTCACATTTAACAGAAATGCCACGCATTGATTTATTTTTTTTGCTTTCTTGCTACGTGATTACGAGAACTATTCTCGGACCAAATGGGATTTGTTCATTCTACCCGAGCAGCAAGTGGGGATATTTTGCACCCCATGTTTTGCAAGATGAGAATCCTCAGCATTTACTATTTCAACTCCCGCGCCGGGGCAATTTCCTCGCAAATTATCTATTTTCATTCGGGAAATCAAATCCCATTGTAAAACTGACGTTGCTCAATTTCGTTTTCTGCTTTCCTGGAAATGAAATTCACAAAGGAAACGCGTGCGTGCGTGCCTGCGTACGTGCGTGTGTGGGTGTGTGAGTCGGTATGTACGTATGGTGTGTGAGTTGGTGTGTACGTATGGTGTGTGAGTTGGTGTGTACGTATGGTGTGTGAGTTGGTGTGTACGTATATGTGCGTGCGTTTCCGATTGCGTGGAGCTTTCGCAGCTGAGCTCCACAGCTCTCCGATTGTTTTCGGGTCGTGCCGCGTGTAGTTTGGCGTGACGTCCGTAGTTTTGCTCCGCGCCCCGGGACACTCTTGCAGGAGCTGAGTTACCCGCAGAACTAACTCATTTCCTGAAGAAACTTCCAGCACGATTTAAAGCTTTCGTGACTGCAGGGATTAATCTTCTTGGTTCTTTCGGTAAAGTCACGTAGAATGTAAATAATAAAATAATACAAATAAAACTTAATAAAATAATTATTCTCGACAGACCTGTTCTTCACCTGAGGACGGCTGCTTGCGTTGTGGCCGAAACGTCGTGAGAATTATTTTATTATGTTTTATTATTTTATTATTTCCATTCTACGTGACATTACCGAAAGAACCAAGAAGAAGCTTCCAGCACGTGAAGCGAAACGTCGGACATCACGCCGAAGAACCCTCGAAAACGCGTCGGAGAGGACTTACACGCTGCTTGTATACAATGTGAATTGTAAAATCTGCACGGATAGCAAATTTGTCAGACGTAGCCGTCGAACAAAAATGGTCACTGCAGCGCGCACTTTCAGATGCTCTTCTGCGACCGTGTGGAACACTCTTCCTTCCAATATCAGGAAGCCACTGGAGCTGTCCGCTTTTAAATCATCAATATTGCAAACTCATTTCTTTAGATCTTCGTTTTTTCTTAAGTTGTCCTTCCCCCGCATCTCCAATTCGCACGGTTGGCTACGTCCAGTGCCAAAGAGGTTCAACATACATACATTCATACGGAAAATGCGAAGCAACAGATGACAAGAGTCTGACGGTATTCATGAGAGTCTCATGAATCCCGCTGTACTCATCAAATCCGCGGTTCCCAATTAAAGTGAACGCTGGCGTTGTCCGTTCTTCCTGAGTTTCTAAATCTCTCAACATTCATAAGCTGACGAAATAGTAACGGGATACAAGAGTAAATAATAATTAGAATAAAAATACAGCATAAATGATTTACTGTCGTGGCAATCCACTGCTGGATGAATGCCACCGCTACGGTGTCAGCCATGGAGGTTACTCGACCATGCTGCACCACGGACGGTCAACACAGGCGAGTCTGGCCCAGGACCGGATCAGCAATCACTCAGTCACTCGACCGCTCATGTCGCCGCGTTCATAGCACAGCGTGCGAACCACTATGTAGACGTTTTGACAGTAATTAAATTAATCGCAAAAATCTGAAGTCAAGGAATTAATAAATTGCGTAAACTTGTCCGAATATTTGCTGGTGTGGGGCTGTGCTTTTTGAACACGCAATTATCTTTGGCAGTTTGAGAGTAGCACATTTAATTAATATCGTGACCACATAGCCTTTGGTTTCACGAAAACATTGCGACCCAATTAGAGATGGTTAATAAAGGAGTTGAGCCGTGGTGGCAGTGGTTGGCACGACTCGCTGTGAACCCGGCGGACCCGAGTTCGATTCCCAAGCACGGCTAACATAAGTGGCGAGTGATATCACAACCGGTCCACACCTTCACTAACTTGCACTGACCAGTGTGGTGAAGTATGGTAAATAAAAACCCAGTGACCGACACGACCTTCACGCATTGGTGGATTGAGAATTGTCTAAAATGTTATTTATTATTTTTATATATATAATTATAATTTAGATTTTTTTTTTTGGAGAGCTGGACTTTTAAATTCCTCATGATGGATCTGGACATTGTGCATTTGCTGCGTGACAAATGCACTCTCGTCATTACAATTAACGAGACATTTACGCAGAACACAGCTCACAGACAATGCAATCATCGTGAGCATGTATCGACGCACGCAACGGGTAGAAAAAAACGTAATAATGCAACACTCCACCCTGGTCTATCAGTCAATTCAGATCTTTGAATATTTTACCACCGTCATATTGAACAAGCCATCGAAATTGTTTATAAAATGTTAACCACCAAAATGTGTGCTCGTGAACTATATTTTTTGGAGTTACAAGACAGTTTTGGGTTGTTGTTTTTTGCATCACTGTTGCTGAGCACAAAGGTCAAAAGGCCAAAAACGAAAAGCAGGTCAGTCACCAAAATCACGATTGAAGGTGTAATAGATCAGAGTTAATGTCAATGATGTCTGTAAATACGTTTACATACGTCTGATGCAATCCCTCATTTGGTAATTGCACTCATGCTCACAGTGCAATAATTCATGTTTGGCGACGGATCACAGAAGTGGATATGACAGAGCTACCTCGCAAATTTCTTTAAGTGACCTCTGGGTCCACGCAGTATAGAACAGCACTTCCCTTCACGCTCCGCCAGAGACAGTAATATTTGTTGCACAAAAATCAGACCCATATTTAAATTCTCAGTGCTGGAATTTTGCCAAAGTAAGCACAGAACCAACATTTTTATTACGGTGGAGGTTTTTTTTTATCGAGTTTGTGCCCAGTCATTGGCGTCTGGGCCAAGACCAGCAACTGACTCCCAGCTCGCCCGTGCAACAGAGGCAACGTATCAAGTGTCAACGGGTTTATTATCGAGGGTTTAAGTCCATCTCCCGGTTTACGAACGGATCCTGACCCACTGCCGTTGATATCCCCGCTTAACCACAGGCGGTGGCTGAAACCTGGATGTGAATCCCAGGATCTCAGCTGTGTCGGGCTCAGCGTCTCTGACCCATGAGCCCCAGCGGCTACCTCGGCGGTTTGGCCATCGTTCTTTTTTGTTGTTGTGGCGTTTTTACCGACCGAACGCGACCTTACCTGCAGGGTGTCTCCAAATCGGCCGGAATTTCTGCGGCAGGATGAGTTCAATCCTGTCCATGGTCCGATGGAACCCAGCCCGGAACGCCACGACTGCCATGGTGATGGTGGTTGGTTGGTGGTGGTGGCGGTGGTGGTGGTGGTCTCAGGGAGAGTGCTTAGCAACGGGTGATCTTGTCCCTCTGTGGTGCACTCGCAGCGTCGGCCTGGCCGCTGGCCATTTAATAGCAGGAGGGCGGCAGGAAGTGGTGGCACCTCCATGCGGGTGCTTGCGCGCATCGTACGGACCGCACGGGCAGGAGAACGCCTTCTGTGGAAGAAATAAATAAAGTTTGAACAAAACAAAACAACAAAAAATCTGAAATCGCCTAGCGGTGGCGAGCGGTCCAATTTGAGGTGGCTCGTTCTTGCCCCGACCGAGTAACAAACCGGAGGGTCGACGACAAAAAATGTGGCAATCGATGACCTCTCCGGCGCGCGCGTTTCATTCATTATTTTTTTTGTGTGCGCGCCTGCGTTTCATCATCGCCGACGCCGTATAGGTGCTCGTTGTTGCACGCCGTCTCACCTGTGATCCCGCCGCTGAGGACACCGGCACAGCGTGTAAGTTCATTGGAATCCATACTCTTTGGCTCTTTCGGTAAAGTCACGTAGGTATAAAATGAAATAAATCACGACGGTTCGGGCGCAACACAAGCGTCAACACAGGCGTCCATCATCAGGAAAGCATGCTTTCCCACCTGAATTCATTTTCAAAAAGGGAAATTCGTGCACGCATTAATGTTCACGGAAGTCAATTTGAACATTTGTTAAAACAAATGAAATAAGCCTACGTAATTTGTTAAAAAATAAATATAACCGCAATGCGTCATGACTTTTTGGCCACCTTGTATCGTGACTGAAAGCTTTCGTGACTGCAGGAATTCATATTCTTGGGTTTTTCAGTAAAGCCACATAGATAGATCAAAAAAGAAAAAAATAACAATATCACGACGTTTCGAACGCAACACAAGCAATCGTCATCAGGTGAGAAATATCGCGGGAGAGCTGCTGAGAATATCTATTTTTGTGTTCCGATCGAAACGTCGTGATATTGTTGTTATTTTTATTATTTTATTTTTTATTATTTTTTATTATTTGATTATATCTACGTGGCTTTACCGAAAGACCCAAGAATATGGCGACCTTTGATGTGTGCATGGTTGGCTACGTATGGTGTGAATGAAGTTCAACATGCATGTTGCGGCACTGCCCTCTGCTGACAAACACGTAGGCTCGCAGCAGCCTATCGCAACCTGTTTTTTTAATCCCCCAACCTAGCACCTATAATCCAGGCTCAATCCTACTTCGCTTCTATTCTCTGAAGAGTTCGGTTGCCTTCTGTGTGAGGTTACTCAAATGCTTAAAAAAAAAAACTACTGTATGGAAATTTTATAATTTCACGAAATGTAAACATTCCATAATTTAAAAAGCCCGGCGTTCCGTTTGTCTGTTTGTCAACAAAATTATGAGAGCCTTTCAGAAGGCGTGAATCAGCAAGTTAGACAAAGTGGACCCTCACTCCCCTCCACACCAGATGTGCGGGTAAAAAAATGTATCCAACAGGTTTACAACAACTGTCGACCCCTCCCACAACATGTTTCACCCCCCCCCCCTCCTCCAAAAATTAATGTATTTTCTTCGGCACATATGCCTACAACACCCTACATACAATAGAGTCAATAGTATCTGCACACATTGGCGGGGCGGAGGGTGGTGGTAGGGAGGGAGAGGACATAAGTGGTGGTGAAATGCCCTCCGCAGGAGTTAGAATTTCCGGCGGCCGTCAGACGTAGGCTGCCGGAATTCTAATCGTATTTACAAAAAAACGAATGCCAAGATGTCACTCTTAAGTTGGAGACGGAGGCAAGAGGATCCAGAGTGAAGGGCACATGAAAAGACGGCGTGGCGGGGCAGCCTTTAAGTATTGAGAGTGGACAAGGGCTGTAGATTTTGAGAGAGACGGACGGAAGATGAGAAGATGAGGAAGGCACGGGGAGACGTTTGTCTTTGGCGACCGGTCGAGTTTCAGGCAGTTCCTTGGACACGATGTCCAATGATTGGTGAACGAGATAACGAGTGGGTGATTGACGTCGGTGATGGATGAGGATGGATCTCTGATAGTGATGGGTCACTGATAACAATGGTCAACACACATTTTCTGGCATAAAGTATTCCAACGGTTTTAAGGTAATTTTGGGGTGCTGATTCCAAATCTGGCATCAGTTTTTGTCTATCACATCAGGTTTTTGAGATATCAAATATTGTATTTTTAATAAAAACTGCAGAAGAAAAATATTAAATAAATGTGAATATCTACATAAAATGATATTATAAACACACTATCCTAAAAATACAGCACCATATTTTAACACTAAAGCAGTCACTGACTCTATGGGAACCTCATTTGCCAGTAAAAATATGATAATTGTTTTTTTATCCTTCTATCTGGCAACAAAACTGACACTTTTTTACAAGGAGTCATGTTTGCATAGACCGCAATACCTGCAGTCATAATACAAACAAAATACATAACTCTGATAATGTGCACTGTCCTTGAAGTTGATTGGTCCACACCCAAGACAGCTTTTCTTAGAGCCTAATCTCACATGGGTTGGACCAGATGACGCCAAAAGGCGTTGATTCATTCACTAGCTGTGTCGAGTGGTGAAGGGTGTAACAACACAACATTGTTCTGACGTATTCTTTGGGTCTTTCGGTAAAGTCACGTAGAACATATTTTTACAGGTACGAACAACAGTTCCACACTGCCCACCAGGGATGATTTGTCTGTCGTGCATAGCACCTCCCAAACATGTACGCTCCCGGATTGGTTGAAGTGTGTCACGTGACCGCGAGCTTTCTGTCGTGCACAAATGCGCTGTCCAACCAAGTTCCTACCTGCCCACTCCGAAGGAACGTGTTTTTTTTAAAAAAAAACTACTGATGACTATTGATTGCGTTGCGATCGAAACTTCGTAGTTTTTTGTAAAAATACAAATGTTGTTCTACGTGACTTTACCGAAAGACCCAAAGAATATGAACTCCTGCAGTCACGAAAGCTTTAAGTGGAGGTCGCAAAATGCCGATTTATTACTAATAAACCCCAATGATCCCAACTCGTTCCGCGCTCGTTGCTCGGAAAGGTAACGGCATGCTGAGCGGCTCAGGTGACTTCGCTTCCAGGCAGCCTCTGTCCCTCGCCCCGCTCCACGCGGCGAATTAAGGACAGGCAACAAAAACTCATTCACGAACACCGCGCGCACTTTCGTACACTTGAGTAAGTTTGCCCGCACAAAAATAAAACGCGTCGCCGAATCGCCAGGGTTCGTGTTCAGGAGATTCCTGGTTTGGGTTGTTTGGCGGCTTTTCTACCGAACACTGCGGTTTTGAAAGAAGCTTCATCTTGGTGCGATCTTTAAATATCCACGACAGTGGAGTTATTCCGGCTTAAATCCCAATCGCCCTCACGAATTTTCGAAAGTTTTCTATTTACGTAACGCGTAAAAGTAGGACGACCAGGATTGGACCGGACGTCATATATTCAACAATGGATGTTGATGGAAGCTGTCTCAGTAGAAAGATGCTGAGACGCACAGAGAGAAGTGTAGAGACCCAGCAAGGAGATGTCAGCGATAGGAACGGTCAAGGGGGTCCCAACAGCCCAAAAGGCCACAGCAGGATGAAGATCTCTGTGCGCGTGGTGTTGGCGATGGGAAATGTTGCATCGAACCTCGGTGCAGGTGTGCCCAAGATCAGTGCGGATTTCCAGGAATTGAACTCAGTTTGCCAGGTGCACAGTGCAACGGCGCCTCCACTCTGCCCCTTCTTTGCCTGAATGTTTGATCACAAAGGTGATTGAACGAACAAAACCGGAGTGCCTGATTGACCCTACCAGGCCTGGCCTCAACGTAATTGGTGTCCTGGGAGATCAAATGATTTAGTGCCGCCTGCTAGAGTACTCCACTGATAATAACCATCTGGCCATTTGTTATTCGTAATGTGACCCTCGCATTAACGTTTAAACTGGGTCACGGATAAGCAGCTCATGGGCCAACGACATCTGGGATCTTGGTGCAGATATTGCAAGGTGTGCCTAATTTTAACGAGCAACTTATTTAACGTCCCCCTACTGTGCAAATTGTCGCGGTTGTGCTGATGTGCAGCCCCCCGATAGGCCTTTAAGTTGAACCGCATGTCGTCCGCCCCGGTGTCCGACGTTTCGCTGCACGTGCCTGGAGCTTCCAGTTCAGTGAGGGTCCTGGTCCTTGGCATAGTACTCCGGGGTCAATGCTCATTTCCCGCGCTGATCGGAATTTTTCCAAATGTGCAGCTCCAAAGCTTTGGAACAACGCTTTGGCTTTGCTAACACGGCGATCGGAGTCGTTAGACATATTTAAACTTGTATTGAGAAGTCGCTTCTTTAAATTAGCCTTTAACCCCTAGCTCTGGCCGTTTTGCCCTGCAGGTTCTGTTTATTTCCCGGCTTTCCATACATGGCGGCGCATTGGGATCTACGGATTAAACGCGCCATTTTCACAAATGTCAACTATTGTTTATGGAGAGGAGAGGATTGTGAGTCTCGCTGCTGCGGAGAGATCTACGGTGAGGTGTGAACATCTCTGAAGTTGAGGACAAATTATGAAGTAATGTGTACCCGTATATTTCTGACACCCCACGCAGTTTTGTGTCATGGATGGGCCACCCTGATTTTCAACCCCTGAAGGCCAGGGCCTACGGCGTTCATTGTCTGGATAGACAATGGTGTGGAATTTTTGATGCAAATTAACGTCGGTTTTTTAAATCCTTTATATTAAGTTCACTTGCTTGCTTGCTTGCGCGCTTACGACCGTGCAAATCTTTCGGTCGTTTTTTAACCCACTTCCCGTGATCCAATCGAGCTGACATTTTGCACACAGACTCGTTGTGCGTGACAATTTATTTTCGTGAAATTTTTTTCCGAAATTTTACACTTTTTAGAAAAAAAAATATATTTAATTACCAATTGCTTAATGGTGGCAGGCAATTATCTGTCCCATAGGTGGCAGCCATCTCAAGCCAGAGGACGAGAGGACTCTAGCCGCCACGCATATAAAGGATTTATAGTGAAAAACGTTGTCTTTACGGGTAAAAAAAATTTTAGATGAGAAAAAATCATTGCCCGGGTGAAAATTGAGCCAAGTTTGTCCATCGAAATCAGTGTCACGCGTTTTCCAGAATGTATTGCCCACTCGACGGTTACACTTCACATTTTTTTGGAAGATTTGCTGGTTCATTCAGGATGTTTCTGTTGCGCGTCGTCGCTTTAAGGTGTTCTCTGTTCATATTTTGTTTGTTGCCATTGCACCCGACTCAAGAGCCGCATGGCTCACAGGGTTATACCAAACAAATGAAACTTGAAAAATGAAAACTTGACATCTCGCAGGGGATGATTGTTATCTCACCGCAGGCTCTTTGGGTAATTCATTTGACGGCCTTAACGGGTTGGGATTTTAACGAGTCTCACCAGGGCTTGCGGTGCGAACGTCCCTCGACATAGAAACTGCACGGGCATTGTTATCCTAACTTCGCACAGTGTACGCGCGTGTTTTCTTGCGCGTGTCAGCGAATGCTACGAACCCGGTGACCCGAGTTCGATTCCCGTTCACGGCCACAACACCGGTGACTGCTATCTGAACCGGTCCTGGGCCTCCCCTAAGTTGACTCGGCCTCAAATGAGTTACCTGGTGGCAATGTGTAAACACCGCCACTGGGGAGGAAACATTGATCAGACGTGGTGCTGGCCACGCTAAACCTCCCCTGCGGGGTACACAAGGCTAGACTGGGGTGGGGGTGCAGGGGGGATAGGTGCTGTCGATGATAATTTCTCTCAGCAGACTACAAGGCAGAGTAGAGAGATCTTGGTGTGTGTGTGTAAGACAGCGCGAGAGCAGCCCTGTCTATGTCATACTCCTGCCACCGCTGGAGGAGAGGTATCCACCCGAGGGCAGTTTGGCCTCCTCGTTCACGTCTTGGTAGAGGTCAAGATCATGGGGGGGGGGGGGGGGGACCCCCCCGGGGGGCCCCCCCAAAAAAAAAACCCGGATGTTTTTTATTTACCCCTGTGGCGTTGGAGCCCCCCCCCCCCCCCAAAGTGCAGGGCACCGGGCAGTCGCCCCGAATCGCCTTGTACCCAAGGGACGGCTCATGCTATACTGCTCGGCGTTGTAAGTAAGCTCCGTGGGTCCTACGAGCTGAATTAAAATCCGAGTCTCGAGGACGCTGCTGGGTAGACAGAGGCGGGCGGGATTTGAGAAACGTGCCCCGTTGTTGTTGTTTAAAGTGCCGCGTCGGGAGGCTGAACGGGCGATCTCTGCATTGTTAGTCCACCGTGTGTGCTGTTCCACCATGGGAGGTGGTGGGGGGTTTCTACGTTCTTCCTAACGAGATGTATTGGCTCCTCCTAGTGGCAAAGTGTCCAGTCTCAAACGCAGCAGCGCTCGTTCAAAATAACACTCGAATGACACTTATTTCATGGAAACCGTTCAAATAAAAAATAAAAACCCTATTGCTTGAACAAACATTTAAGGCAATGCACGAGCACACATTTCAGTACACTCGTCACATCCATCGTGACATCGCCTATTGCCATTTGTTGTCAGCAAGCCACAGGCAGTGCGATTGTGGCCGTGCAACCCAAGCTCCGGTCCCACGTGGCGAACAGCTGTAGTCTGCTCTTCTTCAACGGAGGAGGAGGATTAGCAAACACGACACCAACTCTCTCTCTCTCTCATGAGGCTCCTCTCTTCGTCGTGGCGGGCGGACCTCGATATTGGCATCTCGCGGCAGTCATGCGCAAGAATAGAGCGCTATAGAATGAAGTTGTTGAGTAGAATTGACGCTGTGATTGGCCGGCGTTCCAGGTAATGTTACACCTTCGCAGACGGGAATTTGATTCATCTTTGGAAAGAGAGCATTTGGCAGAGACCGGCCCATTGCCTGAAACGTCAATTTATTATATATATGGAGTTTTTTTGTTACAAAAAAACGTTCATAATGAAGAACTTTGGGAGGTTCTATTTTTTATTATTTGTATAACTTTGCTGTTTTGCTTATTGTTGTCCGCTCCCAAATTAATCTCGAATGCTGGGCCCCGCTCGAGCGGCTTGGAATCCCAAGCGTTTGCTTTGTATGTACGTTGGACTTCTTTCGCACCGTACGTGGCGAAGCGGTTCGCCCACTGCGCTACGAACCCAGCGATCCGGGTTCGATTCCCGCTCACGGTCACCACCAGTGACGATGATTTGAACCGGTCCTAGGCCTCCCCTAGGTCGACTCAGCCTCAAATGAGTACCCAGGTGCGGTTTGTAACCGTCGCCACTGGGGAGACAAAGGCGGCCGGGCGTAGTGCTGGCCACCCAACCCCCTCGAGTGCCGTTACGGCCTTCATAGGTGCTCGCTAACAGCACTTGCCCCAACAGTCTGTCAAGGCTACACGGGGGTTATCTTGTTTTTGTTTGAACTTCTTCGCGAAGTACGTAACCAACCGTGCTAATCGGAGGTGCGGTGGTGGTTTGCGTTGTGCCCAGCGCCCCCCCCCCCCCCCCACTGCTTCGTGTGCCCCCACAAAAGCGTTACAGCAATACGTTGGGGGGCTTTGGCCCTTTTTTTGTATAGCGCATGAAAAAAAAGGATCGTTACCGAAAAACTGTCGCCTTGTTTGAACACTTTTCTTTATTTTAAGGCCGCGGTGTTATTTGATGGATGCGTTGAGTTTTTATTGTCGTTGCTGTTGTTTATTTGTGCACCACTGCCAATGCAGCAGCAGCATCACCAGATTCGTTGTTGAAGTTGAGGATCCGTCTTGGTTGAGTGGCGCACGGCGATTCGGGGCATTTCTTTGCGCGGAGCGGAATTGCAGGTGAAGTGGATTTTTTTTGTGCTGAAGTCATCTTATCGAGTGTCTCAAATGTTATTCATTTTAATCACAGCCTGGCGTCTGCTGATAGCCTCCGAAATGGAAACGAGATATTGAACTTGGTATAAGACGGAACCAAACATCCGGTAGTACCAGCTGTGACTGATTGCCACTCACGTGAACCGCTACAATTACATATACGGGGAGTGTAACGGAGCGGTGGTGGATACGCACGTGGCCTAGAATCCAGCGGTGTGTGTATGTTGATGCATATCGGGGTTAGTGCAGTGGTTCTTCTTAACCTGGGGTGCACGCGCCCTCTGTGGGTGCGAGATGCCCTTTCTGGGTGTGCAAGACGTGGGCACATTTACAGGTAGGAACAATGTTCCACACTGCCCACCAGGGATTATTTGTCTGTCTGACTGTCTGTCGTGCATAAATAAATATATAATATAAACAGCTCTTTGATTGGTGGAGACCTACTGCCGGGTATGGAGAGGGGAGGTGCCTAAGGGAGGAGGGTCAGGGGAGGGGCCTAAGGAAGGGGGGAGTCAGGAGAGGGGCCTGAGGGGGGGTGGGGTCAGAGGAGGGGCCTAAGGGGGGGGGGGGGAGTAAGGGGAGGGGCCTATGCAAGGGGGAGGGGCCGATAGTTAAGGGGGCTGGCTACCTGACTGGCTGCCTGGCTACCTCAAGTCAAGTTATCTTTTCTACAGGTAGGAACAACAGGTTCCACACTCCCCACTCCCCACCAGGGATTATTTGTCTGCCTGTCGTGCACGAATGCGCTGTCTAACCAAGTTCCTACCTGCCCACTCCGAAGGAACGTGTTTTAGGAGGAAAATCATCGAAACGTAATTTTAGCACGGGCACGTAAGTACAACTAGTTTGTTTAATCGATCCCTATATTTATTAACCGTCTAGGTTTTTTTTTCGATTGAGAACCAAATGGATGCAAGGCTGCAGTAAAGGTTAAGAATCACTGGGTTAGTGAGTTGTTATTACTATTACATCACAGGCTCGTGAGCTTGGGGAGGCCTCCATCCAGCAGTGAATTGGCCACAGATGATGATTATGTTGATTGAGGCGTTGTGTGTCGTGGCTACAAGGGACGATGGCAGATGGCGAAGAATGTTGACGGAGTGGAAGCCAACAGGGAGGGGGAGGTGATCAAACCAGTGAGGAGCCAGGAATTCGGCCTGTGTGCAGGTGCCAAGTTGAGATTGTTACATCACGAAAAGAGTTGAGCCAAACCCGTTAATTATTATTGTTGTGTTTCTAAACAGTTTGAATGGTGTCTATAACAAGCGTGCGTCCTCTTAATATACGTGTACCTCGTTCGGCATCTTTTAAATGTGCCCGTCCATCGTGCATGTCCCATGGGGCATGCTGTATCGCGTTTCACTTCGGCTTCAAACACCAGGGTGCTTAGCTAGGAGAACAATGAGGGAGCTGGTAGGAACGTTTAGTTGCTCGGTCAATGGCCAGGGCCAACGGCGGCGTGGTGTATTCCGCAAATATGGCCGACTGTGAGGGCGGGCACAAGCCGGCGTGAGTAGGTTAAACATTGAGTTTTATAAGGGCACCACAGGGTGACCAGCCCCTCCCCTCCCAGCCCCTCCCCTCCCAGCCCCTCCCCTCCCAGCCCCACCGCTCCCACCCCCCACCCAGCCCCATCCTCCTCACCCAGCCCCATCCTCCTCACCCAGCCCCATCCTCCTCACCCAGCCCCATCCTCCCCACCCAGCCCCTCCCCACCCTCTCCACCTTTTTAATATATTCCCGCCTCTGTGCATACGCCAGTTGTGTGCACGTGGAGGGGAGAGGAGAGGCGCTGTGGTTTAGCTCAACCGCGCTCACCCAACCCGGCCCACCCGAGTTCGATTCCCGCTCACGAGCGATATAATTAACAGCGGCGAATATTCAAACCGGTCCTGGGCCCCACCTCCCCAGGGTCGAGTCAGCCCTGAATTATTACCTTGGCGTATGTGTGTAAACACACACTTGTTTACCCAGCTATGGCAGGGCTTGGCGACCAGCGGTTCAGGAGACGCATGCGGCTCTCTAAGAGATGACTTGTGACGTTATTCACATTGCATCGCGGCTCTTGAAATATTTAGTTTTTTTTTACCGAATTCGAAAAAAAATTGCCCTTCTTATTTTGGTTGCCGACCCCTTTGACCTCGGGGAAAGCCTCTCGAGTCTCAAGACTTATTCAGGAGGGCCCTGCCACATCAGCACCGGGGAGACAAAGGTGGACAGGCGTGGTGCCGTCCACAACCAACCCACCCCATCGTTGCGCCTACCCGGCCTTCATCGGTGCTCGCGAACAGCGCTCGCTCCCAACAGTCTGTTGAAGCCGAGACGGGGGATCTTAGTCGATATATGCACCGGCATGCAGCGATGCTGGGAATGTATGCCGTGCTAGGCGAGGCTGCGATTTCAGCCGCGCCCGACGTGGCCCGAGGGTTGGCCGAGCAGTTGAACGTTCCTTGAGTCAGCACTTTTAATTTTAATCACTCAAGTCTTGAGTCTCGTCCACGAGACACCTGTGGCATCTTTAGTGAGGTGTCATGTGGCCATTCCCTTCATCCAGCCCACTCAAGGCAGGCAAGCGTTTTGTCGAACAGACCACGTTTTATGTAACTCAACACATCCCGTGTCAAGAAAAAAGTACATGATAGGGGACGTTTCGGGTAATGGCCCTTCTCCACAGAACATCGGAGACCAGAGAGACTGCTCCCCACTATACTACTTCTCTGGCCTAGGTGTTAAATATCGCCACTGGGGACACAAAGACGGCCGGGCGTGGTTCTGGCCACCGAACCCCTTGCGTGCCGTGCCGGCCTTCATAGGTGCTGCTCGCTGACAGCACTTGCCCCTAAAGTTCTGTTGAAGCCTTTACCTTTGTGTAACTTTATTGACAGCGGGCACAAGTCTGCGTTGGGGTGCGTCTTCCTTTTTGTCGGAGCATCTTACAATCGCGAGAATAACGTTTAGTGCTGTTTCTTGCTGGCAGGTTGACATTTCGGTCCCCGTTGTTCAGCCGCCCGTGATAAATCAAAACAAAAAGGCAGCGGCGGATAAGTCCAGGAGATTTATTCACCCATTTGAGGGCAGTGCGATCATGGAGGCAAAGTGAAATGCACGCGGAGTATAACAACAGGTGTCCTTTGCAGGTCGAGACATCATTGTCACCATTGTCATCAGCCATGGTCCATCCACTGCTGGATGAGTCACCACTGTCCATACGTCCGACATTTTGGTAGAACCGGCGAGGTCTGCTTTTAGCCGGATGTTACAAGCTTTAAAAAAACAACAGGGCCTTTAAAAAAAGTCAAGTGACACCCCACTCTGATAATAAAACTTAAAAAACCGAACCAGATTTACGTGAATCATATGCCAAATCCTGCAACAGGCTTTCGAGGATTCCAGATATGCGTCAAAAACTTGTGAAACAGCTTGACCCCGTATGGTTGAGATTCAGAATGAAGAGTAAATCGAAGTTCACTATCAGAAGTACAACTCGGATGAACTGTTACCACTTCGTACCGTATTCTCCGGCTTATCAGATGCACTCCTACCCCACCCCTATATTTGAAAAAAATTTGGAGGTGCGAGATCAGATTTGTATAACTTTATCGACACGGGGGGCACGTGTGGTTTTTTTTTTGGGAGCGTCTTATAATCCGGAAAATACGGTAACAAACATGTACGTTGAACTTCTTTCGCACCGTACGTAGCCAGTAATAGGAGGTGCAGGGGAAGGACAGCAAAACTCAATACAAAAAGCGGAATAGACAAAGGCATCACAGCGTTTCATGTCAGCATGAGCAGCCCTGAACAGTGCTCCCGGAACTATTTTAGCATGTGCCAACATCCATCTCACCACCTTAATTTGTGCTCAATGTTTCCTAGACTTTTTGTCCGTAGGATTATAGCAGTTATAGGCAGCACTTACAAAGGGTGGTCACGGATAGGCGGTGCCGTGACTCGAGTGGTAGTGCCTTACGCTACCGACCACCCCTGCTCCCGAGACCAGCCGAACAGCATTCTGGGAAATGTTGAGCAAGGTGTGACGGCAATGCCAATGCTTTATAGATGACACGCAACCCGTAGCATGTACAGGGTGCTCCAAATGTCTTGTGACCCACCATTTAATTCTCTAAAAACGTACTTTTTTTTTTAAGCAAGGTTTGTTTAAAACAGAAACGAATATGCAAAGAAGAACGGTAAAAGTTAGGGGTCAATTAATTGGGGGCCACAAGGCAACTGGACCACCCTGTGCCACATCGTCAGTCGCATTAACCCGGCTGGAGTTGGCGGTCTCCATGAGAGACGCCGTTAGGCTGATGTCAAACATGACCACGGTCTGATGTCAAATCGTGGTCATGTTGTACGTCGGCCTCAATGGCGGCCACGTCAACCGTGATCTGCCCCCAAGGTCGACTCCAGTCCCGCGGTAGCGCCGCAGATACGTGAACGTGTTTGACCTTTGACTAGAAGTCGTCTTCGGCATCGTTCGTATCCCCAGCTTCAGTTCGTCCCAGTTCTTATCCCAACGAAGCGGTGAAATGTACGCACGCCCTCCGTCAAATACGAACACCAACGTCCAGGGCGGTCACCGAAAGAACCCACCTGCCCTCTAAAATACAACACCCAAAAAGGAATAAAATGTTTCCGACAGGATTCCTATATTTTTTGGAGGAAAAACAAAAAAAATCTATTTACACTCAAGAAATTCGGTGGGATCCGATTGCGGTACATCGCACGTCCGATGTCACTGGGGGCCAAAGTGCAGGCGGGTTTGTGAAAAGGACTAAAACGTGAAACATCTTTATTAAAATTACCGTTACACCGTGCGCCAATACCGCGCGAGCTGGAATTGGGTGGCGGTTACTTGGTTCGGGGCAGATGTGCGACGGTCGGATATGCGACGTTGTACCGCATGCAAATTCTTCATTCACGCAAAGTCTTACGGAAATGTTTTTTGGATCCCTGCCAGGTTATTGCTGGGAGGGTTTCAGCGCTGAGCCTTTATCTCTCCCCGTGAAATGCAAGCAGATAAAACAACAACAACCAAATACGAGATGCCTCACCGTCATTATCATTCAGGTGATGTTACCCACTGTAGCAAGTACCCCCTACTCTCTGGCACATTCTTAATCACGGCTTCAGGGTTGGCTTTTGGCTCGAGTGAGCCGATTCTGAGCCATGCCCTTAACTCGAGCCGGCTCCGAGCTGGTCTCAGCCGTGTTCAGGATTTTCCGTGAGCCGAGCGAAGCCATGGCCGAGCTGCTCAAAGCGACTGAGTGGCTCAAGCCTGAGCTGGGCCCCGACTAAGAACACGGCCCCAATGTGCTTGCGTTACTACCACGCCTCTTAACATGAAATGTTTACGGTGAGTGCGAGAGAGCAACCTCTCGATAAGAGCAGCGCCGATCATTAAGGGACGGCGCCCCTTGCTAAGCATTTCCAGATGGCAACATCTCCCCTCTGTCTGCGTAGGTTTTCACGGGTTGCGCTGTATGAGACTATCCGATGCGTTTTCGGGTTGTACACCGCGCGTAGTTTGGCGCGGGGGTGTCCGACATTTCGCTCCACATCCTGGGAGCGTCTTGTTCAGCTCCTGTTTGCGGTGGTGTGGGCACTAACCCTCGACTACGATCAGTCACTGACCCTCGACAAGTGACGAGCAGCCGATTACAGAATCCGCTCCCCATTACAGCCGTGTGTGGGTTTCGCGCTTGAGGTGTACACCTCTCCGATGCGCGTTCGTGTTGTGCCGCGTGTCGTTCTGCGCGAGGTCCGACGTTCCGCTCCACGCGGCTGGGAGCTCCTTCGGCAACACGGGCTGCAACATTTCAGCTCGTGGGAAATGTTGCAGCACGAGTTGGGAGCCCCTCAACCGGGTTCCTGGAGGAACCGAACAACACCGCGGCACAACCCGAAAAACACATCCTGAAAGAGGCTGCCAGCACGTGGAGAGCGAAACGTCGGACATGGCGCCGGAACCCCGCGCCATCCAATCCGAAAGCGCATCGGACATCTCTCGCCGTCGAGGCTTTATCCCGAATCTTCTATTTCCGCCAGGGCTTCTCCGGTTTTCCCCAGGCTCTGCCGGTATCTGAAAGGACGAGCGAAGCGACCGTTAGCGTGAACGCAGGCCACCCATCGCGTGTGTAATTTGCATCGTTCATCGTGACGTTTAATTTTAACCAAACTGACCATGATCATCGCCAGCGAGTGGGTGGGTGTGTTGTTGTGACCTGCAGAGTGGTGACTGGGTGGGTGAGTGTCTGTGTGTTGTTGTGACCTGCAGTGTGGTGGTGGTGGTTGAACACAGCAATGGATGAGACGAAACAGTCAGTGTCTGTTAGACCGTGTTGACGCACACCCAGTTAACGCTCAACAAATACCAAAATAATATACGTAAAAAAAAATACCAAAATAATATTCGTAAAAAAACTTTTTTTAAATCGTCATTTCCGCCTCTTATAAAGCATCGCTGAACGTTGCCGAGCGGCGTGGCACGACACTTACACCCAAATGCGGCCCAGCTGCACGGTGCCGCAGCAGCCCACGAAGAAGTTGACGGCGAACAGGGCCCAGGTCCGCGGAATGATGACCAGGGTGTACCGCGACCAGATGAAGCCTGCAAAAAAATGTAAACGGCACCGCCGCCGCCGCACACCGTCACTCGGGCTTCCCCCACAGGGCTCTCTCGCACGCACGGTGGCGGCGACGCTAGGCCAGGGGTCGGCAGCCATGTAAAAACAAAGATCCCCCGTGTAGGCTTTGGCAGGTTGTTGGGAACGAGTGCTGTTAGCGAGCACCTATGAAGGTCGGCAAGGCATAATGATGGGGGCGGGTGGGTGGGGTGGTTGTGGCCAACACCACACCTGGCCACCTTTGTCTTCCCAGTGCTGATGTGGCAGGACCCTCCTGAAAAAGTCTTGAGACTCGGGAGGAGGCTTTCCACTAGGTCCAGGGGTTTGGCAGCCAAATTATCAAGGAGAATTATTTTTTTCGAATTCGGTAAAACAGACCTGAATATTTCAAGAGCCGCAATGTGCGTGAATTCGGGACGGTGGGCGTCTTAAATAAATAATCCCCCGGGGCGGTCCTTACCGGGGTGGGGGGCGTGGGTTCCCCCCCCCCTTTTTGGGCTGCCCCCCCCCCCCCCCCCCCCCGTCTTCGTTAAGGGCGCATCAAATGTCAAGCTTGAAAAATTCAGATTCGACTCAGCATTGCGAGTTAATTAGCATGAAAGCGAAATAATGAACATCTCTCATCTCGATCTTTTTTTTTTTACATCTCATCCCACTCCCGTTTCTATTTTTGTCCACATCTCTCCTGTCTCACTGCATCGCTATATCTCTCGTCCATATCGCTTCTCTCATATCGATAGGAGCTTAGAACTTAAAATAAGTAATATTTAAAAATACTTTTTTTTTTTAAACACGCTTTAATTAAATGTACCCTACTTGTAATGGCAGAACTCCATGACTCCAGGAAGTTACCGTAACGCTTGCCATAACGTACGGGACCGTGGTGATTTACAGCCAACGTCAGTTGAGCGTGGACAATCAGACCCAAGCCGAAAAACATAACATATAAAAATGAATGTTTAAAAGTACATTTTTTTGATAGAATATAGTATTGTCGTCAATATGACATAAGTATACCAAGTTTGCAGTCGATACCACATTGGGAAGTGGGTTATAATTGAGTTACAAGATTTGAGGATACGACAACAACAACAGACGGAGTAAGTTAAATAAAAGTGTGTGAAAACGGGGTCCCCTCTGAAAAAAATATTTCTACTTTAAAGGCCCAAAATGGCATGGCATCACCACAGCCTGCTACGCTCTTCGCTTCAAGTCACATGTGCATTGAGTCACGTGTGCCCATCCATATTCTTGTCCTGCGGCCCTCGACGAACGGACCGCTCGCCTGTTCGCTCGAACGAGTCACGCGTGCCCCCCCTACGTGTGCCAGCGTGGGAACGGTAGCCGATCTATCCAGCGTCGCATCCGACGCTTAGCTCCGCATCGCTGGCAGCTCCTTCGGAAGCCTCCGGGGACGTGGAGTGAAGAAATAAAACCATTGAAAAACTCCGGACAAATCGTGCCGGACAACACCGCGGCGGTGGCGGCGGTGGTTAAAGCCCAGACGGCGCGTGCACGCGCGCACCGGAGAGCCGGAGAGCACGATTGCAGAAAACCCCGCGCGGCGGTGAATTCGCAGCCGCTCGAGCCACGTTTGCAATAACGCGTGTCGAGTGAAAGCGTCTCGGTTATAAACATGCGGCGGCATCAGGACGGCGGCGTCTCCGTGCCTCTCCCGAAATGGAAATGAATTTGTCGGATGCGCGATGATTTGACAGCGAAGAGGGTGGGGAGGAGGAGGAGTGCACCCGGCTAATCTGTCGCGTAAATATTAATGCCCCACTGTGTTTGACATCGGGAACGCGCGTCGCGCGTGAACGACTGGGGAATACAACAAGCTGCATGACTAATTTATCACTGCGACTAATGCAGAAAATAATATCGCGCAACACTTTCTTCCGCAGCGGCGGAAGTAATAGGTAGTGAGATGTTTACCAATTAAGAGTCACAAATTTTAAATTGAAATGGAGCCAATTATAACATCGTGCCGAAAAGTGACTGCGACATGCACGTAGTTTTGTAAATATTGACGCAGCCTGCAATCAAATCATCCTGAATGTGCCCGGTTTCTCGTCGTATCTCAGAAGCTAAGCGGGCTTGAGCCTGGCTGGAACTTGGACGGGGTGACCGTGAGGGGCTTGCAAGGTGCTGCAGACGTGAGGCTGTTCGATACGTCCCAGGACATGGATGAGTGTCACCCCCCCCATCGCGTAACACGTGGTGTGTTTTTTCTACGGATTCCCGGCTTTCCTCCGACATGAAGCCCAAGTCTCCACAAAGGAATTGGCCAAACGCCCCAACGTAGCATGGGGAGCCTCCTGAGAAAGAGTCTTGAGAATTGAATTTGGATCATATTGACCGGGAGGCATGCGTTTCAGCTTTTTTAACCCTGGACAAATGTTCGAATCGCAGCGTTTGTGTATTTTGCAAATACCATGAGCAGTTCCCGAATAACTGCATTGTGATCCTGTTGCCTAAGGTCACCATCACAATACATTTCAGCAAACGTGACGGTGGCCTATGATGACAAGAGGACCTCAACACATTCGAAGGGCACCCTTAGTGGCAGCTGTCCCTGTGCGGCAGAAGACAACTCGGCACATAGCCTCCGGGCTGGCTTAGTCTGCCAGCAGGGGGCGATGGTTACTGCTGTGCGTAATCCCAAATTAATAACACTGGTCAATAAAAAAAACATTCTGGCCTGGACTAATTTCAGGGTGCTGATTCCAAATCTGATCTCAGATTTGCTCTATCACATCATTTTTATGCTATCGGCATATCCCATTTTCATTCATTTTACCCGAAATTAACTCTGTCACTTATGATTGCAAGTTGTTGCGAGTCAGTGACTGCTTTAGTGTTAAAATATGGTGCTGTATTTTTAGGATAGTGTGTTTATATCATTTTATGTAGATATCCACATTTATTTAATATTTTTCTTCTGCAGTTTTTATTGAAAATGCAATATTTGATATCTCAAAAACCTGATGTGATAGATAAAAACTGATGCCAGATTTGGAATCAGCACCCCAAAATTACCTTAGAACCGTTGGAATACTTTATGCCAGAAAAAGTTTGTTGACCAGTGTAATGCGCCGTGTAATTTCTATTCTGCTATTAAACTATTAAACGTCTAGCACGGTTGGCTAAGTCCTGTGCGAAAGAAGTTCAACATACATACGTACGTTAATCATAATTTACAAGCACGATGAGCACAACGTGTTGAGTTTTCCTCTTAAACTCTGCAAGCCTGGCTAAATGCCAGGAGGCGATACACATTCCTTATTCTGTTGTGGTTTCCTGGCTGTGCAGCGCAGTGTGTGTGTGTACACGCGTGTGTAAATACAGTGGAGAGGGGTGGTGTAGCGGCTAGCGAGCAGGGCCAATACCAGTGACGATTACCTGAACCGGTCCTGGGCCCCCCTTAGGTTGACTCAGCCTCAAATCAGTACCTGGTGCAGTGTGTAAAATATCAGCACTGGGGAGACAAAGGCGGCCGGGCGTGGTGCTGGTTATCCACCCCCTTGTGTGTGTTGTTCCGGCCTTCATAGGTGCTCGCTGACAGCACTTGCCCCAACAGCCTGTTTAGGCTATACGGGGGATCTTTGTGTATACAGTGGCGGTGCTAGGCTTAAGGAAACTATGCAAACGTGTAGGGTCCCAGGTAGCTCAAGGGCTAAGTAACACCATTGACCAATATCTAAAACATTGCTGGACTTCCCCCCTAGGTTCAGTACTGGGAAGACAAAGGTGGCCGGGTGTGGTAACAGCCATACCATTCCCTTGTGCGCTATTCTGTCCTTAATAGGTGCTTGCTAACAGCAACTGCCCCAACAGCCTGTGTTGGCTACACGGTGTATCTTTGTGTGCGTGCAAGTATTCTGTGTCTGTCTTGGTACCCGTGTGTGTGTGTGTGTTAACTGGGGGCGGCGGGGGGATGTAGCAGAAACATCCTTGCCGGTTATTATTGCAAATAAAAAAAGATGCGCTTGCTAACGGCACGTGCCGCCACAACAGCCTGCATGGCTACAGCAAGATCTTTGTCTTTAGTCACGTGCGAATGAGGTCCTTGCATGCAAGCGTGTACGCGTGTACGTGCTCGCAAGTGCACGCGCGCGCGCGCCTGTGCGTGCGTGTGTGTGTGCACTGGAGTGTATGGCGCGATTATGTTACCAGATAAGCAGAGGACGCCGGATTGGCTCGCGCTCAGCTTGTCAGCAGGTCGCGCCATATCGGCCATTCCGGCCATCACCAGCCCCTAGGTCAGGAAGGGTGTTGGGGGGGGTGGTTGGGGGTCAAGCGAGACGAGTGGGGTTCGGGTGAGGTTGAGGAACACAGGGCGGCACAGTGGTAACAATCGTGCCTCGTAGCGAGAAGGGCATGGGTTAGATTCCCGACCCGGGTGCCTTTCTGCATGCGGAGTTTTTAATGTTCTCCCTCTGTTCTGTGTGGGATTCCTCCCATAGATAAAAACAATTGGAGTGTCATCGGCGTTGGGCAAGCTTCCCAGTGTGGCAGGACCCTCTTTAGACTCAGTGGCATTAATTTTAATTTTTATTATTATTTTATATACAGTTGAGGGACGAAATTCCACTACAGTCACCTTACATTTCCCTTGACGTTTCTGTCACGGAATTTGTTTTACCGAAAAATTTTTTGAAAGCAATTTGTTCGATCCAACCGTTGTCACTGGAAGTGCATTTTTTTTTAGTTGCTACGGACTTATGTTTGTGCACCGTTTTCGATGTCTTCCCTAAGGCAGTTTGTTTTTGCTCCGATTTATATTCGTTTCACGGCCGTAAGTAGTTTAGATCTTTTATTTTGTCGTTTTGGTGACCCCGTCTCACCTCTCGCAAATGACACTGCGTTCTCGTGTTTAAGTTCCCTACCTGGTTCGACGAAAATCAACCTGTGACCGGTCGAAACGGTTCAAGTGCGACCGCTGCGATGGGGGGAACGAAGCGGTTGCCGCAGAGAGAGGGGTTTGGAAAACGGTGACGCTAAACAAGGTCATGAAACTGCAAACACTGCGTCCTACGCCACATGTTTACACACGCGTGGGCATGCAACCGCCACTGTCACTAGGGGCTTGCTTATTCACGATTAATTCGGTTACTGTATTCTACGTGTTGCTGAGACAATACCCAATAGCATTCTGACGATGAGCTGAACTATATTACCCAACCTAAACGCAATTCAGGAGGTGCAGGAGATTTGTAAACTTCACGTTTGCATGTGTGTGGAGAGCAGTGGTGTCGCGGTTTAGCGCGCTGCACGATTAACTTATCGACCCGGGTTCGATTCCCGCTCACGGCCAACACCAGCTATGATGATCTGAACCGGTTGTGGGTCTCCCCTAGGTCGACTCGGTCTCAAATGAGTACCCGGTTCATTGTGTAAACATCGCCACTAGGGAAACAACTACCCCCTCCGTGTGCCGTGCTGGCCTTCATAGGTGCTCGCTAACAGCACTTTCCCCAACAGTTTATTAAGGCTGTACGGGGGATATTTGTCGTTGTGTTGAGCTGGTGACGCGACCCAGGTGTGGTGCATCCGCCGCTCGTTGCAGAGGTTCGCGGTTCGATTCCGACAGACCACCCTGGTAATCGCTGCTTGGGGTGTCTGAACGATCAAAATGAAGACGTGCCGCCTGCTTCGCGGTGGGCGTTAAAGATCCTGTGCTGTCGGTCGCAAGAGTAGGGCCATTGCGTGCCAGCGTTAATGGTTTCACATTTGGAAAGGTTGCTCGCAGGTTACGCCGATGGAATATATAGGAAGCAATCATCGCTACCTTCCCCTCCAGCACTGTGGAATATTGGCAGGACCCACTGAGATTCAGCGAGGCTTTCCTGCGTAAACAAGTGTAAGAATAATAATGATAAAATAACTTATACGCACTTTTCCCCCCCGCTTTATTTAAAGATAACATTTGTGGGGTCCGTCTTATAATCCAGTCGCTGTGAGTGTGCGATCGCAGTAACTTTATTGACTTTCCGGAGCGTCTCGTAATCCAGAGAATACGGCAACGAGCTCCCCGATGCGCGCTTGCGGGTTCCCCGAGTAGCCGCTGCTCCTCACCTTGTCGAGGGGCCGTTGCCCACGTGGCCACAAACACGGCGGTCAACGTGTAAAACCGACTCCTCGAGGACGCAGATGATAAACGGGCGGCGCTCGTCCCACGTCTTAAACCCCCCGATTTTACGTGGCCTCAATCTAGGAACATGTTTTGCGTCATCGCCCCGGGTGATTGCGAGCGGACGGGAGCGTTTGACGAAGCTGTGGCGCCGTCCCGACGTAAATCTCTCCGCGAGGGCTTTGCTCACCCATTTGACGAGCGGGGCGTAGAAGAAAACGGTCTTGGGTCCTGAAAAAGAAGAATGCCGTTCGCATAATTAATATACACGGCGTACGGTTTCAAAACAAATATTACATACGCTACTGTATATATGTGTTCATCCACTGCTGGATGAAGGCCTCCCCATGCCGTGTCGGTCGTGGGGATTGTTTGACCATACTTTACCGCATTGGTCAGTGCGGATTGGTTAGGCGATGACAGGAGGGGGGTGAAGTGGAACACAGAGACTAGTTAGCCGTGGCTGGGAGTCGAACCGGGGATAGCCAGGTGCATGGCCAAGATCGATAGCCACCGTGCGAATAACAATTTTGAACATTTATAAAAATCCGGGTTTGTTTTCGTAGGGCCTTGCACATGTGCGAGGCTGCCAAGTGGCCCCGCCGAGATTCAGATGAAACGAAAGACGGGGGAGCAGACGCACTCTGCACACACTTGGCAGCAGAAGGCCCGGCACGCCTTGCGTCTCCCCGGCTCCGCCACACACACACATGCGCGCGCGGACACACACACACACGCGTCTTCACGAGTTCGCACGCGTACAGAGTCCAACGGAGAAGAGCGGTGGCGCAGCGGTTAGCGCCCACCCACGTCCTTCGAACCCGGCAACCAGAGTTAGATTCCCAGCTGCGACCTAACGGTCAGTGGAGGGCGACACCCCAACCAGTCCTGAACAATCACCCCTCCACTGGGCTCTTTATCAGAAATCCACATTAACCAGCGTGGCGAAGTATGGTCAAAACGACACCGAACACCCGTGAATGATGGACTGCACCCATTCAGTTGTTTTGTTTGTTGGAGAAATATGATGGTGAACGGGGCAGAGTGGTGGCACAGCGGTTAGCAACACTGGACCATGAATCCCGAGTTGAATACCCGGCTGCGGCTAGCATCAGTGAAGAGTGCCATCCGAACTGAACCTGGACACCCTCACCCCACACCCAGCCGTTATTTACCAATCCGCATTGACAAGCGCGGTGAAGTATGGTCAAACATTCCCCATGATCAAGAAGATGGATGGGGAGGGCTTTATCCAGCAGTGGATTGGCAATGAACTGAACATTTTACATTTTAAAGTCATTAAGTAAATAAAAAAAGGATCAGAATTTTTGTTGTTGGGCTTGGCTGCTGTTGAGAGAATGCGATGGGTTGTTTTTTTCCACGTTTGATAAACAATCAGAGAAGTTCATAAGTCTTCTTGGTTCTTTTGGTAAAGTCATGTAGGAGGGAAATAATAAAATAATAATAAAAACACATTTTTTTATTATTTCCCTTCTACGTTACTTTACCGAAATAACCAAGAAGATGAATCCCTGCAGTCACGAAAGCTTTAAATCGAAATTTAAGTTCATAAGTATTTGTGCCAATTCATCGCACGTACAAAAGGAGAGGAGCAGAACTTGCAAGGCAGCATTTTTGGGCATTGGTAGCACAGGGCACACGGCACTACACCCACCCACCACCACCCACCCACCCACCACCGCAAAATTCATCGAATTCGATTCCCCCCGCTCACGATGAACTCCGTCGAATCATTCACGTAAGATTTTATTATTCGCGATTCAAGCCACGAGCAAATAAATGATGCCGATCCTACGGTTGTCCTGACGGGGCGAACAAAATTGTAGGAATGAGTCGGGGGGGGGGGAGACAAGGCGGCAGCTGGTGAGAAACGAGCGCCGGTAAAAACAGCAGAAAATAATCGATTCTTGAAATGCATCCCAGCCACGTTTTATTTTATTTTATCATACTTTGCTGATCCACAGCTCCAATGACCCAAAATTGCCAAGCAGCCTGCCACTAACAGCACCATGGAAGATACAGTAGCTAATGAGTTCATAAAATCAATGAGTGAAGGTCATGGGAACGGTAGCCATGGTGGTAGTAGCGACAGAGCAGTGATAGGAAGGCGACCGACCGCCATTGCGTTCACGTCCGTGACTGGAGCGATTTGGCGAGTACTGGATGATCAATCGCCCCGACTGCTTTAAGTTGAACTCTATCGGGTGCGGTGAGGTAGGAACTGGAGGCTCCACGCCTGATATAACAGCAGCAGGATTACAACTTTGGCCTAATCTGTAACTCTGTATAGCAGCAGTGATAATTATTCAGCGAGTTACAGATGAGGGCTTTTCCGTGCAAATGCAAATGAAGCTTCTTCGATGATTCCTTAGCAACACGGCCATTTCATTGGAATTGCCGGGTAAGTGAATGGTGAAATCTTATCGTGCCTTTTCTTATTTTATTTTTATAAAGAGCCTTTAAAAAACTTTCTTTAACATAAAAAACAAATAAACTATTTAGATGGCAGGGGCGTGCAAAGGATTAGGAACCGGGTGCTGACGTTGGAGGGCGAGTAGGCGTTAGAGAAGGTTAGGGGGGAGGGGAGAGATGGAGGGGCGGGAAGAGGAACAGCATGGCCAATGGAGAAGAGGCGAATCGTTAACAAGGACACACACACTCTCTGTAGGTAAGCACGACAATGGGCGCCGTAACGAGCGTGGAAAGAACGCCAAGGGCACCTTGGAGGCGCCTCGTGCGGGCAGTCACGCAGCCCACAACCGACCCCGGGCACGAGGGCCCACGGTCAAACACGCCCCAATGCCACGAACCCCGCAGAGCCGCAGGACTGCATAGCCATAGCGACGGCACGTCGCCCAACAGAATCCATGCCGCCGTCTCCTGGAAGCCGAAACGCTGCGTCACACTTGAACGGTGGTCCGAAGAGGGCCGGACAAGAGTAATTTCAGCCACGGGGTCAGTCCGGGTCAGCGGCCCGTAGAATATTTACGCACCCGGCACGCCACATCCAGGATACTCCTCTCATTTATAAATCCTTTATATTAAGTTCACTTGCTTGCTTACGACCGTGCAAATCTTTCGGTCGTTTTTTAACCCACTTCCCGTGATCCAATCGAGCTGACATTTTCCACACAGACTCGTTGTGCGTGACAATTAATGTTCGTGAAATTTATTTTCCAAAATGTTACACTTTTTAGGACAAAAATATATTTAATTACCAATTGCTTAATGCTGCCATGCAATCATCTGACCCATAGGTGGCAGTCATCTCAAGCCAGAGGACGAGAGGACTCTAGCCGCCGCGCATATAAAGGATTTATAGTTTAAAACTTTGTTTTTACGGGTTATCTTATTATTGGCGTGGCTTCTGGTCACGAGCCTCCTGCTTCGGTCTTAGATAGGCACCCGGGTCGGGATTCAAACCCAGGTTCTCCTTTATCCCAAGGCACGAGTGTTACCACCGCGCCACGCTTCCTCCCTATTGGTGCGTTTGTGTTTTTATCTAAGAAACTGAGATGATGTTCTCGCTCGTGAATGTTCTGAAGCTACCCAATAATCCATAACTGTACTGTACACCAAATGTTCAAATGATCTGTGCGGTGTTCACGCTGTCCGCTATGTCATGCTTCAAATCTTCTGGGCTCTGATCAGAGGTATTATACCACACTCGGGAAAGACGCGCCCTTAACGCGTGTCAGTAGAGTTCTACAAATGTGGTCTTAAACACGCATACACACACACACAAGCACACCTGCCAGATCATGTACGATAAGATGCACCCCCAACTTTTGCTTTAGAATACATGGGTGGTGGGGGGGGGGTGTGCTTTGTGATCCAGAGAATACAGTAAATGTTATAAGGAAATTGTTGAAAACTAAATTAGATGGATGCTGTTGTTTCATTACGCATAGTATTTTTACAGCCCCCTTTCTTTAGAAATCCGCTGCTGGATGAATTCCTCTACAAAACGAAATCGGTCACGGGGAGTTGCTTTAAATATAATTCGCCGGCTCAGATATCACTCGCCGCTGATGTCAGCCGTGGGTGGGATTTGAATTCGGGTTACTGGGTTCAACGCGTGGTGCGATAACCACTGGGTCTCGACCCCACCTGTTAAGCACTCCAGAGTACCAATAATGATAATAGCACTGTATTTTACAGCCCCTTTGTCAATCCACTGCTGGATCAAGCCCGCCCAGAGGTAGTTAACGTCTAACGGATGCGAGATGTTCACTACCTCGCCTGGTATACAGGAGGTCGTTGGTTCGATCCCGACCCTGACGCCTGCTGTTTGTGTGTCTCTCTCTCTCTCTCCCGTGGTCGCATTGGTTTTTCTCCAGGTCCTCCGGTATTTCTCTCCACGTTTAGAATCAACGTGTGTTTAGAGTATTTGGCTGCTATACATTTACACATCATAAGCCACTTTTTTGAACCGTCATTTGTGGCCAGGTCGCTTCTGAAAAAGAGCCATATAGCTCAGTGGGCCTGATCTGGTAAAATAAAAAGTTAATCGTTAGTAGTTAAGATCGGTCACAAGGGTTGTTTGGTTAAATGCGTGTTGGTGATGTGGGGGGCTCGTACCGGTTTGCATGCCGCCCGCCACTGATGTTAGCCGTGGCTGGGAATCTATCTCAGGTCACTGGGTTCATAGCCGCAGCACGCTAACCAGTGCCCCACTACTCCACTTCTTTATCAATCCACTGTGACCATACTTCACCACTGTGGTCTAGTGCAGGTTGGTGAAGGGAGGGGGCGGGAGAGGCAGGCCCACACGCCACTGAAGTCAGTCGTGAGTGGAATTTGAATTCGGGTCACTGGCTTCATAGCCCAGAGCGCAAACCACTGCACCACCGCTCCATCTCATATGATAGTCTACGTTGTATTTTTTCCTCCAATTAGTGTGCTCGTTTAATGTTCGTCCAAATTCAAGTAATTTACACACAAACCTTGAATGCAACTTCCATAGACAACCCTGTTTTAGTCAGAGATGTCTTTCACCCGTTTTAAAGATGCAGCAATCGAGGCAAGTTAAAGAGTGAGGCCCTTATATAAAGTTGCGCAAACAGTCGCTGTGCAAAGGTTTGTTTACGCAAGTTAAGCATCTTGACCAGAAGGCCACCATAACATGTGCCCGTTTGTTCAACTCTGTCTGGCAGCCACACTGGACATCGGACTTATCATTGTCTCAGGGTCACAGACGCACTGTGCCAATGAAGGGTTAACTGGATCACGAGTGCAGACCGCATCGTCTGAGAGCGGTGACAAATGCGTCAAGATAAAGGGTTGGGGACTACGGGAACTTCCTGCTCGCATTCCACGACTGCAAAACGTCGCGTATCCGACCCTGACCAGTTAACCGCCCGCACCCAGTTGCAGTGTTTGTGCTCGGTGGAGATGTCCACAAATCCAGGGCGGCCTGCCGGATTCCAACCTCGAACCTCTGCAAACGAGTGTTTGTCCTGGCCACGCGTAATAAAAAGCAAGAATGCGAACTTGGAAGGCGCCTTTCGCAGAGTGGTCGCGCCCGCTCGCCCTCGTGGACAGAGAACCACGCGGAGGCACGAGGAGCAACCACACGTGAGCGGGGAAGGCAGCCACGTGATGAGCCGATGCCAATAATTGCCCAAGCTCTGCGGTCCTCTACATATGAACATATTTTCGGCTAATTAACGAGTGAAGTCTAGTTTGTATGCCCAGGATGTAGCTATACTTTGGGGCTGAGACGAAGGAGGCTGTGGAGCCTGGTATCTGGGGGGTGAGTGGTGTGACTTGGCCTAGACCCAAGCCTCCGCGGAGACCAAACTTTTCCCCATCAGGTTTAATTTGTTACCCTGTGGCTGGCTGTAAGTCAACGTATGCCGACGCCACAGCACCCAGCGGCACTGTTTGTCCTGCACACGATTTTTTAATGTAATTTACATTGTTATGATGCCAGGCGCTGAACGTGCCACACGGTAATCACCGGGAGCCTGGCTCTACCGTGCAGGCCCGAAAGATAGCGCGCACCAGCAGCGATGGCATCTCACTCTCTTTTACGGGAAAAAATGTTTTTATATCAAGTGCAGCGTCAATGGTCTCAGCAGGGTCACCGATGACATTAAGTCTGGTTGTGCACTTACTTCGGAAAAATTCCAACACCGAGAAATTAAATACCCTTTTGGCCATCACGCAACGAACTTTACCCGCATGCGGCACAGCAGGCGGGACAGTGCAGCCCTCTACGGTGAGAACCAGCAGTCCGCTTGAGGAAGGAATCTCAGAGGTAGTTCTGCGAGATCCTCTACCGTGGACCGCTGTCTTAACGCGACGGTGGCTGTGGCGGCGCTGAAAGAGATCCGAAGAGATTTTTGTCGTCTCAGGACTTGACGTCGCGAGCGCAACGGGGATACAATCGATGGGAAGACAACAAATTAGATTTATTTATTTATTTAAAAAAGTGGAACGTAGGCGACGGCGCTCTGACAATGCCAAGCCTAGACAATGTTTGTGAGAGGGGCTGAAGTTTGGCGTAAAACTATGGAGGGTGGTCTAGTTGAAAAGTGCCAATTATACACGATATTTTCTAACGCTTTCCAAATCGGGTTGAAAGCATTTATGCTTTGGCCGTGCCTGTCTGTCCATCCGTATAAAGATCCCCCGTATAACCTTAACATACTGTTGGAGCAAGTGCTGTTGGTGAGTAGCACCTATGAAGGCCGGTACGGCACATGAGGGGGTGGAAGGCCAGCACTACCCCCCACCGCCTTTGTCTCCCCAGTGCTGATATTTTACACACTGCACCAAGTACTCATTTGAGGCTGAGTCGACCTAAGGGAGGCCCAGGACCTGTTCAGATAATCATCACTCGGTCGCCGGGTTCGTAGCGCGGCACGCTAACCGCTGCACTACCGCGCGTGAGCGTGCGTAGGCGTGTGCGCGCTATCAGTGACGCAAACTCATTAGCCCCTTCTCTCTCTTTGACGTAGACGTCTGTTTCTGATGAAGGATTTCACGCCAGACGGTTGAAAAAGCCGGGCCTCGGTGGGGACAATTAGGGGAAAGATCATGCTGGGCCACGGCCCATTAAACTGGCAGGCTATGAAACCCAGAGCCAATGAATAAAACATGTAAGTGGGCAATGAGTCCCAGGGACGATGATTTGGGCTCCTTCAAAAGAACATCGACTGGGGGCGCAGCGGTTGAAGGCACGGTAGAAACGCTCGTGCCTCACAGCAAGAGTCGTCTGGGTTCAATTCCAGACTCGGACGCCCAGATATGTGGGAGATTGTACATTCTGCACCTGCTCTGCATGGGTTTTCTCCAGGTGTTTTGGTTTCTTCCCATAGCTAAAATAAAATAAAAATGCAACAGGTATTGGACAAACATCCCAATGCTGAAAACAATACGTTTTACTCAATCTGGATGACACACAGCAACATCACCCATACTGCCCGTCTTTTAGTTGGAAATGTTTAAGTCTGACACTCGTTAAAGTATTACATTTCAGAGTGTACGGCATCAGGACTGTAACTTCACATCGCAGTGAGCTGCCTCTGCTGAATACAACATCTTGTAGAGTAGGAGGCTCAGGCTCGGCTCCGGCTCGACTCAGAGCCCGGTTTGAGTTGCACGTGGTTTACGAGTCAGCTCACTGTAGCCAGAGGCAAGTCTGAGCCAAGCTGCAACTCTGAATACAATTCCTGAATCTTTAATGCGGATATTTAATATTTTATTTTACCAGATAAGGCCCACTGAGCTATATAGCTCTTTTTTTAGAAGAGACGCTGCCACAAATGATGACTGTGGTTGTGTTTGCCTTTTATTTTGTCTATCTCTGATTTCAATGTAAAACGACCGTAATTCCCCAGATTATAAGAAACTCCCGAAAAATACAACATACACCAAACTTGTTCAGGGTATCAATAAAGTTATACCAGTCTGATTACACATAAACCCACACAGCAAGCTCCCAGATTATAAGACTTCTGTTCTGAACGTGTACATAAAGAGTGCATCTTATAGTCCGGAAAACACAGCACCTGTACAGCCCTTTTGTCAATCCACTGCTGGATGAGGGCCTTCCCATGCCATGTGGGTCGTGGACATGGATAGATGCTGGACATCTGTGAAAAAGAGTTTCATAGCACATCGGATTCCTCCAGTCTAAATACATTATTTCTAGATTTGAAGCTTTCTTGACTGCAAGGATTCATATTCTTAGGTTTTGTCGGTAAAGTCACGTAGGTACGTGACTTTACCGAAAAAACCTAAGAATATGAATACATTCTGATTCAGCGTACCATTGGGCCCCACGCATGACTCAGTGACCCGGGATGCACCCCGATCTCGCCAGATCTCGAAGCTAAGCAGGTCCGAGCCTGGCTCTAACAGCGCGTGGACGGGGGAAAGGGGGGGTGGGGGTCACCGTACGTGGTGCCGGCTCAACACCCACGACACCGATGTCCGGAAAACCGCGCCGCCAATTGAGCCGGCAACCGAGCTGGCAATCGAGCTGTTCTGGTTTGGCTTAGCGGCAGCACGCTGCACTCTTGCGGGGACCGACACCAACTGTGCTCTTATCGTCAGGGTCAAACTGACCCTGACGTAGTTCCACCCAGGACAAAACCTGTATTTTTTGTGTGCCGAAAATACATTTGGCGGCACATAACTGCCCACACGCAACGGCGGAGCTGGAATTGTGCGCCCCTCGTTTTTGAAGTTGAGTTTTATTTTAAGTTCATCCTTACGTGTTATCCGTGTGACCAAAGCCCTGATGAGACCAGTCGGTCACCTCTTAAGGTCAACCGGTGGAATGCACCCGCATGCAAGACTTGCACGCACGCAGCCAGATTATCAAAACAGGTTCCGTTCGCTCTATGCGGGTTCGGTTTATGCGATTTTGCGCTGTACACGCGGCTCAACCAGTCTCCACCCAAAAATTCGCCACATTGTGCGGTTTAAATTCACTCCACATGCGGCTATGCGGTCGCACGTGGGACAGAGTGCCGGATGATCCTAGTAGCAAGAGTAGCTACATATGCTACGGGCCCGGCACTTTTAAGGGCCCCACGCTAAATATTTTCAAGCTATCAATTCCGGTTCAGTGATTTTGCACTTGCTCTATTACTATAGTACTATACTGCCTTCAACTTTTACGACTGGGTGTTTAAGGTTAGCCATTTGTCGTATTATCTGGCTATATAGCAAAATGAAAAAATAAAGTTACTTTACTATGCAAGTAAAACATTTGTGTTTTAATTTGTTTTATTTAGGGCCCCTTTATAACATATGCTGCAGGCCCCGCACTAACTAGTGGGACAGCATTGTGTCCTGTGTGTGGTGTGTGTGCTACTCAACAGGCAGCTGTCTCCTCGTGCAGTGCATTGTGGGTTGAGTGACTTTGCACTACGCGGTTTCGCTATGTGCGTCCTTTTTTTGGAACGCATCTACTACTACTGCCGCGTAAAGCGAGTAAGACCTGTACACTATCGAATGAGGGACTCCCCATCATGCCGTATTGGTTATTTGGCCATACTTCACCGCACTGGTCAGTGAAGCAGGCGGGGAGCTGGAGTACAAAACGACTGCCCACAAATGTCGACACCACCGGTTAACTTCTGCGTGGTGGTCACCCATCCCCAAGCGCTAGTTATGCTCAACAGCTTCCGAGATTCGGTTAGGTTAGGCAAGTAGATCACTGACTTGTTCAGGGTCTTGGAAAATCTATGTAATGTGACTGGCTTTACAAACCACATACAGCTTGCATTCGTCCAGCGGTAGATCGATTAGGACGCTTTATTATTGCGATAGCTATCATGCTCTGGGAATGTGTCCAATGTGGCATTTGTAATTGCATTCAACGGATTATGCAATAAAATGTTCCCCCTGTACACATTACTGTATAGGCAAACGTTTTGGGTGCGTCTTATAATGCGGCAGGCACGTGTACACGTTTAACACGTAGGCTTTCGCGACCAACAGTATTCATCATAAAGGCTTTTGGGTTAGATCGCGTAAGCATGTGTCGTAACCCTCCACCACCCGACACAGCCATTAAAGGGATTTGTCACGTGATCAAAACGGGCCAATTAGTTACTACCTTGGCCCACCGGTGTGTTGGAGAGTAAATCCACGTGGTAATTACATCCAGCGTCATCGGGCGATCTGTAGGTGCGTGTGCAACCAGAGTTGTGTGAACACGCTTGGGCGCGTCTTACTTTCCAGACATTTCGATTTAAAGCTTTCGTGACTGCAGGGATTCATCTTCTTGGTTCTTTCGGTAAAGTCACGTAGAATGGAAATAATAAAAAATAAAAAAATAAAACATAATAAAATAATTCTCACGACGTTTCGGTCACAACGCAAGCAGCCGTCCTCAGGTGGAGAAGAGGTCTGTCGGGGAGACAGCGTCATTCTTATAAAACTGGGGTGATGCGGTATGTGCGGTGTGGAATTCGTGAACACTGGGTTGGGTTCCTGTGCTGCATGATAAGGCAGGGCTTGTGCAGTCACGGTGACAAGGCCATAATCTCGCGCTCACCTATACCGGTGGCACGGGGAAGACTGTATGTGTTAGCGTTGCCCGTCTCACGTGTGTATCCGCTCAACGCCCCCCTAGGTGGACTCAGCCTCAAATGAGTACGTGGTGCGGTGAGTAGTAAACATCGCCACTTGGGGGGGAGACAAAGGCGGCCGGCCGTGGTGCTTACCACCCACCCCGGCTTTCATAGGTGCTCGCTAACAGCACTTGCCAACCAAAATATCTGCTTCGGCTATACGGGGCATCTTTGTCTGAACACGTTGCAGCCGCGCGCATATTAATTAGTGCACGTGTACAAACTTGCAAATACATAACGCGCAGCAACATGGACCTTCATCCACCGCTGGATGGAGGCCCTCCCACGGGACTCGTGTAACCATACTTCGCCACACTGGTGGTGTAACACGACCAGCCGTGGGGGGCGAATGGAACTCGCACGGGTTTCAGATTGCCGGGTTCAAAACGGAGTGCGCCAACCGCTGCGCCACCGCTCCCCTCCAACAAAACAGGTCGCTTGGGCAAGCGGCCTCGTCTCGGCTGCGAGCTGACGTGCGCCTTAAGGCGCCACGTCACACGGACGCACTGAACTCGGTGTACTGTATAAACATGTGTGTTAGCATACAGTACAAGCGTGGGGAGCGCGAAAAACCCGGCGACTCCCGCTCACGGCCAAAACCGGTGACGATTATCTGAACCGGTACCGGGCCTCCCCTAGGTCGACTCAGCCCCTTGGTGAGTAAATAACATCGGCACGTCGGGGAAGACAAAGGCAGCCGGGCGTGGGTGGTGTTGACCACGCCACCCACTCAAACCCCCCCAACAGCATTCTAAGGTTATACGACGTGGGGGGAGGGGGATTTAATTGTCATTTGTGCGGACCGTATTCTCCGTATTATAAGACGCGGCGGATGCATCTTATAATCGATGTCTATGATTTATGTTGTTTTGTTAAATGTGTGCGCGTTATACGAGCCGACGCGTGATCGTTCGGGAAGAAAGTGGAACAAAGAATGAAAAAGCGTGCAACGAAATTGGCAAACGCGCGCTCGAGATGAGTGAGTGATGGGCGAGTGAGTGATGGGTGAGATGAGAGAGACGAGATGAGCATGTGGATTAGAGAACATCGCTCGGATCCGTGTCGTCGTCGTCAATCGGGCTGGCTGCGTACGGTGCGAAAGAAGTTCGGCACACGTGCGAGAGACTGTCTTGTGCGGAACGCATCGCCAGAAACTCTGGGAGAGGATTGATGGCATTCGGTTTAAGAACACGAACGAAGGTGACGGCCTGAAAAGGACCTGCAAAAGGAGATGGAGCGAGCGACAAACTCAGCTTTGATTGTGGATTGACCATGGAAGTTTGATGATGATGGTGGTGATGTAACTACGTGACCACACGCACACACACACGCCTTGTCCCACCCGCTTGTCTCACCGCATTCGTGGTTCCAAAAGGGTCGCATCTTCGCCGGTAAAGCAAGTTCGATCCTGTTCAATGACCGATGCAATGCGGCTCTGAAAACGGCTGCCATCCTTCCTTGTTGTTGCTTCTGCTGGTGCTGCTGGGTTGGCGGTGGTAATGCCGATGGCGGTGGTAATGCCGATGGTGGTGGTGTGGCAAGGGAAGTAACGTCACCCACCCTCCTCTTTATATAGATTCTACGACAGTATGTGTGTCTCTACACTCGAGGCGCACACACACACACAGACACACAAATACCAGGGGCCCGGCAATTGCGCTGTGTGTGTGTGTTCACTGATGAATAGCTTAATAATTAAATAAACGAATGACCCACCCACCAACCCGACACGTACAATTGGCATACACAGCACACACACACACCTACACACAAACCCACCCCCCTCTCCCGATCTCAAGGACAAATCACCCCCCCCCTACCTCCAATGACACCCGACCTGCTCAATACGGAGCAGATCTACGGAATGCTTCCTAGGATGATGATGACGGCGGAGGTGGGGTTGGGCGAGCGGTGATGCTGATGCTGCACGCAAAACCCGGGAGCGGATTCTTGCGGAACGGAGTGGGATTCGCGAACCACGCCACGTTCGTTCGCTATACCGGCAGGGAGCGCCGCGGTGCGACTCCATTCCGAACGAAAGGAGACACCACGCCGGGATTTTGTGATAATTTGTTCTGGGAAGGAACGCGTTTTGAATGTGTTGCAATTTTTTTTAGCACTTCCGTGTAAAACGTGTAAGGGGGGGGGTGATGGGCTCATAGTCACCCCTCCCGCCTTCACAGGGCAAGGCAGTGGTCAAGCGTGGGATGGCACCATTGAACCATACGTTTCGCAATTCGTGCAATGTGTTTGCTATAATTTGTGCGCGTCCTTTAAATTGGTTTGAACCGGTGTCTGGAGGGAGGGAGCGGTGGCGCAGCTGTTGGGACGCCGCAGAGCACGCAGTGGTGTGGGGGGGCCCAAGCAAGTCGCTTCAAGCAATTCGGCCAGCAAACAAACAGCACGAGCAAAGAAAGACGCGCTTGATCGTTGGAGCGGGAATATATAAGATAACCCGTAAAAACAAAGTTTTTCACTATAAATCCTTTATATGCGTGGCGGCTAGAGTCCTCTCGTTCTCTGGCTTGAGATGGCTGCCACCTATGGGTCAGATTATTGCATGGCAGCATTAAGCAATTGGTAATTAAATATAATATTTTTGTCCTAAAAAGTGTAAAATTTTGGGAAAAAAATTTCACGAACATTAATTGTCACGCACAACGAGTCTGTGTGGAAAATGTCAGCTCGATTGGATCACGGGAAGTGGGTTAAAAAACGACCGAAAGATTTGCACGGTCGTAAGCAAGCAAGCAAGTGAACTTAATATAAAGGATTTAAAAAGGGTTTGTTTGAAGTGACGTATGAGTGCGCGCTCGTGACGCCGGTGGTTGAACGCGGTAGTGGATCGGAGACACAAGACGGGTCGTGAAACCCGGGTGACATCAACTCGACTTGCGATCACGGCCACCGTCAGTGGCCAGTGATATCTGAACCATAATCCCTGGGCCCTATTGCTCGCCTTCGCTCGAATCCGCACTGGACCCCGGCGTGGCGACGTTTGGCGGAACGGAGTGGGATCCGTGACCATCACCGGCGCGGAGTCGAGAGGCCTTCATCCAGCAGTGGATTTGGCAAAGGGGGCTGTCAATTGTTGGCGGTATAATTGTTTTAGCCGATCACCAACATCGCTCGATATCATCAGATCTCAGAAGCTAAGCTATGGGGGGATTGAGCAAGGACAGTCCTTGGACGGGTGACCACCACGCACGTCTGGGTATGGTGTAGGCTGCTGTAGAGCCACGTGGTGGACAGCAATGTCGACACATCCATCGCTGTAGTTAGTGTACGGCCCATGTTCCCACCCGCGCTGACCAGCGTGGTGAAGTATGGTAAAATAACCATCATGTGGGGAGGCACCTCAACCAGCAGTGGATGAAGAAAATGACTTTAAAATAGGGCTTGGTTAACTGTAATCCATATTACAGAACGAGCAAAGGTTACAGTTAGTGGTGGCGATGCTGCACGTGGCCTGTAAGCCAGCACTGGAGGCAGCGAGGATTGGCGGATCACGGCACCAATGAGGCCGTAGAGTTCACCACATACTGGCTCACCTAGCAATGGCAGTACAGCAAGTTGATTCATTTCCCATCCGTTTCTATCTTTACGGAGATTTAGTGTGACCCCCCTTCCCCGGGAATTGTGGGTTTTCTTCCAGAAACTCCGGTTTACTCTAATATGTATAAACCCTTGTGAATGGAGTTGGTCAAACATCCTGATGTAGAGACGCAGAACTTGGGCAATTGTTGGCAGCGCCGGTTCAGGCTGCCTTCCGACTTGTCGAGGGATGAACCTGATGAGTTCAATGATGACGTCACCCTGCTGCTGCTCTATTTAAGACCGGGAGCAAGAGCAGAGCTTCACCATTCTGTCGAATTGCCCGATGATGCTGGATGCAATTACCAGCGAAACGTCACAGTGCTCAAAAATTGTAAATGTTGTGGTTTCACTCTTCAACACACCGGTGGGCTAAAGTAGTGAACTATTTGTCTTTTGTCAACGTGACACTTTTTTGCTGATTGGCCGTGTCGGGTGGTGGAGGGTTACGACACATAAATAACACGATCTAACCCAAAAACGTGTATTCTGAATATTTTCACCGTACATTATAAACAGAAACAACTCAGCGTGCATATAGCGCGTCGTATATTTTGCAATGCTCTCGATTAATTGTTATCACAATCAAAGCAATTCGCATCACGCCATGAGTTGAAGGATCCATTCTGATCTCTCGCGGAGCAGTGCAACCCTTCGTGTTAGACAATGGCCAACGGAAGCGGATATCAGAGAGCTACCTCTGAGAAACCCTTCTGGCAAGTGACGTCTGGTCCACACCAGGGACGTGCGGTCAGGGGAGGCAGGGGAGGCAGAGCCTCACCTGCCATACTCCAATGAAAATAGCTGTTACGAAAAGTAAAAAAAAATCTAATGAAATAAATATGAAGATTTTTCCACTGATCTGACTTATAAATGTCATTTCTGTACACTTCCAATATTTTTTATAGTGAAAATCGCCAAATTTGCGGAGCTCCGCTGCAAATACAGGAAGAGACGAGAGGTGAGGCAGCGACGAGCTCAGCCTCCCCTCTGATTGCGCAACTGCTCAGTAACTGGATGGAGCGGGGGCAATAAGCGCCTGCCTGTTACTATCTCAGTATGTCACCAATGTAATGTTTGTAGACCCCTTCACTTCATGTCCTCGCCTTCCATACTCCAGGTAACTTATTTCACGTATGTGTATAAATATATTTAGGCTCGCTGGTCTCGTCATGAAACTGCAATGAAATAGCACCAGGGGAGGCAGCTATCACATCTGCCTCACTGAGGGGGACGTGTCTGACACGCCCCCCTCAGTGAGAACACGCCCCCCTTCGTGATGCCACGCCCCCCTCAGTGTGTGAATCTGGCTCTGACACTAGCCAGTGCCTCCCCAGCCATTGACCTCACCTCTCGCGATTTGCGCCACGCTGTAATATTTTCGCGACACGTGACCTCTGATTGGCACGGTTGGCTACGTACGGTGCGAAAGAAGTTCAACGTACATAATACGGTTGCGGTTCTTTGCAAAGCTCACGTTAACCTGAAGTTTGTCGGTATATTCTGGCCACACGTTTCGTGCGAGGTCACAGTGAACTCGGCAGGAGAGCAAGGACCTTGCGCTTGTGGCATCGGTTTGCCAGACACTTGCCTTGCTGATGATGCCAGAGTAAGTCAGAACCCGTAGTGCGAAGTTGCGCTGTTCAAACGAACGCTAGTGATGACCCCCCACTGTGGAATGTGTGTGGATTAAATGCTCATTTGATTTAACTAAGTCTCGTAGATGCTTAGGTTTAATTCCGTGATCTGCTGAAACGGCAAAAGCAATCTAACAACGTAGCCACATTGAGCTCCTGGCTTTGAGCGGCGGAGTTGGTGAGTGTTATCCTCTCCTGTTATTACGGTAAGTGTTAACTCACGAATTCTCTAATTGTGCAGTGACACATGGAAATGTCGTTTGTTTTGATGAAAAAAAAACCCAGCAAAATCCGAGTACAATTTGCGGCAATACAATTGGGAAGAAAACTGCCGAAATCAAACGGAGTTCATCCAGCGTCCTCAAAACTCGGGTCACGCTAATTCCTGTACCAACTTTGTCGCATGTGCCCACGTTATCGTATAACAGCGGTCCCTATAAATACAGCATGTTTCCACATGCACCCTTGCCGCAGGGGGAAACGAATCCTCGTCTAATTTTAGTTTCGAACATAACATATGACGGCCTAATGCGCACGTTCATTCCGATTGACGTGGCCTGATCTTGGCCATTATCGGGATTGCTAGCTATCATCATCATCATCATCGGCAGCAGGGGTGACCATTCCACTGCTGGATGAAAGCTTCCCCTAATCATGGCCATATCTCAGGGTTTTGCGATGTTATACGCTGGCTATTACGTCAATGGACAAAGCTTTTATCAATCCACTATTGGCTGGTTGAGGGCTGCCACACAGAATCCGAATCATTGTTCTGGAGGAATCCAATTAGCTGCGAAGCTCTTATTCACGCACCCGCCATAGGAGTCGTGGGCGATATGCGCTCACATTTCCGTAAGCTCAACATTTGAGTCAAGAACACTGTGGCCTTTAGAGCAAAACATGTGGTCGGTGACGTGTCTCGCCCTTCTGCAGAGCACGTGCTACTAAAGTGCGGTCAGATGTTGGAGCGTAGCATAGTACAGCTGCTTTTGCAGCACTGCCCTCTGCTGCCCACCAGCTCGCCTCGCAGCCTATACCACCTCAGTTATGAATAGCACCAGGGCCTCATCTACCAGATTTGACGCGGTCGTCTGGCTTGACCACCTGAATGTGAAATTGTAGTTGTTGCTCTGCACCTACATCAGTAGCCGTACTCAAGAAGAAGATGATGTACCACGTCTGTAATCAAGCAACTTGGCGGCAGGCTTGGTGGATCACAAAGAGATGGGGCTGAGATGTGGCGTGTGTGATACCCAAATACAGGGCCCTGGCGAAGTTGTGACTTGAGAAGACAGTTTAGCAAGTAGATTCATGACTTGCTATATCAGTTGAGTTTTCTCTAGCCGGTTACCTAATATGGAAATATGTATATTTCGAACAGTGGGTGAGAGTCCCAAAGCAAACAACCCCATGAACAAAGAGACCCATTTACGAAGGTTCCACTTGTAGAGTGGGTTTGGTGAGAGTGGTTTGATCCAGGCCTGCACGTTTTCTAATTGGACACTGTACTGTATCGGCACATAGACCAAATCACCCACAATTTTCCCGATCCCATCATATCTCGGTAGCTCAGCGTGACTGAGCCTGCAAAGTGAACGAGAGGTTCATTAACACGCAGAAACGGATAAAAGGCTGTGGCCAGCAGACAATCCACTATTGTACCGTACTCTTTAGTTCTTTCGGTAAAGCCACGTCGTTAGAATTAAAATAAAACAAACCCAGGACGTTTCTATTGCAACACAAGCAATCATCATCAGGTGGGAAACCCACAGCAAGAAACACATTCCAAAGTGGGAGAGAGAGAGCTACGTTGGTCCAACGTTGTCTGAACGTTGGCGTGTGGTTGGAACCGTCGGCCCAACGTTGGTTCAACGTTCAACGTTTACTGCGTTGTGGTCAAATAAAGGCCACTAACCAGCGTGGAGGGGCAAGCGTGGGGAGGGGGGCCTCTCACCAAAACATTGCACGGTGCAGTATTGACAAACGCTGTATAAACTATGATTACAAGCGCACCTGGCCTTGCCGTGTGTGTTGGTTCAGTTTCTTATTAAAATCATCACACGACCCACGTGTGCACGTCACATCACCACCCTCCTCCACCCGACCACCCCCACGACGTGTGTCACACGCGCCCACCCACGTGTCCTTCTTTGACCGCTGTGCATCCGAGAACATGCCATTTCGGCCCTTGCGTCATTTCCGCATGCAGCAACCGCACACAACAGTGGCGGAACGAGTCAAATCTTCGGGCGATTCGATGGATTGTCTCGGGTCAAATGTAGCCGTCGATTATTTTGTAACAAAAAGATGGTGAGCGCAGGGAACTTTTAGGAGTGCAGCGGCCTCTAGTGTTGGATGTTCAACACGACGCTGATGATTTTACTGGTAGGAACCACCCTGGTTCCACCAGCCCACATGGGGATTATTGTGTCCGTCCGTCCGTCGTGCATCCAAAAATGGGAGGGGTGGGGCTGGGTGGAGAGGGGAGGGTGGGGAGGGGCTGGGTGGGGAGGGTGGGGAGGGGCTAGGTGGGGAGGTTGGGGAGGGGCTGGGTGGGGGGGTCACCCCGTGGTGCCCTTATAAAACTCAACGTTTAACCTACTCACGCAGGCTTGTGCCCGCCCTCAAAGTCGGCCATATTTTCGGAACACACCACGCCGCCGTTGACCCTGGCCACTGACCGAGCAACCCAACGTTCCTACCAGCTCCCTCCGCAGGAATGTGTTTTTTTTTATCCCCAATTGTGCATTAACGACTGCGTTAGGCGTTCTGCGTCGAACTCAGAGACCCCCCCCCCCATATCGTTAAGAAGAGAGTCCTTGCCTTTAAGCATCTGACAGTTCACCAGCAGTGATTCAAGGGAGTCTGATTCTGTTGATGAGACGCTGTGTGTCGAAACCGGTCTGGAGTTTTGCTTGTCTTGAATCAGTCATAAAAACATACTCTTTGTTTTTTTCGGTTAAGGCCTCCCCGAGCTCACGATTCTGCGATGTAATCATCCGCCGAGCACCTGCACATGAGATGATTTCATGGCTCCATCTCCACGGCGTGCGTCGTCTCAGCCACGTTCCATCCCTCTGCTGCCCCTCCGCTTATATTCTGGACCACCAACCACCATCCCTTCACGTGTCCTGCCCCAACCCCTGCTGACTTTACTTAATCGTTTAAATGATAAACGGTACTTAACCTGCGTCTGTTCTCTAAGGGGCCGTCCATAAATGACGTCACGCGATTTTGGACGATTTTTGACCCCCCCCC